>OZ023175.1:6700574-7265612 GCA_963678695.2 Diplodus puntazzo
CATCACGCAGGCGGGAAACAGAAAAACACACTGTTCTTATCCCGTTCGAAAAATAGATTTATTGATACGGTCTTTCTTTGATGGACGGCCAAAGCAGCCTCGTAAAAAGGGCCCATTCTCCGCCTCAGATGTTTGCAGCCGTTGTTTAGAGGCCTGTGTGGTTAAAAGGGCCTCGGCGGGCCACTGGCCGAGCGGCTGGTGTTTACCCCCAGGGCAGCGAAGTGGAGGCAGCGGAGAGGGGAAGGCACGGAGGACCTGGGAACCCCCCCCCTCCCCCTCCTCCACCCGCCGCCTCCGCCCTCTCTCGCCGCTTTTCACCGGAGCAGAACAGCGGCGAGCTTTCACAGCAGAGAGAAACCACAGAGACGCAGGAGGCTGATAAGAGTGAAACAAGCCATTGAGTCTGGCTCAGAGAGAAAGTTTTTCATTCCTCCATAAGTGTGGGAAAGAGTTATGCCATGGGAAGAAAGATATGTGATGGGAAAAAAATGTCTGCGCTGCTGAGAAACAAGGGGAGTGTATAAAAGAGATTTAATTAAAAATCGACTCTTGATGGGATTACTTTCTTGAATTGGGAGATTTTTTTTGTTTAATGCACTCGTTCTTTCTTCCGACTCGGCCTGACCTTGGGTTGCCTTCGCTGCCTCGTCATCTGATAGTAGAGATCAAATACAGAGCGCCGTCCCTCCACCTTGTCCACCTATCCGTCTTTCTCCCCTCCTCCCTCCACGTCTCCACCTCTCCATCTGGCCTCCTCCCCCCTCCACCCCTTCCTCTCCTCGCCGTCCACTTCTCCCTCCGTCTTCGTCCCACTCAGCTCTGAACAAGACAGATGAAAAGAACAACCGATTCTTTATCGCCCTGATTCCCTATCTCATCTCTAATCTACTGGACCCAGCAACCCCCCCACTGCCCCGTCCAGCTCAGTTCAACTTTGTGTGTGTGACTCAAAGTGTGCATTCATGCGTATGTGTGTGTGTGTGCGCAGCTTCAGAGTGATAAACCGATAGCATCTCTCTCTCATCCCGTTCTTCTGCCCCACAATGGGCCTCATAGACCGTAATAGTGTTTTCTTTCTCTTTCCATCACCCTCGATGGCACAGTCTGTTCTACAAAAGTAGTTTTCACATCACTATTTTCTAGATTGGCCAATTTTGTTTCTGACAAGAGCGCTGAGCGTGCCCCCGCGGAGTCTCCACCAAAGCGGCATCGGCAACGCGACTTTGAGAGTCAGGTCGCAGGTTCTGCTCTGGCGAAATCTTAAACGTGACAATGGCGGCTTGGTTCCTTTTGTGTTTCGACTTCAGAGGGGACAATTACGCCATACAGTAAAAAAAAAAACAACGCCTTACGTTTCACTGATGAGCTTGGGAAATAACGGCACATCCGCAGCATTATTGTCCATTGTAACGTCTTCATTGTAGTCGCACAATCTGAATTCCCCCTGAATGCACAATCAGTGGCTCAGACTAATGAATACAGCTGCCTCCTCTGACCTTGGCGGAGATGAGCGAGTCCCCACTGCCCACACACGCATGATTACACACACATGCAGCGCGCACACACACATCTGGCATCTGCACAACACGCATCGAGCGGCCTTCCTGTCAAGGCGACGGGGTAAATGAGTCTCCGCTCGATAGTCCGTTGGGCCTCTCGCGGCACAAATTATCGTCGTATTCATGAGCTGACAGACCCGTTACAGACAAGTATCGGCTCACCTGGTGTGTTGCTGGCAGTTACAAGTACAAACTGAGTATTTCTTTTCTTTTTTCTTTTTTTTTAGCGAATCAATGCATCGACCGTTCCGTAAAGAGACAGCACGCGCGTGTCTGCGTGGAGCGCACTCACTCACACAGAAGCTGTCAGTGTCCGGAGGTTCAGCGGGAATTATTTATGCGACGTAGCTGTTGTGTTAGCTTATATTTGTTAAGCGATGTTAAGCTGCTGCAGAAGCCTTCATTTACAGAGCCGCCTATTCCCGCCCCCACTCCGCTAACTGCACCCAGTGGCGCACATCCATCCATCACCGGCGCAGGTCAGGCCTATTTGTTTGTTTAAAGAATATCCATTTCAGCGGGCAAACAGAGCGTGTGTACATTAGCTATTTATAACCCCACATGAGCGTAGCCGTGCCTGCTGGACACAAATGGCCCGCGCTTATGGAAAGCTGTACATCACGCCATGGATTTATATTAGACACAGAATCAAAACATATGCGTCTATCGAGTGTGCGCGCTTGTAAACGCTGGGGGACAAGTAAAAGCGCGTTGTGTTCTCAGCAGCGTCCCTTTTGTCCAGAGTGTTTTCTTTGTTAACGCCTGAAGTTATTAAAAATTTGATGAAGAGGAACAGTCACCGTAGACTTCTCAGCTGAGCTGCTCTCTGTAGCACAGAGGAGGGGGTTCACTCAGTAGAAACAGATCTGCAGAAAAGTTCAAGTTCACACGTTTCTTTCCTGTTTTATCTTTTTCCTCACGTTTTCCTTTCTGTGTTTCAGCTTTCATCACTCTCACCCGCCATGTGTTCCTGCTCGCATACATCTTCTTCCGGCTTCCTCTGTCCTTGTATCTTTGCTCCTCATCCTTTCGTGTCCTACATTTCCGTGACACCGTCTTTCACCTCAGTTTCATTTCAGCAGTTTGCCATCCAGAGCCGCTTTATACCCATTCAGAAGGACAGGAGGTATGTTCTGAGTGCCTTTGTCGTATTGATGAATGAGAATAATTTGACAGCTTGTCGATAAAGATGAGTCATCCGCTAATGCTTATTTTTGCAGGGGCAGTTTTCTCAGTGAACTCCATTGGCAGATAAGCAACGTCACAACAACACTGACGTCACCAGCCATGTGAAAAACAGCTGCAGTGAAATCAAAGTTGAAGGTTGCTTTGCTTGTCGCTGAACACATACTTTTACATGTTTTAATGCTCAAAAAACACATAATTTTTCTCATACATTAAAAGCTCTTTTTTTTTTTTTTTTTTTTTTTTTTACTTCTGTCATTTTAAGGCCCGTCCTCCCAAATACCCAAAGTTTGCTCTGATTGGTCAGCTCACACACGCCTGAGCCAGCACCGCTTATAGCAACAGAGCTGCTGTGCTAAATCAATTCTTATGTGCCATACTAGCCGCAGGGCATCAATTCTGCAGTATGTGACGTAGTTTGATGTTACAAACACAAAATTGAATGAGGGACTACCGACGAGGCGTTTCAGGAGCATTTTTTTCTGTGGGAGAAAAGAACTTCTGTTGGCGTGGACTTTGACCTTTTTCACTTCCAAGATCTTTTGCACGCACAAGAATCTTTATAACACAAGAAAAATAAGAAAAATACCAAAAAAGCACAACAGGTCTACTTTAACAGTAGATGTTTTCCTTTATGAGGAAAGAGCATTTAACATTTGATGTTTAATCTCGTTATCCAACCTGTAAACAAAACATAATTTCATTTACCACCACGACGCATGAAGAAAATCTCGACCGCTTATTTTGAGGACCAACTGTGCGTGTTTGCTGATAGAATATTTAAGATGAAACTGAAGCTGCCAAACACAACATCATACAGCGCTGGGACGCCAATCACACACATCACAAGCTTTAATGGCTGCCTGGTGAATAATTTCAATGCAAACACCGACAGTTGGTTTCCAATCTGCTCGTCCTGAAGATCGGGATGGTCTAGAAATATCCACACAAACAAGGTTCTGATCGTTTAAACGCTTTGTTGTGGGTTTGTCTTTGTTGGCAACTTCACAGACAGAGAGAGGATGTTGTTGATTAAAGCAATCAGTCGACTTTTTTTTACTTTTCAGTCGATTTGCAAGTTTTTCAACTCTTTTTTTAAAGCAATACTAAGAAGCTATATGTGCATTAGAAGAGCTACTGGTTGCTGTAATCACTCCTGCGAAGCGATGTCTTTGTAGAGTGACTACATTGCAAAAGATGGAGGTCAAAATCCGCTGCATCCACTCAAAAGTGTCAGCTATCTTGTTCCACCTTTCTACACGGACATACCAAGACTAAACCGTTTGGAGTACACAGCAGATATTTTGTCGTCTTTTTCTGCAGATTATTGTTGCAGATAAATTATAGATTTGCCACCCTTCATACTCCACAGTCCTCTGAAAAATTCTGTTATTATTATTTTTCTTTCATGCTGTTATTTCAAGTGTGCACAGCTCCCTCATCTGAAATGCGTGTTTGATGCTTTAATATTTCATTAATAGTGTACCTCCACCGAGGCCCAACAGTTCCCTTTAATTAAATCGAGCCCAATCTCACATCAAACTCTAAAGCCCTGTGTACCCATTAACGCTTTACCATGATTTCCGCTCACTAGAGCTAGGATCCGCATCAAATTGTACTCACTGTTACTATAATACGCCTGTTTTTTGTTTTTTTGCATCCAGAGCCATGCATTGTTGCATGAGGAATAGCGAAAAAGGTTGAAAAACGCCTTATTTGATAGTATTAAAGCAGGGAACCCATCCTCCATACATGTGTCATGGGAAATCTGTTCAGTATTTTGTGTGTAAGCCTGTCTGACCGGGGGCGAGATGTCACAGTTGGGTTGATTTGGTTTATCAGACACCTTAACAGTATATAAAATAAGCACAGCAGAAAATCTGGACCACTGTGTTTAACGATAAAACAACAGAAATAAAGCATTAATGCATTTAGAAAGGTTGTTTCCTCAGTTTGGAGGCATTCTGTGTTCTCACAACCTTCTCCATCCTTAGGTTGATATAGATACCCCTAATCTCCACTTGTCCCCCCTCCCCCTTCTCTCATTATCTTCCAGATTTTTTCTCAATCCCTCCTTAACCTCCGCCCGTCCCTGCTGTTGTCAGACAGTGCTCCAGAAGCCAAGGGCAGATGCCCGAGGCTCTGTCCCAGGATGGGCTTTCCAGGTCTGAAATATACAGTTTTCTATACCCTGTGTGAGATCGAAGAGCCGACCTGATGCCATATCGGCCTGCCGGCGTCCAGATTACACACGCAGCCAACATGGAAGGCTGTTAACTGACAGATGGTTGAAGCATGAATCTGCATTCAAGTCAGTGAAAGCTCGAGGCTTAAGGTTCTCCATGCTTGCACATGATAAACAGTAGATGTGTGTACTGGCTCGTTGTGGGTGTGTGTTGCATTGTGTGCTCAATATTTGTACCTCGGCAGTTTCTCATGCATAAAAGAAATCATGTGTGCCATTGACTGTGCATGTGTGAGCGTATTTTTGGGTGTTTGCCGGGGCCAGAATCAGCAGAATGCCACTGGAATGCGAATAAGTGTGGCTTTGCCATGGCAACAGACGAATGCCAGAGCAGACGGGAGCAGCGGAATTAAAGCCCAACGCTCATCACAGCAGGCAGAGAAGAACGGAGGACCTGATTAAACCACCAGCTCTGCTCCTGGAGCCCTCAGCCTCGGCTCTTTTTCATCTCCCATTTCGGTCTTCTGTGAGATGCGACAAGGTGAAAACGAGCTCCGATGTCTTCAGATTCACGTTGACGCAAAACAGTTTGCGCACACCTTTTATTTCTTGCTCATCTGGCGAACGTCCACATGCTCTTACGACACAAAGACGCAATAATACGCCAGATAATACAGTTATGCACAGTGAGCGGCTGACAGCGGAACGAGTGATGCATCACCGCCACCGAGCATATCAAGGTAGACGTCGACCTGATAAGTGATTCAGAGTTTAAACTTGTCTGCCGGTTGCGTGACAGAGATCCTTGATTGGTTCATAATCGCTCGATAGAGTGCTGTTCTTACGCACACGCACGCATTTCTCCACATATACACACACAGGGCTCTGACTAAGTGTGGTGATTGATAGCTTCCAATGCACTGCTCAGTAGTTGGGCTGAGTCACTAGAGTGTGAACTAGCTGGTTTCTGGCTCCATCCCCAACGTCCCAAAACACACCAGACTAATCCCTTTTCCCTATTTTTCAGCCGGTCAGCAGGGAGGTCTGGACTTCTTGTTTTTTTTTCACTGATGCAGCAGAAATACATGGAGGGAGACAGAGGAGGATGACACGGGGTTGAATGTCACGTTAGGTCAGCGGGTTCCTGAGGCAAAAGTCTTGACCTTTTTCCTGTCCGAACAGCACTTTCCGCTTTTATTATCTAAATTTCTCTTGAGAAAAACAGCAACATTTATTACAAATACAGATTTATGCACATGTTGGCACACCTCTGCAGGCTTCTCTTAATCCCTGTTTCTCTCTCACCAGCCTCACTTCTCTCTCTTTTCTTTCCAATACTGTCCTTTTTTTTTTCTTTTTGGGGATTGAAGACCATGAAAGGAACGGGTTCCCCCTGAGGGCGAGCCCATCTTCAGCCTTTGTCCGACGATATTAGTTTGTCCAATGATATTAGCCGGAAAAAGAAATTAACAATGCCGTCAAATTAAAAAAGATCAATCCGTGACCTTGTAAAGACAATTATAGCCGCTCATTCTGGTCGCACTGATGAGTTTCTTGTAGGTTCATCATCATAAGCTAAATAAAGTGTGGGCCGAGATCAAAGCCAGCGAGCGTGACGCCACTTTAATATAATTCATATTGACGTGTGTGATGTAGTGACCGTGGAGAGTCAGCTAGGGGTAGCAGCTAAACAATGTCCAACCCCAGCCATTTATTCTCCATATTTCCTCCCCTTATAGTCGCTCCTGTCAAAAAAATTATCCATATCTGCTGCTGTTATCACATCTATTTTTAGTTAAGCACAGTTAGAATTTTCTGGTTATTACACGTGGCGACGTTTCATCCTCCTCCTTGATCTTCTTCACGCGGGAGCCAATAGAAAAACTTTTTTGCTGCCAATAATGGATTTTTTCTCCCCTCGCCGCTGCGATCGCACGCTCTCCCTGAAATGATTTCAGGCTTAATATGAATGGAAATATAATTTATCAGGTCCCTCTCCCGCTCGGAGATCCTATGGAATACACATACATAAAGGAGGCAATATTTCTGGAAATTGGAAGGTATTCTTATGATGATTTCATGTCCTCTGCTTAGCACCTCTCGCTCGCTCTCTCCTTTCAGCGCACCCTGTAATTTCACTTGTAATGTGAGAATGATGGAGTCGTGATAATGGCACGCTTTCATTTCATATGAGACAGGAAGACTCATTACAGGCCCTGACATGTTTCTCGACGGGGGAGTGAATCGTTTCCTGTTATCTCCACGTCCCCGCGTCTCAACAGTTGTCAGTCTTGCATTTTGTTTTCATCACCGGGTTCCATCTTCGGAGTTTCATTAGTGCCGGGGCGGCGACTCACCGAGCTCAGTCAAGCATCGCTAAGTATGACAGAGACCTGTCTTAGTTGCGAGGTGGTGTATTGTGGCTTCAAGCGCAAACAAACTCATTTGTCTGCTCTCACTGCAGCGCAGGCAATCAAAAAGTATGGGTATCAAAGGGATTAAAAGCATGCTGACCAACAATACCGTTATCTCTGTCCAGATATTTGGCACAAAGCATTTTTCATATAATATCTGCAGACAAGGATCTACTGTCTCTTTCAAAACTTTTTAGAAATCAAACCACTTCAGCGGTGCACTCTTTAATTAACTTTTTCGATTAAAAATCAGAACAAAGTAGCTAAAAAAACACTATTGAGAGCAAAAGGGACACCAACAATAGGACTCACCAGTAATTATATACAGGAGTCTTCATTAAAAATTAAATCAATTGAGTCAGTCTGTTGGAGACGAAGGCAAACCATATGCACACTTTCTCCCTGTGTCGGTTTTAAGATAACTGTTGGCCTTCTGTCATAAGGAGCATAAAAAAAAAATAAAGGTTGACACTACTGCCCTACTTTGTTATTGTACTTAAGTAGATTATTTATTAAGTAGAGTATTTTCCCTTTTACTCTCTTCATTTGAACACAAATATCTCCTTACATCATCAGAACAGGCTTGTTACTTTGGTTTTGATGCATTTGATGGAGGATTGCGGATGACTTTAAATCTTGCATCACCGCACCTTCCGCATCAGTCCATGTCGTGCATGACAGATGTACGACGAAAGGATGGAAAAAAGATTGAAAAACAGACAGAGATGGAGACAGAATAGGGAGAAGAAGGCGTGTTAGTGCAGCCGGAAACTTTGCTGTCCCAAAATGTCGCTATTTGACATCCAGGGAATGAGACTCAACAATTAACTACTATATTCCACCAAGAATTACCGAATTAAACTGACACAGGACCCATTTTCCTCATTCTTCACTGCATGTTGTGTGGGAGAGTCCTGGTATTTTGGTATTTCGGGGGGAATGTTGTTCTGGAATCTGGAAATACTGACTGACGCCAAACTACCAATGGACCCCTTTGTACGTTTGCTAAATGATGACACCGACCTGGATATTGGTAGAAACTCTGGGAAGGTTTGGCTTGCAGGCTTGACTTCGTAAATGATTCCAATTGTTTGTGTAGCAGCGATTAAAATGTCAATTACTGTTGGATGGAGCAGATGGAGAAGAAGGGGAGGGGGCGGGAGAAATTTAAAAGTGTAGTTGCAACAAAATAATTTCATTGCATGTCTTGTATATAATATACTGCTGTCGCAATCAAAAACGAATGATGTAGAAACAATCAACTACTGTATGTTTCTGGAGCATCTACAAACAGCTCAGAAAATCCTACCCAAGTTTAACAGCCTTTAAAATATAATAATACATATTACATATATATATACATATATATATATATATATATATATGTATATATATATATATATATATATATATATATATATATATATATATATATATATATTAAGATGCGAGGTTCAGTCAGCTATGCACAGAAATGGTGGGTGGGAATGTCCTTCAGACGGATACTTTTCATGTTATACTTTAAGTACATTACACAAAGAAGCTGAAGTTGAATAAATGTGAAGAATGTGTGTACTTCTGCCACGTCAGGTAAACTCAATCGACAGTTTGTATCAATTGAAATATGAATTTGTTGCAATAAAAGAGCAATCAAAAGGGACGAAAAGCAAAAGTGACTCTTCATTAGTGAAGAGTGAAGGGCTGTAAAGACATCTTAGCAAAAACTTGAAAAAAAAAAACTTAATCTAAACTCTGGATCGTGTTTGCAAGCTGCAGCTTGTGTACATTGGCGTTCGCTTCAGAGATGAAAAGATATGATTAAATAAGATCTCACAGAAGCTGAGAGCGCCCATTTTTTAAATTTTTAGGTTTTTATCACACCGTCTACAGGGCACCTACAGTGAAAACATCAAGAAACAGATTACACAGGCAGGCGATGGTGCCACCGGCATCTCAGCCTCCTTATTTCTACTGAGTGTCCTCTGAATCAAAGCCAAGTCTTTCTCTCTGCGGGGGTTTACAATAACATAGATCCTGGCCTTAATAACCCGCACAGGTCAGCACAAGCAGCACACGCTCGCTCTATCCCTTCGCTTCTCCCGACCCATTTCTCAACTTCTCTCCCCGGAGCATTAAAACAGACAACAGACCTTGGTTAGGTCATGGCCAACACAGACCTCATTTGTCACAGAGGATGAGCATCTATGAAGCTGGATTGTTAATTATGAGTGTAAAATAAAGATGTATGAGGCACAAAAACGGCACACACACGCGCACACACACACACACACACACACACAGGGAGCTGATGCACGGACTCACACTTTGCAAACGTTTGAATGAGGAATTCAATTATGCATGCACACACACACACACACACACACACACACACACACACACACACACACACACTTGGTTGCCCATCACTGACCAATTGCAGACACACACATACACACACACACACACACACACACACACACACACACACACACACACACACACACACACAGTGCAATTAGCAGCTGAATAAAGATGTATGGGAGCTATGTATTCCATGACTCTCACTGTATTACGTAATTAATGGGTCTGGGACTGTGCAGTTTTAGGGGGATTAGTTAACCGATTAACACAAAGAACACTTTGTGCTGTAAGACGATGGGGTGGCAGTTGAGACTTACAGTCGAATTCTGGGAATTTTACAGCAACAAAAATCTTGCTCCTCTCCTCGTTAAACCTCATTACTGCATACATTAGTTTCTAAGGTCTGACCTTGAAATTATGTACATAATGTAACTGGATCAACTTTTTTCAGATGCAGCATTGTGTTCCAGTTATTTGTCCCTCCATGTGGACTGAAGTGAGAACGAAGCAGAGCTCAAAATCTATTAAAATAAAAATATATATTTTTTTAAATGATCCAGGCGGGTCAAGGCTGTGTGGAGTGTGCTGGAGACAAACTGGTTCGCGCAACAACTAGAGGCAAAAAAGTTAGCATGTGCTTTGTCTGGAAACTTTCAGCCTGCCTTTAAAAAGTTGAATTTTGGACAGTTTCTCCTTGAAGGCATTGATAGAATTGCACTGGCCTGCACACAAGAAAAGCGAATAAAGCAGTTTTGTAAAGGATGAAGAAATGGATTGGGAGAGAAATTTAAACCCTCGTTACTTTCTCCCTGCTGCACACCTGGCCGGTCGCAGTGTGAAGTGGTCATGATGGTCAGATTGTTGGCCTCCATTCCCTCTTTCAAACGGTGAAACTGAAACAGTGTGTGTGTGTGTGTGTGTGTGTGTGTGTGTGTGTGTGTGTGTGTGAAGGCTCAAGACCTGTTTGTTTCCAACAAGCTCTTTGTGAGGAGCATACAGATATGCAGTGGTGGAAGAAGTACTCACATCCTTTACTCTGGTAAATGTAGAAATACAATGCTGTGAAAATATTCAATTAAAAGATGAATTCCTGAACTCAAAAACTCAAAACGGTGCTTTAAACGGCAACAGTTTTTTTTTGTTTTAGTGAGGTAAATGTTGATTGCACAACAGAGTGGCTAAAGAATAATGACACCTTCTGCGTTTAGATTGGTTTCCTTTAAACCTCACTTCTATTATGGTATTTAACGATCCAGACTAGAACCACATCTATGTGATCAGGAATTGTGACCTGTAGTTTGCCACACCACCCTCTTCTGCTGTTGCGGTCCGTCCTAGGTTATACTTCTGCTCTGGAGCCATTCCTCACTGCCAGAGTGTCTCCGGGCTGGAGAGAGCAGACAGGCCAGTTGTCCAAAGGATGGACCGCTCCTCAACGAGCAGCCCCACCTGCAGAAACTCGGCCCGTTCACTCCGCCAAGGTCAGAGACACTGCTGTGAGTGTGTTCATCCAGCACACATGTGTCACTGGCGTAGGTCTACATGCATGTTATGGGCTATGGATGTCAAGGAAGTGATGGGCCAAGATACGACGAGTCTGATGTTGTTGTTGTGTGTTGCAGGAAAATTGGAAAACCAGTGATATGTTGTTTGGAAGTGAACATTTCAAAATTCACTGGAGAAGTAGCTGTCAGAGCTACTCACAGAGACAGACTGACAAATGGGCTGACAGGAAGTCGAGTCAGAGTTACAGTCTGTCTGAGTGACCGACTAGCGGACTGACTGACAGCCAGTCAAGAAACCAGTCGGATAAATCAAAGCGGGCTGACTGACTGACTAAAGGCCAGCAAAAAGAAGAAAAAAAAGCTGCAGGCAGACAGAGAGAAATAAGTGTTGTGAGCGTCGCCCAGGAAGAGTAAATAGCCGTCGCGGTGACACAGCGGGGTGGTGGCCGGGCGGAGGCGGAATAGAGGGAAAGAGATGGGGCGTAAAGAGAACAGGGTGCAATACTGAGGGGTGCTGAGGCGGTGAAATGAGGGGTTTGAACTGCTGATGTAAGCGTGGACACACTCCCTTTTTCTTTCTCCCTCGCACACGCACACACACACTATCGCACACACAGCGCTGACAAGCTGTTTCTACCCGCGGGAAGTCATTCAGGGTTCAGGGGTTCAAATGAAAACGAATAACAGCGGCCGGACGTATTGCTCTTCTCCTCTCTGGCTCTTCCTCTTGCTCTTTTCTCGTTGCAGTCATGATCAAGCATTTCCTTTCCATCTGCCTCCCCCCGACTCCTCAGCCCCATCTCCATTCCCCCGCTTCACCCTCAGCCTTTTCTCCTCAGCCACCCTCGGCTCTGGATTTCACACAGCTCCCTTTAAATATTAACCGCTACAGTCTGAGGAGTTTCGTTGTACTCGGCATAGCGCTACGCAATTCCATATTCATTTTAATCAGCATTCAAAGGGCGATCATACTCTATTCATTCTAATCTGTCTTGAGCATTTTAATAAGGACCATTCTTAGGCTGCTCTGCACCGAATTCTGTGCCATGGAGGGATCTCTCAGGGTTATACTGCCATCTGTAATTGGTTGTTTTCTCCTGCGTCGTGTGACAGCGGCGTTGCTTGAGTATTCCATTTTATCAGGCGTCTCTTGATGCTTTTGAGGGTGGGGATCGTAATTTTAATCGGGAATTTGACGGAGCAGAGCGGCTGCTCCGGCTGACGGAGTGTCTGTTTCATCTCGGATCAATTAACAATGGGATACACGCAAAAGATGGGAAAGTTTACAACTGCTACTCGTCTGAAATCAGCCCATAAATATATGCATGTCACCAACAGATTCCCCAAATGCGGATGCTCATGCAAATAATCATAAGAGGCTTGGGTGGGGTTTTTTTTTTTGTGTGTGTGTGTGTCAGGTTGTGTAGAGAAAAACACGAGAGCAAAAGAACAGGATTAATAAAATATCAATCGCAGGTGCCCTGAGAAAATGTTGCTGTTTCATTCATGAAACTTTGCAGCTCCGACCCTGTCAGTTTGATTTGTGGCCTCCAGGAGGGGGAGAGCAGTCGAGGAGACACAGGAGATGTAAAAGTTTACAAACTCGGATTTTGAAATTCAGCCCTGCGTTGCTTCCAAGTTGTTTACAAGGTAGGAAAAAATAAAAAAATCAGCGTGTCCTCACGGTGGTGCACCGATACTTTATTTCATCAGCAACAAGCTGGAGGTATTAATTATTGACAGCTTTTCCAGAGGGCGGTATACATTTTCGTATACAGTTATTGAAACAAGCATTTGGGGCTGGTGGAAACTTATTGAGGGAGAATTAAGCTGACAGAAATTAATTTAAAAAAAGTTAGCAGCAGAAAGGTAAAACTTACCAAGCTTCAAAATCAATTCCTGACCTCTCAGAAATGTTGGAGTCAGAACATTCTCTCATGGTCCGCTTTGGACCTTTGGTGAACTTTAACTCGGTCACGTGGTCTTCATGTGTGGATAAAGTTTTCTCAGTTTGCATGGAGGTAGTTTTGCCTGACTACTATTTCCAAGTTGGAGAACTTCAGTGCTTTCCCCCTGCATCGATTGAATAATACGGGCGGTTAAACAGGCTGCAAAGACAATACTGACACATGGCCACCTGATGAATGTGAGTCTTTTATTCTCTGTTTAGATCTGCAGGGACTGAAATTAAGGTTTTTAATGAATTCTGAACACAAGAATATGTAAATTAATGAATTCTTACAACTGGACGTTCCAGATGGTTGTGTGTAACGAACCATCTGGAAAAGCGCTGCTAGGAGGTGTTTGGAGAAAGGGCACGCAGATGATTAGATCTACAGCAGCAGACTTCCACCACGAGCGGAGAAAGTTGGTCCATCAAACTTTTACCAAAGCCAGCGTTTCCCCATCAAGAAAAGCCTTCAGCGTGGTTCTTTCAGTGAGATTTACTCTCCAGTTGTGATGCAACAGATGCTTTAACAGCACTTACGCTAACTTCTTCAGGAGTCGTCGTCGTTGATGACAAACAAAGTGTCGCTTCTTTAACTGGTCGTCACAGCTAAACTAGGCTGAATGTAGCTGCTGTCTTTACCTTCCAGGAGTAGATCATCGTGGGATGCTGATGGGTGGAACCACAGGAGACAGGAGCAAAGCTTGAAGCCTGGACGGATGAGTGAATCCAGCTGACTCGCAAAACAAGAAATTAGCAGAGTGGAACAACAATTTTCTGTCACAGACTCCCACGCTTAGTAACTGTTAGCGTAAGGATGGTGTCCTCCTCACTCGGCCGACGTGCACGTGAAGTCGACGGAGCGTTGGGTACTTTTTTTGAAAAGCAGACAGATATGACAAAACAGCTACTTGAGCTAATTCAAGCCCAAAATGTGTTAGCAAAAAATGGCAAAACCAAATGTTAGGTTGGTGGTCGGTGCGTCATCTTCCTGAAAACAGCGGCCTGGAAATGATGCTGATGAGAACAGCGAGAAAACAGACGCAGCGGGCTCCAACACCGAAACACTGAGCTGAAAGACGCTAAAGTGCCGCAGGTGACCACTGTTGTTAGGAAATCATTGATTAGAGCAGCTTTAACTTTTGCGCCAAGGTGACATATAATCCTACAGGTGTTATGGATGAGCCACAGAGACGGCGAAGTTTGAATCGGTTTTGATGATTGTTTTTCATGATGTGTGTCTAATTTTGCAAATGTGTACGTTCATTTGCTTGTTCCTTTATTATTATTCCCTCTAGGATTGGGAAAAAGAGAAAACAACACAAATATTTGATCCTGTTATCATGTATCTATTGTTTTTTTGATATTTGTGAGACAATAGGAAAGTGATTACTTCCCTTCATTTGAATCGTCAGCTCATCAGATCTAATTTTGTACAGTTTTTTTTCTTCTCTCCGAGCAGGTTTCTCTTCAGTTCTGCCCTTGAAGCTGACAGAGCTACGTTGATGAAATGATCATGTTTTTACTAATCTACTGATCACAGCGGGACTCTTTCAGCTATTTTGGAAAATTAGTTCAATTCGCCCCACGGAGCGTGATAAAAAAACGAGGAAGCGGTTGTGTTGTGCCGCTCGCCACTTTTTTCTGACCCGATCTTAATTGACCGCCCAGCGCGTGGGAGCTCGTGTCCCGGCAAAGGTCAGCCTATCACTCACACAGACACCAACTCAAATGTGTGGCCACCTTCGGAAAAAAAGGGCAAAAACGCTCGAAGGCAACCTCGCAGTGACCCGGCGGAGGTGTTGCTGTGCGTTTTTTTGTGTGTGCTACAAGACAAAACGATGTCTAAAAGCCCCGCTGGGAATCAGTGGAGCGCTCGGCCGTGTAATGCTCTTAAAACCACTTTCGGCGGCAAAATATACAAAGAATCACGGGGCAGTAAACGCACGCATATTTTCTTTACCAACACACAACGCGGGGCCTCTGGATGCAGCTTTGCATTCTTGCACTTCCTCACACACGCTAATTTGCAGACGTTGTGCGCCCAGACACAAACACACACACTCCAGACACCATAACAACGGTGCTTTCACAGCATATTATTTGCGTCCCATTACAGCGCGGCAGTCATTTGTCCTCCCTCTCGTCTGACGGCCCTCTTATTTGACAAAGAGGAGGCAAATTCGGCACTCAACTAATGGGTGACTCATTCAGGCTCTCTCTCTGCCATGTGTAACATTAACGTTTGTACTTAACGTAGAAGCCGCCTTACTGTAATGTTTATTTATGCCTCCGCTGCCATTACACCGTCTTTCGGGTGATTCGCAGTGTATCATGTTTCTGCCTTTTTTTTTTGTTTTTCCATTTGAGTTTTAAGGCTTTTGTTTTCTTTCTTTTTGTTAAAAAGCTTCTGCTCCCGAGACCAGATTTTTTTTTTTTCTTTTTAAGGAAAAGCAATGACAAGTTGAGCTGTAGTGCCCTGACAACATCCTTCTTAGAGACGGATAATGCTTTTTTCTCCTCCTGTTTTTGATGACATGTTAGAGCGAGCGGAGAAAGGAGACGTAGGAGCGCAGAAATGATTCGGCGCACAAAAGATGACTTGAGGTACACCTCGGAAAAAAAAAAGGGATAAAGGGAAATGCGTGACTGGCTGTTGAATGGAACATGCTCTCTTAAATAAAGTTTGAGTGATTGATGGATTGAATGATTATATTTTCAGATTTCAACCTTTCAGGCGCGCTGCCGCCTCCGACACAGAAAAAATGATCGACGCGCGATGGGCGACCGGCGGATGACCTCTCCGAGCTGTAATTGGCGGGCTCATTTGAAGCGTTCGGGTGTTTTGACACGTAGCTGGAAGTGTTTGTCAGGGAGGCGAGAACTGAATCCGTGACATAACAACAACTCATCAGGAGAAAGAAACCCTATTACATGTCCGGTAAATACACTCCCCGGGAAGATTCTGGGCACCAAACGAACATCTGTGAGCTGATTTCCATTCACAGTTTCCAAAGAGCCATATGCTCCATTTGCCACAAGCCCCCTGCAGCAGACTGTGTGCTGTTGACTGAAGCCACCTACAGTAGCTTCACACCGCTTCGAGGCCGGCGCTCGCGTACATACTCTTTCATCTTTGTTTGTTTCTCTGTGTACTGTATTTCGAGGCTTGCATATATCCTGCCTCCCCCTTTTTTTTTTCCGTTTGTCGCGTCTGTAGCTGATTAAAAATGGATGAGAACTTTATTTAGTGCGAAGCGATTCACTGTGCCAGTCAACCGTGGTGTATCAACGAATGAGCTGTGTGTGCGTGTGCTTTTTTGTCGGGTGTGAGAGTGTTGCGGTTCCTCCCCCGACCCCCCTCCTGAGCCGGTAAGGGTGATGAGACAAGTAGATGTGGGGTTACCGCTGGGTTAAACCCCGTCTACTGTTAGGTCAGCCAGAGTTCAGCGGCAAAGCGAGGCTGGAAAAGCATCAGACACAAAGCTCGGCGCAGGTAGACAGGATGATCGCTGTGGTTTTTAAGACAGACAAGACCGAGCTGAGGTGGAATTCCCCCACAGAGACCAGGAGTCAGACGAGGAGGATACCGGGGGTTTAGAGGATTGCAATTAAATCCATGGGAAATGTAATCCCCCTGAAATGGAGCTAACTATAAGAGCTCCCATCAGGAATGAGAAAACAAAGTAAAAATCTTGTACTTTACCAGCGTGACATTGTTCTGTCTTCGCCATGGGAACCAATGAGAAGAAGTGAAGTCAGACAGCAGCTACAACTCGCCCTTAATGAGGGAAGACAGTCAACCCTCGATTTCTCCTCTCACAGCTTCCCTCTCCTCACTTCTTCACTTTTGAAATGGAGAGCAGACAAACCGCCCGCTGTACTGCTTTTCTATTTATTTTAACGACGACAGTCGGTGCTTGAAGAAAATGTTGAACTGTGTTAGCGCTCAGAGTCAGCAACCTGCTAGCGTGCATGTGGAGTATTTGGGGGGGCCATGAATTGAATTGATAAGTAGATTGAAGGAATAACTCATCCGAGCAGTTTATTCATTTCTCATTAGCTGAATTATTTAGCCACATTACTTTTTCTGTAAACTAAACAAAGCCACCACACCCGTGAGTAATTTATGAACGGGATAAAGCCTGACGAGGTTGTTACGGACAACTCGAAGTGCATTAGAGTCCATTGCAGGAATGTATATTTTCAATGTGTTTTTCACAAGCTATAACTCCCCCCTGGCAACACCTGGAGGTTTGAGGAATAGCCCGAACAACCATTACAATCCCATGAAGATCTCATGCAATGGAGACGTAAGATACAAAATAAACTAGCCTCGTCGGCTCACTGAACCCTTTCGCTCTGCTATTAGCCAGAAAGCTAACATTATGCTCACAAGAATCAAAGACGATGAGAACATACAATTTGAAAGTAAGTGTCAAGGCCCCAAATCAATATCAAGATGTTCACTAACAAATGATATTTCACCTCTACCGTCAGCTGCAGCCTGAGGTTGAAAAGGCCGGGGAGAGGGATTAATGCCCAAAGCCTCAGTTCATCCTGTGATGTTCAGAGGGATGATGACACTGAAGAACTACACGCAGTGTTGTAAATTAGATATTAAGACAACCCCTGCCCCAAGCTTACACATCATCCATCTCCAGACTGAACTCACAGACACAAAATTCTTTCAAGCTCTCCACCTGATCCCCAAAATGTCAAAAAAACAGGGCTGTGTCCTTAATCACTGCTACCTTAATAAACAGTTTGTAAACCATGCCGATCATCAAATGACAATGTTCTTGATTAATGATTTAATGTTTTGTCATAAACAGGAAATGATGACATCAATCAAGCTGCAACTGTCTTTGGGAAGCTGCCAGTTAAACCTCACCAGCCGCAAAGCGATAATGTTTTGTTTTTTTCTTCTCTGGAGTTGCCTCACGATCATCTTCATCCACGGTCTGTTTTGATATAAATATATGTGACCACATCAGAAGAATAAGGCTGAGCTGCAGAACACACAGAGCTGCAAGGCAAACAGAAACCTTGTGATCACTTACTGTACTGTACGCCTGTGTCGGCCGTTTGCCTGTGATGTGGTCGTTTTTTGACAGATTGTCTCGGATTTTTTATTTTAAGGTGTGCCATTAACCGTGAAGTGTGTTAAGTCTTCTTAAAAGTTAATACTTATTATGTTTCCTTGTATAAACAGAATTCCCTCGCCTTGCCAATTTATTTTTTTTTTTCTGTGTGAAGCTCCATCATTTGCTCTGTGCAGTGCATTATGGGAAAATAGTGAGTATTAGATGTTGTAGCATACATACGGTTGGCTCATTAGTTGTGGTTACCTTGACAATAATTCTCCAATCCAATTGAAGATTCCAGATTAATTACATAGACGTTGAACATACTTAAGCTGTATACATGCCTGACCACCAAAAATAGTCTAATGACATGTGCAAAGTGGTTCTGCCCAATGTGAAGGATCATATCTGGTGGGAATATAACAGACGAAGACGTAACAAGAAGTTTCATGCCCTGGGAACAATATTTCCATCTCGAGCTTTTCAACAATCGAGGCGTCCTTCAACCTTTTAAAGGTCTGATTTGTAAGATAGTTGTTGTTGACTCTCATTCCCACCTCGTGAAATACTTACGCCTTGGGATTAGTAGATACGGCGGGGAGTCTCATCTGATTGGGGTTTGTTAGAAGCGGCATTTTTTTTTTTTACTCCGCCTGTGTTGTTATTGTGATTATAGTGGATCCATTTAACACAGCTACAGCCTAACAGCCCCTATAATCTGGCTTCTGTATCTTTGCTGTTGCATTCTCCCCAGCCTGACTGTTGGCTCACTGATTGCACCTGTTCCTGATATATTTAATTGAATCTGTAAACGCTGATGAAAAACTGAGGAACAGAAAACACTTGGTATTGATTTTAATCTCTCTATCTTTTGTGCTACCTTTTTTTTTTTCTTTTTCTCTGTTTGTATTCAGGTTACCTCTCCCAGTTTTTAAGTCTACCACCTACGCACCAGAGACGAGACACATTCGTCTGAATACTGTTCCCCACAAGCACTCTAATTTCGTTTCTTGGAAAATGAGAATAGCCAATCTCGTAGACTAGGGTCTAATTTTTACTTTTCACCGCGACAGTAAAGGGTGCCTTAATGGCTATTAGCATGTCACTCACTGCCACGTTATAAGTGCAATTAATTGCCATGCGGGGACGGACGAATACAGAGAAGCCGATCACCGGCGGCGACGAGGGGAGAGAGGAGTGACATGCAGCCAGAAGGATATAGCAAGATGGATAGAGGGCATCGAACAATGAAATATGCATCAGGGCTCTCGTTAAATTTTAATCCAGACTGTTGACTGGAGGTTGACCCTGTCGTGACCCAACACATGCGGGAGTGAAAATATCCGCCGAGGGAGGCGCGAGGGTGGCGGGAGCGGTGTGAGGAAATTGTGAAAAAGAAGAAGAAGAAGGGGTGTAATTAGGCCGGCTGGAGGTGTAGACGGATAATTTTAGCAATTTGACTTCACGGCTGAGTGTCTGAGCATCCCCTCACTACAAGAGCGGCAGGCGGAAAACCTGCCAGGTCTTCTAAGAAATTCCTCATATTTGTACACATGTGAGCAGAAGGATGCGCTGCAACAACATGAAGACATTTAACTCCATGAACGTGCAGAGTCGGAGGTTATTGTGACGCTCATCGTAACATTTAAGTGTGCCGTGTATAAGATGAGATGGGGCCCTTTAAGTAACCTTTCAGATATGTCTGCTATCTAATTCACACAGTCAGGTGATAGATCGTTCCCTCTGATTGGCTGAAACGCTGCTCACCTGGGACTTTAAAGGGCCACACCAGTGGTTTTGCATATTTAAAGGTGCATTACGTAGTTTTGTGGAAGACATTTATATCCGAAGAGTGACTGATCATTTTTTTTATTCCTACACAAACAAACAAATTCTCTTTGTTTTCATGACTGTATAAACAAACTGACCTTGAAGGACGACACAGTTACATACTGTTTCATACTTTGTTTATATGTGGCCAACTCTCTAGCTTCAAACAGGGTTCTGGAGATGTTATTTTTCCTCTGAGAACAGCTTGTTTATTCACTTATGGGAAACATAAATATTGAATTTCTGCTCCAAAACTACAAAGCGCCCCTTTAAAGAGTGACAGCCCGACTCAAAGAAAACTGAGGAAAGACTAAACTAAAAAACATAAAGTGAACACAGTCAAGTTATTGAAGTCATCGTGTCGAGTCACAGTCACAAGCGCTTTAAAATGAAAACCTGGACGGAGACGTCGAAGAGACTCACGTGTATTTGTCTCAGACATTCAAAGGGAATGCGAACATTTCTTTTCCCAAAGCTTGAAAACAGAACTAAGACTTTAATCTGTTGTGTTATTATGAAAAAAAAAAAAAAAAACGCTTTTATGCACACACAAAAAAAAGCTTTATCCCTTTGTGCATATAGTCAGCGTGACATTTGACCATATCCCCAGGAAATCAGCCTGTCACAGTGTCTGGCTCCGGGATAAAAGATGTTCATATTTGCAGACAGTGATTGAACTGCGCAGGATGATAAGGCTAACTTATGTTAATTTTGTTTTTAGCTCTTATTTGCCTTTAATGTTTTTATTCAGTAAGTTGTTGCCGATGCTTGAACTCGTGTCCCTTTTTTCTCTTGATATTCATAATCACCGTTTATCATGTTGTTTGTGTTTCTGTGAATACGAGTGTTTGAAGGCATGAAAGCAGCGTGCCGGCGCAAATTGTATAGACCCATTCAGGTTTTCATTGTCTGATGTTCACTCAAGGCCCTTGAAATTATTATAAAGATGGGTATTGTACAGCCTGGCTCTTCCAGATAATTGAATTGTAAATGTTTGGTAAAATCTGCCCACTATCCACTGAATTATACGCACCTTTATATGTCTGTTTCAACAGTTTTTACATTAAGTTTAACTAAAGGTTTCACCATTTGTTCATCCCTTTTAGCGAACAATTCCAACCTATAATTCACTGCTACTTTTAGCTAACTAACTGTTAAGGATTCATCTTTAGCTGTTTAAACTGTTTTGATGTTAGTTTCAGCTTAATGTTTGAATTTCTTCTCGCTTGTTGACTAGTTTTCACACAAGTTTAGAGACAACGCGCTCAACTCATGTATTTGTCTTCAGGACAGGGTGCTGAATCCCACCTGTAGTTAATGAACTAAAGAAGAATAAATGACAGCACCCCCATCAAACTGTTTATCCTCGCCACACAGATGTTTCAGGCAAGAAGACCAAGAAGGTATTGTGCAGTTAGCCATCGTATCATAGCTTCTGGTTATGGAGAAACAAAGTCGTGAGGTAACCCTTACGCTGAACGTATTAGCTTCTGACGCAAATCTCCAATTTTGCGTTTCTTTCTCCAAAAATGAAGATTGTTTCTGGGGTTTACTCTCAATTATAGGAAGTACAAGAACAAACACTCTATACGCATTAAAACAGAATGTTTGTAGGCTACATTATCTCACTTTCTCAAGTCATTTCATCATTTTTAAGCTGTAACCTACGGATGGTTCAGTTCCCTCTACCTGCTGTAACTACAGACGTGTCAATTGCGATGTTGAACATGTTCCTAAGCCGCGGGGGGGGAATGGTGTCCATGTGAGGTAGCTTGAAACATCAATATTGTCTCAACAATGATATTAGATTTTCTCTTTTCAATTAATAACTTATGGTAAAATACAGGCACAATAAATACATAGATATGTTTAAAATCATGTTTGACTGTTGGTGTTCTTACGTGGATATATTCTATTTAACATCAGATCAGCTTTTGTCATCTCCCGTGGCACCTGCAGACTGTCCCTGGTTGGAAATGGCTGCTGTATGCTGTACGTTTGTTCACAAAGGTCTATGTGCATTCCTGTGTGCATGTGGGTGTATGTGGGTGTGCGTCTATAGCGCTCTTAACCACTCCCTCAACCTCTAGTGCACCGGCCCATAGCCTCATTAATAACCCCTGCGTTTGCTGAATGGGGCTCCGGCGATCTATTGCGCTCTATTGCAGTGTTGTTTTTGTTTGGCCCTGGTCACAGTGATTCCTGGGAGATGGCAGCATCATAAATCTACAGCTTATTCATGGAGCTCACCTGACCTTTACAGCAACACCGAGAACAGAGGGGAGAGGCAGGGAGATGGAAACCGAGGGAGAATAGTAGAAAAGGCCAGGGAAAAGATAGAAAAGGGGAGGGAGGGGTGGGAGGTGAGAGGGTTTAAAGGTAGAGCTGAGGGGATGAGAATGATAAGGAGGAGGAAGGAGCGATATAAGAGGATGGGGAAGGGGGTGGAAGTGCAAAAGGCGGCGAAGGAATGGAGAATAGACGGGCGGCTGGTGGAGATGTGAATGATAGAAGACAGAAAAGGAAATTTAGCAGAGAATAGGAGAGTGGAGAGAGAGTCGGAGGATGGAGCGGGTGGGACTGAGAGGTTATTACAGGATGAAAGCAATCAATGAGTGTGAAGCGACTGGGAGACGGAGAATTGTATGTCTATGCGTGTGCGTTATCCGTGTGTCTCAGTCGATGGAGCCCATCTCTCGCGGACCTCCGTCACCTGTCGAGTCTCTAATAAAGTCTCCATGTTGGGGGTTTCGTTTGCTCCCAGAGGGCAGTGCATCTCTCCACATGAGCTGTCTTAACACCTGGCCAGCCAAAGTAAAAATGCGCTTTGAGAGTAGCTGAACGTCCCACGAGCATAGCGTTTGGCTTTTGAAGTGTGCGTTTGAGTCTGTGAGTCAGTATCCTGTGTTTTCAGTCTGTGTCCCGCGAAGGTTTCCCACAGGACAAAAAATTATTCTCCTCATCATCAGTTCTTTTGTTCTGTCAGGTCATGTGACGATTTTGTCAAATCAAGTCAATTAAAAAAAACACTCATGGAAATATTATTTGATTATTTGAGTGAAGTTTATTTAATCAATACTAGAATGGCACTCAGTAGAACGACTACCACAGCCACCTAAATACGCCTGAAATGCATAATTTCATGAGAAATGAAGAAAAATCGTGCGATTTTGAAGAAAGTGACAAAAAATTTTAGGATCCGTCTCTTTTTTTGGAAAAGTTAACTGGGTCTATTCTGGGCTGAGACCCATTCTTCATCCAAGTTTTGTGAAAATCCATCTTGTGTTTTTTGTGTAACCCTGGTGACAAACCAACCAACCAACACGCAAACAAACAAACACAGAGACATCGTAACCTCCTTGGCAGGGTAATAATATGTCAAGGAGCTTCAGGGAAAGTGAAAAGTTAGAGTGAAGAGAGAGATGTCAAGGAAATATATATACATATAAAATATACTGCATTAGAGGTGGATAATCACCATATTTAAAATGTAAACATTCAATGCAAATGCGATCGACTTTATGCAAAACAAAAACACAAATAAGCCTTCATTAAAATAAGTGAAAATGCTCCTGAAGCCACAACGCTGCGTGGGTGAAAAAACTTTTTTGCAAAAAAAAAATGCAGCACCACATTATACACATAACACAATACCACCATAATAACACCCCCCATACAACCCTGTTCTAAAGAGTACTGCAAGTAAAAGTCTTATCTAACACCCAATTTCATTATTTAAAAGCTCCCTTATTAGCTGTGAGGTTATTATTAATTATCATTTAATTTGTTTTGTTTCATTTGTTGTCATGCCATTCATTGTCTTATATAAAGCATTATACAATTAAATCACTTAGTAATTTATAAAATTAAGTTAGTTTATTCACCTTCCAATCCTAGCATAACTTGAGTATAAATATGAATCAAGGAATCTCTTTCTGTCTGCCTGTTTGTTATTAGCATTTCTCAAGAACCGTTTATCTGACATACTTCACACTCAGCAGGTTTGTTGTTGAGGGCCGAAGGAAGTGCAGTGTCAAAATCGGTGCAATTTGGACATGCCACACGTTCAATATTGATAGTTAAATGTAAACACTGCATGTGATCAAATGGGGAAGCAGACGTAAACAAAATAAAGATTAGTATGGTGCAACAACTTGTCTTCGTGACGTAAACAAAGGTTAAACGAGTCTGTATGAGTGCTTAGTCAGCACAGGTTTTCCTTTTCTTCAGCAGCTGGAGATGACATTTTTCGTTTCCGTCAACAGTAGCATGTTAGCTAACTGTTTACCATCAATCGTTTACCTCACTGGTCGTTGTGGTCCGGCTTGGAAAGCACTGATATTATCATCTACAATTTAAATAGTAAAATATCAAACATGTTCGACATTATCAGGGTGGTTGAGCAGTTCAGGAGGCTCAAGGCTGGATCTATAAACCCCTCACATTACCTGATAATCTGTGCCGAACAGCATATTTTGAACAGGCTTGAGCTAGTATCTATAATGTGCAACAGCTTATTAAGATTCCCTCAATTTTATCCCGTAATATGCCCCTGAAAAATACTGTTCACACACACACACACAGAGGAAATCCAAACACAAACCTACCCTGTTACCGTGTCTCATTATTATCTCGATGATAACCATTTGTACCTAATTGCTTCGGCAATATTGTTTCTGAACTTTCAGTCCAATTGAGCTCATTAAACTGAAATTGCGTGGAGATAGAGGTTGATTTGTGAGCTTGCAGCACGGCGGACTGATAACTCCATTCGCACTGAGGCTGCTCTCCTCATTGGTATTCTGCACCTGTCTGCCACACAGACCCATCGTAGATCCAACGAGTAAAAAAAAAAGGACCATTAAGGGGCAATGACTTCACTGCTGTAGAGCGAAACCACACACACACACACACACACACACACACACACACACACACACACAGTCTTTAACATTCCACAGATGAAACATAACTACATACAGTAAGCCAATTAGCCGCTACACCATTAGGTTCAATATCAAGTTAGCCATGGAGGAAGTCATTAAGCGGCCTACGCTGTAAATGAGTGAACATGACTGTTAGTCGTTCACCGGGAAAATGGAGTCAAATGTTTGTTTACAAGTTGTGTTTTATGGAGGAGGGACCCTGGTGTTTGGTTGGGGGATTATTTTCTCCCGGGCTGTTGTCTCGGGGATTTGGCTGTAATTTCAGCGAAATTAAACGATTTGGAGACTCAAACGAGATCCCAACAGACTGCCGGGAAAAATCAATTGAATGGTTGGGGGGCTGTTGTGAGGCAGAAAATACACACACAGACACATATATATCCTCAAGCATGCACACACACACACACTTTGCAGACATATAAAAACACCCCAGGTTTACAAAACTACCACGCACACATTCTTCAGATCCTGGTGTATCCTTCCAGAACGATTACAGGCTTTCTGTGGAAAAATGCTTCCATTCAGATGATACAGAACAGAAAACAGGCTTGTGGTCTGAATGGACCTTCTGCTCAACCAGAAAGAATAACTTCTGTACTCTTACTTGATGTCTCAACAGCTGTGCACTTGACACCACATAACTCCCTCTAAATCCACATCAGGTTGTTTTTACGCTTCCGTGTCACGTTTAACTTTCCACTTCCTGTCTTTGTCTGTTTCCTCGCCCTTTTCTCTGCTCACCTGTTGTATTTAAACCTCTTTGTAGGTTTGTCTGTTTTCATCCCACGTCTCTGTGTCCCTGTGTTTCTCCTCCTGTGTCCTGTTTTCCCATCGTGTTTCACCAGCGTCGTGTTATAGTGGTGTGCGGCCTACTTTTTGCAAAACCTTAACAAAGCTTAGCTAAATGCCTCCTTGGCTAGGCTCCTGATGTGGACCAAACACTGGCATCAAGAAAGACATGACAGTGATGTTACGTAACTGAACGTAAGAAAAATATGCCACCTCCTGCCAAAATGTTTTTTTTGTTTTTTTTCTCCCTGAAAAGAAAAAGATATCCCTTATTTTCACAGATGGTAAAAAAAAAAAAATGTAGGACCTTAGAAATATTATCCTGGCACAACCTGTTTTCGTTCACGATCTCTCGAGTCAAAACACAGGAGAGAAAACACTTCAGATTAGAGTTGGATCACCAGAAAAATAAATGTTCCTCACTTGTCCCTCAGGGGCTTCCGTATTATTTTCATAAATACAAGATAAAAATAGCAACGAGAAAATAGGCATTTTAAGAAGCTCCTGAAACGGCATCTGTGTTTAACTCTATCAAGCCGAGGTTCTCCAGGGGGAAATCACCTCCTGCTCGATATAACCTCCCTCCTGTTCAACCCATCGATAAGTTCTCATCCCCGTCTTTCTCACCACCTCCTTAGATCCTTGAACCTTGTCTTTCAATCGGTTACTTCCCTTTTTTCCCCCTTGATTCAACAGCTCCCATCCCTCGCCCCCATCTTTTCCTACGTGACTCCTTCTCTTTCCTGTCCTCCCTTTTTCCCTGTCCTCCTCCCTTCCTGTCACCGCTCCCCCCACTTCCCCTTCCCCTCCTCCAAAACTTCATAACTCTGTTCCCCCCCCCCCCTCTTTTCCGTCTTCGCGCCCCCTTCTCCTCCATCTCTTCAAAGTCATCTCAGTCCTGGCTGTCATTGCGCCGAGAATTACACATCGCTCAAAGCAGCAACATCTGACAAAACGCTGTTCACTGACATTGTCGGTAGTAACACTCGGAGTGATAGAGAAAGTTCACTCAAGCAGCCATCCTATTATCCCGGCAGACACACACACACACACAAACTCAACCTACACTTCGACAGTTGTAGATACATCCAATTTACCTTGTAGTGGCCTCCCGAAGGGACAGCGACAACTGAACAGTTCGTAACTCAAAATAACAAACATGGCCGAGCGCGCAATGCATCACACACACACAGACGCGCACACACTCTGGCTTCCTCTTCCTCCCTCCCACTCTGCATTAAGTGCATTCGAGTGGCTGGTAACAGTAGCAGCGTCAGGCTTTTATCGCAGTAATTTGCAGCCATACATCAGGGTGACAGTGGCCGGGGCAGGACGGTGTCGGCCCGGCTCGCAGTCACCACCGCACTCCCCACCGCACTCCCCACTGACACACGCCAAGGGCAGCCAGATAATGTAGATGTATGAATAAAACAACACAACTTTGATGTTGCAGATCACGATGCATCATTCATTCACATCCACAGTGAGACACAGAAGTGAAGGATACTGTTCATTTACAGCCGCGAGGATGCGATAAAGGGATGCAAGGGGATAAGTGATGCACTGGTCATGGCTGGACTTCAATCAGGGGGAGCTTCACTGGAAATATACGGCATGCTATTTATGCAGCGGGCTCACATCTGCATTCAAAGGGAAATGGCCGAGAGGGGGTTGTGGGGCTGCACACAGAGAGAGAGAGAGGGAGGGATGGAGAAGAGGATGAGAGGGATAAAATGTCATTGCTGGGGTTGATAGACGGGGAAGGTCCATCCACTCCATCTTTGAGTATATATGGAGGGAAAGAGATGAAGGGGAAGGGAGGGGATGAAACGGGAGCAAAGAGATAGCCGCAAGGAAGAAGAGGACTGTACAAGAGAGAGCGCGGGCGGAGGGGAGTAACGGGGACGGTACGGGGAGAGAAAGGGGGGAAAGCCGAGGGATTAGGGAGGCAAAGAAATGAGAGGAGAAGTCATAATGGTCTGTGGGTATGGAGGAAGTAGAGAGAAAAATGTGCAGGTGGATGAAGGTGAAGAGGTACAGGTGGATTTGAATAGCAGTCTGGGGAGACGGAGGATGAGAGGACGGGGGGATAGGGAGAGCGAGGGACGGAGGGAGGCAGGATTGGTAAAGGTTAAGAGGGATTTTGTTAGATCTGTTTTTTTTATTCCATCCTGACTGATTTTAATGGGGTCTTAAAGTCGCCGTGAGGTTACCTTGGCAACTGAAACACGGTGTTGGACGGGTGGTGGGACATTGTTATCTGTGCAGGAGTAGGGACGGAGGAATTATCCGGCTCTGAATGTGAAATAGGCCTGCATGTGTGTGTGTGTGTGTGTGTGTGTGTGTGTGGGTTCATTCACACACTGCTTGCAGATGCATGCAGGTGTGGGGGCTTGTTTGTGTGTCTGTCATTAAATCTGAATGTGTACACAGTGTATGTTGCACAGGTGTGTGTGTGTGTGTGTGTGTGTGTGTGTGTGTGTGTGTGTGTGTGCATAGAGGATGTGGGTGGAAAGAGTGTGCGATGGCAGGTGTGTGTGGTGTGTATCAATGTGCCTGACTGCCTGTGTGCAGGTATGTTGTTGCTGTTCTTGGTTCTGTTTTGAAGACATAGCGAGTGGTGCAGAGGTTTGTTGTGCTCTTCTACTTCCATGTTTTCGAGGAGGGATTTTAAATTTTGTGGGGAAAGTGAGGACGTGTTGGACAGTTCGTCAAAGGGCTCTTTGGAGAATTTGACCGGGAGTGTCGGTTTGTGTTCAGCTCAGCATTTGACTGAACTCAGAACTCACCAGAGAATCTGGTTCTTCCTGGTATTTCACATCTGTTATTTAGTATAGGTTTGTTGTTTTTTCTTTCCAGCCTTTTCCTGCCTGTGAGCAAGAGTTATAAGGTCTCAGGGTCAATTATGTGACAGTTTGCAGCAATTTAATCCAACTAACTACTTCTCTAAAATTCACATCGTTTGAACACAGGTTTAGGTTTGATAAATAATAATACATTTTATTTATAGGCGCCTTTCAGGTCAGCCAATGACACTTTACAGAAACATAACAAAAGAAAACTGCAGTCAAACAACAAAATGAAGTATACTAATAAAGTATACATAAAACAAATAATAAAAGCATTAGAAAACATCAGGGTGAGCAAATTTAAAAAGGTGAGTCTTTAGTTGTGATTTAAAAGTAGTTATAGATTTGGTAAAAAAGGTAAAAACGCAGATTTATTGATGGATGAATCCAGTTTATTCGAACTTGGTTGTCATATTCACAGCTGTGACAGCTGTAATAATCTCTCATTTCACAGGAACACTGTGTGTGTGCACAACTTTGCTGAGAACAATATGTGAAAGTTGAGGCAGGTCTACGGTTACGATGGACAGTTTCGGTAATAATTTAACTGTTCAAACCTCACCTTTGTTTGTTCCTGCATAATCTGATATTACAATTATGGTGTTGTTCTTGGGGCGTCACTGCAAGATAAGATGAAATAAGATAAGATAGAATTTGATTAATTCTGAAGGAAGTTGTTGTGGCAGAGAGTGCAACAAATTTACAGTATAATAGAAAACCAGTAACAACACAGTGGCCCAGTTTGAGACAATAAAGGATTTAATATTAATGATATATATATACAAAGTACACAGAATATAAAGTGTTTCAGGAATTCAAAGCAAACACCACTGCCTAATACAATAACAATAGGTAAGACTAAGGTACAACAAGGGAAAACTAGGAATGAACTAAAATAGAAAAAGTAGTATTGGCAACTAACTACTCATGTTTTTGCAATTTCATATTTTGGAAACTATGAAAAAGAAAAAGACTGGAAAAATTCACACATGGGAGAATTGATCCCTCCAAACACTGATGATGTTATGAAAGCGTCTATTTTAATCCAAACCACGCTTTCCTAGACACAACCAAGTATTTTTGCTGCCTTAACTCAACCAAACAGTGACAGAAAACTGAAAAGAAATGGAAAAAAAATAAGTTAACAGCATAATAATGCTGCATGTTCCAAACAGGTTACAAACCTCAGCCTCCTGTGTGAGAGTCCTGAACACATCCCACTCCACCACAGTGGTTTACTCCAGCTGTGCTTCTCAGCCCTGTTTTATATGTTGAACTAATGATCCTGGAGCGACATTACTAATGAGTTTCCCAGGAACAATACCAACATGAGTCACACAGCCATGACGTCAGAACCACGTGATTGGTCGTTTTTTCCTTGAGTGTCCTGGAAACGCATTAATTATGATGTTCTAGGAACAACACCATCTTGCTGATATCAGATACGCCATTTGCACCATTAGACGACCAGCTGCTCGTGCCTCCGAGGAACCACCAGAGGAGGAGAGGAAGCCTGTAGTGTAAACCCAGAGCCAAGTCCACCTGCTGATCCAGAGACTTTGATCGTGGGCTCATCGATGGTCCGACATGCATTGCTTCCTCCAGGCTGTGACTCACTGTTATCCAGGAGCCGTGTTCTTGGTCACTGGTGTGGAAATTCCACAGCTTTACAGAAATCCATCTACCGTGGCTGTCATTGATCACGCTGGAGCAGATGATATTAACAACCGAGCCTCTGACACTTAAAGGCTGGCTCGAAGAGAAACAACCGACTGGACTCTCATAAACGTTGTATTATATCGAGTCTGGCTCCTTTTTCTCGCTGCTGCGGGGATGTTAAATTCAGCCGGGTGCTCCAGATTCAAATCTGGCTGATGGGACGGTGCTGCTCTCGCGGCGTACCTCATGAGGGCAATTTCACATCATTTTGAAATAGACCCTCTTTTCTTTAAGCAAGACAGACTTCATCTTAACAGGGTCGGCGCCCATTAAATGGAGATGAGCGTGAAGCTTGCTGTAAAATCCACTAAAAGTGATGCAACTGAATTTCATCCTGCTGTTTTTATTTTTACCTGGTCTTGTTTACATCCTGATAACTGCAGTCAGCTCGCCTTGTTTCATCTTCCCTTCTTTGTTCGTTGTTCCCATGAAGTCAAAATCAGTGTTCCAACCAAAATGTATATTCTCACACGAAGGTGTCCTCTATAGACAATATATATAATGCCAATAAAGGGTTTATTGATGTAATTGAAACAACTGGGCCCTGGTTGCTTCTTTTCTGCTCCCTGTACTTGGGCTGCGTCCCAGACTACTTCACAACTCTCTGGAAGCCCCGAGAACCCAAAATAATTTGGAAAGACATTACCGTAATTTCCGGACTATAAGGCGCACCTGAATATAAGCCGCACCAGCCAATTTTAGGGAAAAACACAAATGTGTACATATACAAGCCGCACCCGATTATAAGCCGCAGGTGTTTTAGCGTTTAATTACCATATGTAAAGGCTCGTGCACAGAGGAGATTGTCGGGAAAGAGACTGCTGTTTGGGGAAGCTTCCATTTTATTAACATTTCAACAAACAAGTTGCATATTTGCATAACCTATGACCATGCAAACGTCAACACGCAAGAGTCAGAGACGCACAAACAGACGCACAAAGCTGCGGACTGGTTCGCACGGACAGTTAAAGACAACATGAATGTCATTTAATTCAACTAACAGCGAAGTAAAGTGAGAAACTTCTCGGTCAGACTGACAGACAGCTGTTAGCTCCGTTAGCACCACCACCTGTCTGACTATGTGTTGTTAGCATAACAAACCTGAATCACTGACGTTGATGACGTCCACCGACAGAACAACGTGTTCCCTCGACGCAGAACTCCGAATGCTCAATGACGGTGTAGGGTCGACGACGTAGCTACGCTGTCGCCGCGACGCAGAAGCATAATAATAAACCAGGCGTTAAAGGTGAGGGACGTAACATGTACAATCCATAGATTGAGGAGGTCCCCTAGTGGCCGTTAGCTGTAAAAATCCATAAATTAGCCGCACCGTTGTATAGGCCGCAGGGTTCAAAGCATGGGGAAAAAGTAGCGGCTTATAGTCCGGAAAGTACGGAACTTACGCCCGCAACCAAACCCCCAGGATGAGCACCAGGCTTTGAGGCCAACTTTCACAGTGGCCAAATGATGTAATCACAACGTGAGTTGTTGTTCTGGGACCTGAAAAGGACTTTCCCCGTAAGCTTGCAGTTTGAAAGTAGCAGCTGTAAAAAGTGTCACAACCCCTGCAAAACCACTTGTTTCACTATCATCATTTGAGCATTTGGTTCGATAACATTTGGAAAGTCTAGAAGAGCTGCACTGTGAAATCTCCGTATTCCCATTCAAGTTAGCCGGGTGCTAAACTAGAAGCTAGCCAGCTCAAGCAAGTGAAACTCTGTAGTAGGAACACTCTTCAAAGAGAGAGATTTTGGTAATTTTGTAGTTAAGACTGAACAGGGCACAACTTCGGAATGGGCATCTAGATTTTAATGGTTAGCTCATATTTTAAAACAAGTCCCCATCTACCTCAGTTGTTCAGGGGAATGGTGCAGCGTTGTTGAGCCGTGCAGCTCCAGAAATGTTCTGTAGAATATGAAACTTCACCAGACTTTCCAGCGGCGGGGAGAAGAGAATTGTCAATTGTAGGTAAATGTATCCTTTAATGAATGCAGTGTCCTCGTAGCTGTAGAAGCACTTGGTGGTAGAAATGTGTTTTGTTTCGATGTCCCTGTGTCCAGTTTGCACCATTTACTGGTTCCTTGAGTGTGTGAGTGAGTGTGTGTGTATGTGTGTGTGCTTGTGTCTTGTTCGCAGGTGTGTGTGTTTCCCTGCGTGTGCAGGAATGTGCCTTGTTTGTCAATGCATCTGGTGTATGTGTGTTTATGTGCATGGTGTATGGGTTTGTGTGTGTGAGTGTGTGTGTGTGTGTGAACCCATGAATCTGTCTGTCCGTGTAGCTGTGCTTGCACTATACGACAGAGTGTGAATCATCAGAGGCAGCGGAGCCATAAAGCCCAGAGCTGTTAGGCAGGATGGCTCCTGGAATGATCACAGGGAGGCTGCACTTCTATTTCCCGGGCAGCCATCACTGTGGGAGGCTGAGGAGCTGCTGTCGCTGTGTTTGCGGGGACCCGAGGGTTAGCCAGTATATACTGTAGTCACGCCTGACAGCACAGCCAATGGCCATAACGTCAGCGACAATGATTGAACACATGAAATATATGCTCTTTGTCCGTGGTATTGGACAGGGTGGAGGTTAGCATTAGGGTCAGGGTAAGGGTTAAGGCAAGAGGAAAATTGCCTGTTCGAAAAAAAAAAAAAAAGCCTGCCTCTGTAGCTCTGCCTCCATCTTTTATTAGTCGGTGTTGAGAGCTCGCCTCAGTGACAAACACGATATTTGTCAGATTTGATTTCCTCTCTGCAGCAAAACTTTGCTGGTTACTCCAGCAGAACACTGTAATACGGAGATATTAATAATGCATACGCGCCCACTGCCAGGGCGGATCTATATAATTGCACCAGACAAAACATTCTTCTGATATCCGCTAACGCAGCATAATTTTGAATAATAAGATACACTCATTTGGTGTAGATGGGATAAAAACAGCCGGGTGGCATCGACGGGAATGGATGCGTCGGGTAGTGGTGAGGTAAAAATGAACTTTTTTCTTCATGTTGACCCAAAAAACTATAAATCTTTAATGGTGCGCATGTTGATTAATGTAATGAAAGGCTAGATCGCAAATAAAAATCACAAAGTAGACGCATGGATTTTCTCCCGTTTGGATGGAAAAGACAGATCACACATCGGATTCCGCATTTTGCCCTTCGGCTGTAGCCTCCTCTCGTCTGTGTTTATGCTTCTCCGTTTCACCCATTCTTCAGTTTTACTCTCCATATCTAATCACTCATCAGCGCCAGTGTTTACATTGCACCAATGGCACCCACAGCTGCTATTAGAATATAGATGAAGTCATTGTTTTGCACGTGTTCACCATTTATATTAGTTATATGACATTTTGCGCCAAGTGTGGGTTTTTGTCATTTACCTTCTGCTTCAGCTGGAGAGACTAAATGGAAGCTCTGTGGAATAGTGAATGAGAAATAACAACATTATTATTGTTAAGTGTTTCATAAGTAGTTTTGCAGGCGAGCACATCCATCAGAGCTCCAGGGGAGGGAGGGAGGGAGGGAGGGAGGGGGATGCAGGGAACCTGGTATGAGAGGGGGGCTGCATGGCGGGTTCGGTGGTTGTTACTGCCTTTATCTGACTGCTGATGACTGGAGATAGCGGAGCAGGAAACAGAAGCTCAATAGTGCCATCAACAGGTGCAGCGGGGCAGTGCCGCAGTGTCACTGACCGCCTCTGTATATTCATCGAGGCCGATATTCAGGGAGCGCTTTTGGGGTGTAATGGTGAAGATTTATCAGGAATATGATCAGGTCATAAAGTGAAATATGCCTTCGTCTCTACTGAGTCGGGTGAAGGATATATGAGGCTCGGGGATTAAGGTGAAGATGAAGCTGGCTTGAGTCCAACCTATTCTCTGCCAAGGTTAGACTATCCTCCGGCCTTTAAAACCCTGTCAGCTATGCCTCTTCATACACACACACATTTATACACAAAAACACACACTCATTTTGGCCTTATCCTGCCCGGAAGCGAGGTCAAGGTTAGACCACACTTCAAAAACCACTGCCCGACTCCCTCTCTTCTTACCTGTACCTTAGTCCCACACACACACACACACACACACACACACACCACACACACTCATGAATACGGGACACACAACAAACCCCAACACTTCACACAGAGTTCTTCCCTCCATAAATAAGCGCGGTCCATCCATCACGGGGCCTCAACGGGCCCTTTGTGCCCTCGGGCTGGTTCAGTCCAGCAGCCCCAGCAGCAGCAGCACACTGGGGGACGGACAAAGAAGGTCATCCCAAACCTCCACAAGGAGAGGGGTAATAATAATCGTCATCCCTTTGAGTGTATGTGTGTGTGTGTGTGTGTGTGTGTGTGTGTGTGTGTGTGTTCCTTGAAGATGTGAGAAAAGAAAAATGGCCTACGGTGCGTTCCCTCTTTTTTTTTCCCCCCACTCCTCGCTTCTCTTCGTATAGATTTTCCGTCCGTTTCGAGGCAAACTGTCTAACAGACCGAGTGTAAAGGCTTCAGTGTGCGTTACATGTTACAGGCCAGTCAATGGAGGCGCGGAGACGGAGCTCATGTAGCGCTGCAGGGAGCAGATACAGATTCACCCCTCTGATTGTGCCACCAGGGAGACAGAGGAAACGTAGGAGAGTGGAAACAAAAGTGTGTGTGTCTGGGTGTTTTCTCCATCATCTGTCTGTCTGTCTGTCTGAGTGCCTCCTCATTAGTTTTAATAACAAAACGGAGATGGAAATTAGAGCTCAATTAATCCGTGATACACTCGAATGTTTCCAAAAGTGTCGAAATCAACAGTTATGAAAAAACAACTTTGGGAGATCTGCAGCCTATAATAATGTATTCAAACAGTATCATCAATTTTAATCCCTCAAAATCATGATTTTTTTTTTTTTACTTTGATTAAAAATTTCAGAGACAATTGAACTTCCAATGCTTGAAGGGGCTGTTTTTATAATTCGGGTCTTATTTGTAGTTTTTTCTCTGGTGGCCAGAAACACGGATTAAATATGAACGGTAAACAGAAAAATAGAAAATTGTTGGTTAACACATTCGCCGTGTTGAGGAGACGACTGCTGCCCCCAATCAGACAAAAACAATTTGTCCTAGGTTACATTATCTAAGCTGCTCAACCTTCAGCAGCGGCAGATCACGAAACAATCACCGAGCTGTGTAAAGGCTTTTGGAAGGCGCCGACGAATGATGTCATCCTGAAGATTCGGGGGGGTTGCTGGATTAGAAAGAATTCTCATAAAACAAATCTGTTCTTTTAGATTGGAGGACTTGTTGAACAGCTTGGGTGATATTTCTCACATTCCTTCATATTTTTTCATTTCTCTCTCCCGAATAAAACAGATGGTTTGTCATCTGATTGTGTTTCTTAGCCTGTCGAGACTTCGTGGTAACGATGTCGCCTCGTCCCCTGATCTCAGCGGTGGGGGTTGTTGTTGCAATAGCTGACAGCACAAAAAAAAAACAAAAAAAAAAACGAGATACACAACATTTTCCCTCGAATTTGAACATTTCTGACTTTGAGACTCCCAGCGTTGGCATCAAAAGGGACACTGACACAGCACCGAAACGCTTCCTCCCACAGATCTGACCCGACCACGCTGAGATTCACAGGCTGAGAGTAAAATGCTGCAGCTCCAGTTTTCTCTGGAATTGAAAAACATTTTGCTTTCAGAATCATTTCAAAGGTTCAGCATTTCACAAATTCCTACAAACTGTGGCTTTACAAAGCGCAAAGCGGGATAAATGTTACCTGTGCCGTGTTGTTTCCGTGCATTGGCGCCAAAACAAAACGAGCTCGGTCTCTGGTTTGCACCTCGGAGCGTCACGACGGCACCGCCGCATTTCAAACTGACAGAAGTGGTTCACCCTCATCACGCCTCCTTTGTCTCCGCAGACTAATTAGGGACTAATCGCTGTCAATTAAGTCAGGGAATTTATGCAACATGACACATTCCGACGGCGCTCAAGGGTCTCGTGTATCCTCGTCTTGATCAGAAACTTAATGCGGTGTCCTGCTTATTTATAAGGGGCTCTTAACCTTTAAAACGGCGGGGGAACGAGTCCAGGAAATCGGCCGGAGACCTCTGGGATTTATGTCCCCCAATAAAACAAGATTAGTCTCAACCTCTCCGAAGCACTCTCCCCTTCGATTCAGCACGATGTTGTAATTTGTTCAGCTGATAGAGAGGAATAAGGAGAAACTAATGTCTGATACCACCAATTTAGATGAAAATTTATATTGATCATCCTACCGTGGACGAAAAAACGTGCGTTTCATTTCAATGTGGGCCGCAGTGTGAATGACTTCATTTAAAAAATATATCAGACAGGTGGATGAATTCTACCTGTTTTACTGTTATTCAAGGACACAGTAGCCTTTTCTAACATTATAAAGTTCCTATTATGTGTACCCTTTTCAAATGTTAATCACACTGTGCAGCAAGACGTGTAAGGTTCCCCTTTTGTTAATTTCTGAAATGGAAGGTGTTCTTTTCTTTTCATTCAGCTGAGCTAACATAATGTTCTTAAATACATATCCAGCCTCGCTCCCTCCTCTGAACACCTGCTTGTAAAAACAAGTTTTTTTCCAACCGCTGGGAACTTCTTATTAGCGAGCAGCGCTTAACAGATGTTTGGAGAAGCTGCTTGCAGCTCGCGATGCTGCTTTATGACTACTAACAACCTAAATGTGATGTGTCCGCGTGATGTTTTTCCCCAAATTGTAATGTGTAGGAACACTTATCACATAATGTATTCTAACTTCAATGAGGTTTTCTCACTCTTTCTTTTGCTATTTCGAGTTTCAACGTTTGATTTGTGAGGTTTTTAACCTCCTGTTAGTTCAGGTGTTTCTTGGTTGATGTATTATTTTGGAGATTCTGACTGAATTCCTTCAGTTTCTCTCCTGCGTCACTGTTTTCACTGTCAGATATCTGCCATGTTTTACTGTTTCGTCGTGTTCACTTTCACCTGTTTCTGTGCAGAGTTCATGCTGATGAAAACACAACATTTCCAGATTTTTGCGAAGTTTTTGAATTATTAAATGAAGGGGGACTTTATAGTGAAGAATTTATAAGAAATGACACGTATTTAATACTGAATTGTACTTACAAAAGTGACATAATCGACCTTGTTGGGCAAAGTTCAGAGGCCCCGCAAGTTGTTGTGCACGCTGCGCTTTTAATTTCCACTTGGTCACCTTCGAGGAGACACAGACTGAACAGATTCCCCGTATCGACTCTTCGACTCCTCGTGCTGAGATCAGAAGGTCGACCAAACAGCCGTCAGCTCCTTGAAAGAAATATCTGCCACTCTTGCGGAGGAGGATGGAGCTTTGTAAGCGACTATTCACTTACAAGTCAAGCACGTTGTTCGTTAAGCCAGCATACGTGCAGAAAACGCTAACATGCTGATGTTTAGCAGACATAGTGTTTACCATGGCCGCCATCTTAATTTGCATTTTAGGGCATTTAGCTTTTTGTCCCAAGCAACTTACATACATCAATACAATGATGGCGGTGGCTGCCATGCAAGGTGCCAACCAGCACATCAGAAGCAGTTTGGGGTTCAGTATTTTGCCCAAATACAATTGAACCAGCAACCTTCTGATAACAAGACGCTGGCTCTACCTCTGAGACACAGCCTGTTAGTGTGCTATCTGCTAATTAGTCTGAAACACAAAGTACACAAAAGAATCCCATTTGTTTTGCAGGTATTTGGTTAGAAACCAACATATTAAAATGAACATTCTTCGGTTGCAGCTAGCCGGAGATCGATCACCAAAGTTATTTCTCGGGCATGTGGGGACATTTTGACCTTGCAAGAAAACAGAAAACTAAGGAAGGATGGTCACATGTGAAAACTCAACTGGCAAAAAGATAAGCTGTTGAGGTAATATCACGATCTGCAACCATATGTGTCTGTGTTTGTATACTGTATGTGCAACATACATGGATACACGGGTGTCGCTAAGTTTCTTAGAAATCCAAATTAAAGTTGTAATATTTCAGTCTGGAACAAAGTGGTGGAACAACATTGCCACCCCTTTTTAAAAACAAAAAGCATGTAGACCTGATAAAAATACACATACTGGTTATTTTATAGAATTCCACTATCTTTAGAATTAATATTTAATGATAAATCAATGAACGGATCAATAAAAGATTATGTGTTTCCTGGCTAGAATTGTACTCCTGGCAGTGTGAACCAACATTTTTCTTTTGTAGAAAATAAAACTGAACAGTAAAAACAGAAAATGTAAATGTGTTTTTTTTTTAAAATAAAACATGTAACATTTCTGCCCAAAAAAAAAAAAATGTTGATGTATAAAATGTTATTTTTCTTTTACAATCCCTGCATTTCCGTAACATTTAACCATTTTACATTCACACGTCTTCACAGCAGCACATGTCCTCCTCCAACAACACCTGCTGGGAAGAAGAACAGCACAGAGCGTGTGATTTGTGTTTCTCCAGACTTTAACTTGCTGTGAAGATGAGTCATCCTTTAAATCCTAGTCTATTTTCACTTCTGCAGACAATGTATAATCTGACCAGTGCACTATAGATCTCCTCATGTACAGTGTATGCGTGTCTTCTTTATATATATTCCCTCCACAGCCCCACAAGGAAAATGACTCATCCTTCCCTTGGAGTAAACCTTCTGCTAAACGGATTTATGGGTGGATTTCTTTAGGCATTATTGTTGAATCGTACTGAAGGAAACATTCAGTAATGTTGTAAGGAATTACAGTTCTAACATTTGAAAGGTTAATGAAGTTTAAGGATCTATGAAATAAGCCGTCTAGTGAAGGAGGGAAATATTATCTGAAGGGTTTTTTTTTTTTTTCGGGCCATTGTTTAAAAATCTAAAAAGGCACTAGAAGAATGAAATTAACCATTATTTTGTCATGACGGTCAATTCAACGTTAATTTTGATTTTTTTTTTTAAAGAGAAGCTTTAGGTTAATAAAGAGCCAAATGCCCTTTATGTGCACACTTTAATTCAGTGAGCTGAACAGATGGATATATGCATAGGAAGCACTAAAAAAAGGCACTTTATAATGGTTCAAGGATACTCAGCCTTGAAGAACCTAATATATGCCTCACTGCCGGTGCAGAGAGGACGGCGGGTCGAAGCACTCAAGGAGAGCGAGAGCACAGTGTGAACACACAGAGTGTATTTACAGTGGAAGAGATGGCGGATGAGATGAGGTCTGGTTTTAATAGAGCAGAGACCTGCTCTCACAGCCAGCTGCCTTCAGAGGCCTCAGAGGAGAGGTGCCAAGGAGAGGTGAGGAGCAAAGAGAGAGGTGTGTGTGTGTGTGTGTGTGTGTGTGTGTGTGTGTGTGTGTGTGTGTGTGTGTGTGTGTGTGTGTGTGTGTGTGCGTGTGTGTGCATGCGTGTGTGTGTGCGTGTGTGATAATAGAGTGGGTGCTTCTTCTTTCTACTGGCATGAGGGGACGTTTGGACCTTGCAAGAATAGAAAAGTTGGATGCAGAGTCACCTGTGAGGACTCTGTTCAAGACCTCATTAGCGAAAAGCTGATTTTAAGGTTAAGAGGTAAGTGGTCGGGGTTGTAGCCAGAGCTGTGTGTGTGTGTGTGTGTGTGTGTGTGTGTGTGTGTGTGTGTGTGTGTGTGTACTTATGCAAATGTTGCCTGATTAGCCAAAAACTACTATTAAATGATACTAATAAGTTAGGAAAATACAGCCTGATCTCTTCTCCAGTACAGCAGGCTGGTCAGTGGCCCTACACTTCCTTGTTTGATGGTGTAAGTTACCCTCTGGTGTCACTTCTTGAAGCGAGAAGAGTCAAATTTGTGGGGTGGTTTGGGTGTTTGGATGGGTGACACAGGGGACCTCCTCCTCTGGAGACCAGCGTTTGCATCCCAATTATGACCAAGCGTCAGGAGTGATTTGTACATTTAATAATGTCACTTATGTCACATGATGTGTGTCACCGACATTACAAGACTGAAATATAGTTTTTCAGCCCAAAGTCTGATCTTTTCCTCAACCTAACCAAGTAGTTTGTGTGCCTTAAACATTATGTACAGTCTAAAAGTCACAATGTCTCGATGTGAACTGTTTGTCAGCAAGCTTTTATTTTCAAACTTTTGACCTCAGAGCCCTTCACGTCCAAAACTGACACTAGAGGGGCGAGTAGAGCGCCACAGTTCGGAGCTCAAGGCGGCTCATGAAGCTTTGGGAGTGACAGCGTGCTGGAAAAGTTTTCTCTCAACACAAAAGTAACAGCACAACTCACAATGTTTACTTTGTTACATAACGTTCAGTCATAACCCCAATCTCTTTCACCCGGCTTCAAGATGAATATGTCTAAAAACGTAACAGAGGAACAGAGAAATCCCTATTTTATTCAAGGTAACGGCGTGTTTCATTTGGTCTCCTGTCACTATAACTGAAGGGGAACCCTAACCACCAGACTACAGAGCAGCTTCTTTCCTCAGGCTGTGAGACGCCTCAATTCATCCTCAGCACTCCACCATAAAAAGAGGTTTTTGGTTTATGACTTGTCGAACTTGGATAAGTTAGAATCCGACCTGATGGAACGCATTAACAAGGACATCTATACAGAAATAACCAGTCTTCTCACTGATGGTCTTGCTTTCTTATGTAGGTCATGTAAAGGCATCGGTATTAAGCTTAGATGGTTTCATCACCCGTTCCTCATTGGACGTTTCAAACCTAAAAGGAAATACAATAGAAGTATATAAATGGGTATGAGCAGGGTTGAGACTATGGCTGCACGACTTCCTGTTCCATTTCTGTCTCACCCAGCTGCTTTCTATACGGGACACACCAATGACTTATCATCACACATGTTTTTTGAATGGAGAAGCATGTGACATATTCATGAACATGCTAAGAAGGTTTCTCTGTTTCTGCACGGGGGTAACCTTCCTCTGAAGCTCTCTCCGGTCATGCTGGTCCTCTTACAGCTGTGCGATTGTGACAACTTACATCCAGAAACTACCCCTCAACCCCCTCCGACCAACCCCTCCATCATCTCATACGAACACACGCTCGTTCACGGTTACACCCTGTACCTCTCTCCCACTCTCCCAACACCGCTCTGACAGCTGTGGAGCAGCTTGCCTGCGATGTCACGCAGATAGAAAGCTTTTAACACAGAGAGGTGTGTAATATTCATAAGGAGTGCTCCACTTACTGTGTAATAGACGTCGGCGAGTGTGAGTGTGAGCAACACTGATCTGGTCCTTTGGTGATGCGGTCTGATATAATATTAATGCCGGTTGTGTGAGATAGCTTCCACCCTGTTGTTCGTTCTGCCCCATTTCTCACATGCGGTGCTCTTTTTTTCCTGCGTTGCAGCCGAGACGTTCACGGGAGCTCGCTTAGCGCCGGATCCCGCAGCAGGGTGCTGCAAAGCTATAGGGGCGAGAGAGCAGAAGGTTTTTTGGTGCTTCTTTTTTCCTGCTGAGCTACATTCTTCTTGTACACACACACATTTTCCACTGGTGTAGATGTAGGGCAGTAGTAGATTGGGTTGGCAGGGAAACAAAGTCCGCTATCGTTTTTTTGGCAGCGATAATCTAAGGGCACAGCCGCCGACGGAAAGTTTGTTTTCTTTGATTTAAGCCATAGTTTAAAAGTTCCCTTTGATGCATTTTTCTAATTGCTCCCTTTATGTTCACACTGCCCAATTACAAGTGCACCCGGGCTTGTAAACGGGGGTCACAAATAGTTCAGCTTTATTGAGCAGTTTTGCTAATCTGCCATCCTGCAAGGCCGGCGATTTGGACGATAGAGCGGAGTCAAAACAAGTCCAAGCGCTTGTAAATTGAGCAAAGTGTGAGTGACCCCTTCGCCGCTTACATTGACGAAGACCACATGAGGAAAGTAGCTGAATATGCACTTTCACGTGTCCTTGATTCATTTTATGATACGGGACTTTCAAAGCGTGATTAAATGCTGACTAGCAGATGTATAGATAGGTGACACATGAAAGGAAAAACATGATTAAACGAGTGCAGAAAGAGAGCAGACGCGGGTCACCGAACGGTTTGATGAGCATGAAAATGAAGAGAATCAGTTTACCGTAGTCTTCAGCATCACCCAACAACTCTGTTAATGTTGAAAACCCTTTGAGGTGAAGTTTGCCCCAAAATGAGCAAATCGCTTCACAAGTCATGGAAGGATTTAGGACTGAGACGATTTAACCTATTTGCAAAAGTGGGTGAAATTCCACTGGAGGCGCCGCATTGATTTGCCAGAAGAGTGATGCAATGAGTGGTCAAGAAGTGTAGTCTCAAACTGTCTGTGGAGGCGAAGCTTGATGTTGTAGTTCCCTGGTTTGCTCTGTTGTATCAATCTTGTGTCCAGATACAACTACAAGTGCTGCTTGGCGTCATGTGTGCCATATTGATTTGAAAACCCAGTATCGATATTGTTTGAGCTGACTCCGGGAAAACTGGTCGTGCATGCTTGAAGTTAAAATTTGAAAGCATCCAACAAAACTTCATCACTTTCTACTGATCCACTCCACCAAAACACACAAACACACACTGCCTGACAACTGTGGCACCGACTTCCCCGTAGCTCTCGCTAGCATGCTACATTACACATGCTCTCTTAGCTTATAAAAACAGCTCTGTATTGACCACAATCATGTGAACATGATCAAATAACCGTCATGAACTCACCTCAGTCTAAAAAGGCTACCCAGTGCAACAGTTATTGCTTACTGCTCTTGGTGTGTGCTTTGTGCTAAGGGGTAGTGTGCTTTGTGCTAATGTGTTAGCTTGCTGCTGACGAGCAGGCTTGGTGGGTGTGTACTGTGAGCGGAGCGCTTCACTAACAATATCCGTGTGCCATTTTTTGTACTCACTGCTTTCAAGTTACGATGTTTGTACTGGGAAATGTTGGCTGCATTTCTCTGTCATTCTTGTTCTACTAGCTCGCTATTAGCTTTAGCAATACATCTGTCTAACCGTATAGAAGACTTGTCTTGGTTTTCTGCTAATATAACAAAAAAATAAATCTGGCTTGAAGTTAATTAGCAGTCGGTACAGTGGCTGTTTTGAGTTTTTTCAGACTGCACACTGACTTAATAATATGCGGTGAATTTTCTCTCAGTTGGAACAAACCGTCCATCATCAAAACACCCAGATGAGCGGACATCTTTTGCAGGAGTGTGAAGAATCGAATCTGAGGAGTGGTTTATTTTCCCTGTAATTTGTTACCCACCTGTATCCTCTCGTGCCCATTAACAATTTGATGATTCGTCTCATCCAAAACAAGCAGCACCTTGTTCTCGTCCTCTCGAAAGACGAGCCAACCAGCACCTGCTTTATTCAGGTGTCTTGTCTCAGTTGTTTTGGAGCCACCTGAGTTTGGATCTCATTACACTCACCTGCTCAAAGGAACCACATCAAGGCGGTAAACACTCCGAGAACTGAATCCAAACCGCCGTCCTCTCATTCTGGCTTTCTCTCCACATTCCTTCCCCCCTGTCACTTCCTCCTCCAACCATTTCCAATCCCTCTCCACTTACTTCCCGAGCTCTTTCCTTCTCTCCCCCCCCTCCTTCCCTCGCTCCCTCCATCGCTCTGCAACTAATGGTCCTTAAACGCCGCTCCAGCTGTCGTGGCATTGGGACTAAATCACAACAATCATGAGTTATTATCAGCGGCGTGCTGACTGATTGCGCTAATGTCCACGCTGATCGCATTAATACCGAGGTTGATTGGAACGCATCCATCATAATATTCCCGCCAATGAAGAGGTAATAACCGGCATTATCCTGATAATGAAAAAGACTGTTAGGCTGAAGATTAAGACTAAACAGTGATAACAAGGGACTTCATATGTGGGAATTACTGAAAGCAGAAGGCAAAATCGCCGCTCGCCTCCCTCCCTCCTCCCTCGCTGTTTTCCTCTTTCTGATCATGTCCTTGCCTCTTCTCCTTTACCTCTCAGTTCATCCCATTTACTAATCGCCAACTAAATGCCTCCCTCTGACGCCCATATATCATTTCTTTATCTCTTCCTCCCTTACCCCACTTAATTATTCACCATCCTCATCCCCTCCTGCGTCCATTCCTCTAATTATTTTTTTTCTTCTCCTGTTTCAGTGGACATGCCACCCTCTGCTTCCTCCCCTGCTTCCTCGTCCTTGTCTCTTTCTTGTTTCTCCTAATTCGTCCTCTAAATTTCCCAACAGTTCTGTTTTTCTTCCTTATTCAACAAACCCAACCGCTTAGCCTCCCTCTTCCCAACCGTTTGTCCCCCCCCCCATCACGCCTGCACATCCTTCATCCTATTTGTGGAAATCCTCCTCGCTCCTTTCCTCGTTTTGTCTGCTTATTCTCTGACAATACGCCTGTTTTTTTTTTCTCCCCCCCGCCCCCCGATTTCCTCAACTTCTCTCGTTTGACAGCCCACCTGCTTTACCTCCTTATCCTCCCCTGGCTCTCTCTCTCTCTCTCTCTGTCTCTCTCTGTGTCTCTCACTCCACATCCCCACCTCCGTAGCAGCGAGGAGCCCTGTCCATTTATGAGGAAGAGAGGGCGAGGAGAGAGACGGGGTGGGGAGGTGTGGGAGGGAGTTTGAAGAGTTTTAATGAGCCAGCGCTCACACCTATGACAGGACGAGTAAGTGATGGAAAATTAATGTGCTTGAGGGAGTGTGTGTGTGTGTGTATGTGTGTGCATGTGTGTGTGTGTACATGAGGGAATTTTTAGGTGTTTGTGTGTGTGTGTGTGTGTGTGTGTGTGTGTGTGTGTGTGTGTGTGTGTGTGTGTGTGTGTGTGTGTGTGTGTGTTTGTGTGCCGTTATCCTGCGAGAATTCACTGGCTCACCAAGCAGAGACATTTTTAACTTGTGCAATCAATATGAGTGGGTGCGTGTATATGTAGTGTGTGTGTACGTGTGTGTGTGTGTGTGTGTGCGTATGTGTGTGTGTGCTGATGAATGGCCCGGCTCTTAATGTTCTCAACCACTCTGTGGACTAACTAGACTATTTAATCACCCTCTCTCATCCCCCGCCTCCCTCCTCCTCCTCCCTGTTTCTGCCTCTCTGCCAAAGCTGAGTGTACTGCTGAGGTTAGGCAACACTTATTGTACAATACATTACCCCTGTGTGTGTGTGTGTGTTTGTGTGTGTGAGAGAGAGAGACAGAAAAGTGTGCGAGCATTAGCACTGCATCAGTCAGTGTCCAGCCTGCTGGCTCGTACACCTGTCGGCTCGTTACGGGGCGCGGGAACAGATAGAGGTGGAAGCATAACTGCAACACACACTCAACGCCTGCGCATGAGCACACCTACACACAACCCTGTTATACCTGTGTCGGCTCGCGCTCACTCACTAACTTCCCCCTAACTTCCCCCCTGTCACCGCTAATTGCCCGACTGCTGCCATTACCTCAACTTTCACGTTTAACCGTGACACTTGAAATAACCCTTTTCCTAATGAGGTTCTGAAAGGGCTGCTCACAAATTACTCTTTTACCCAGACCTTATGAGATAGTGGACACACACACACACACACACACACACACACACACACACACACACACACACACACACACACACACACACACACACACACACCTTGAGGCCTGGCCCTGCAATCTACCTGTAACTGGAGGTGGGGGGTTGGCACGCGCGACCATCTCTTTGTGGCATGTGGTTGTTATGTGAAAAAGTGCGCGTGCAGGTGTGTGTGTGTGTATGTGTGTGCCTACAGCAGTAATGAGCGCTGGGCCGTGGGATGCCCAAAGGCAAGGTTCCCTAACAGGGTCAGACTCAAGGACGTCTGGCACTGATCCACACGCCCACCTACAGTACACACACATAAAATAACATATTGGGCCAGCAGAGCGCCGAGCTGATCCAGCACCATTAAACAATGTGAGGAAACACATGCTTTTTTGTGCATCACACCCGCCCGTAGTCTTCTCCCTCCGCATTCGCTCTTCCATGCGTGTGTGTGGGTGTGTGCGCGCGGTGAAACACCCTCTATTCGTTCCCAAACGAGCGCGAGATTCACGCTTCACTAGCACAAGACTCTCAGAGTGTAGGTTATTAATGAGAGCATGTCCTAACAACATTACAGAGCTACTGTCCCATGGAGGAGAGGGAGAGGGAGAGAGAGAGAGGGGGGAGAGGGGAGGGGAGGAGAAAGGTGTTTTCGGCAGGAGAGGAGAAGAGAAACAGGAGAACACGAGACAATAAAACAATTAGGAGAGCGGAAAAAGGAAAAAAAGAGGGGAAACATGACAGAGAAGAGAAGTAGAGGAGAGGAGGAGGAGAAATAAGAGGATGAGATGGGGAGAAATGTGAAAGGAAAGAAGAGAAGACAAAAGAGAAATAAGGAGAGTGGAAAGGAAAAAAAATAGGGGAAGAAATGGGGGAAATGAGACGAGAAGAAGAGAAACATGACAGGAAAGAGGTAGAAAATAGCGGAGAGGAAGAAAAAAGATGGGGAGGAAATGTGAAGAGAGCAAAGTGGGGGAGAAGAAATGAGAGGATAAGAGGAGGAGAAACATGACAGGAAAGAAGAGGAGAAAAAGAGGTGGAGGAGACGAGAAAAAGGGCAAAATAAGTGGGAATAGAGGAGGAGATGAGAAAAGAAACAGAAGATGAAAGAAAAGAGGAGAAGGTGAAGAGGAATGAATGAAATGAAAGAGGTACAATAAGGTGTAAAAGAAGAAAAAGAAGAGGGCATTTTCTGTGAACACAGAAATGTGACAGGGAGAGGAGGAGAGAAACTAAGTAGAGGCGAGTGGAGTCGATGGGAGAAGAAAGGTGTATTGTGTAGGAGAGGATAAAAGAAACGAGAGACGAGGAGAGAGATGAGAAAGAACAGGAGAGGAGAAATGTTGGCAGGACAGAAGATGAGAAATACAGTAGAGGATGATGAATTGGAGGGGTGGAGGGGAGGTCACGCGAGGAAAAGGAGGGAAAAAGAAGAAAGAATGGGGGGAAAGGGGGTGAGGATGAGAGAAGATTATGAGAAAAAACAGGAAAGAGGAAGAGTTATAGGAGAGGAGGGGAGAAAAAAGACAAAAGGACAGGAGGAGAGGGAAAATCAGGGAAGAGGGGACAATCAGGACATGAGAGGAAAATGCGGATTAAAGGGAGCAGAGAAGAGGCGAAAGAGGACAAATGAGAAAACAGGAGGAGAGGAGGATGCAGAAACATCCAGAGCAGTGGTGAGAGGAGGGAAGAGGAGAGGAGGGGAGGTGGAGGAGAGGAGGAGGAGGCGCGGTGTCTGGCTCCCCTGTGAGACAGCGCCATCTTGTGAAAGTCTCTCACGCTGTGGAGCCCACTGAGCCCTGCACTCTCGTGTCACCCTCACTATCACCTACACACACCACTATCCATAAACACCCTCCTCCTCCTCCTCCTCCTCCCCGCCGCTTTCACACTCAGACGAGCTGCTGCGCGCGGTCATTTTTCATCGGGCCCGTGCGTCATTATGGAGGCAACATGCGCCGTCACACAAACCGTGCGTAAAAACATATTTCTGAATTGATAGCCGGTCTCGTGAGACTTGCTGTGAGCCCGTGTGTGTGTGTGTGTGTTTGTGTGTTTGTGCCGCTTGGCTATTATTGTGTAAGCGATCTGGGGAGCGTTACGGGACCAGAGCGATAAGCCCGGTGTCACTGGCGTCTAATCATACTCCATGTTCCTTATCGGCGCCGGGCTCAGGAGACGGAATGAACTGTGGAGAGGGAGAAGAGGGGGAGGAGGGGGAGACGGTGGGAACTAGAGATGGAGGGAGAGTGACAGAGAGAGAGAGAGAGAGAAGAGAGAGAGAGAGAGAGAGAGGTAAGGGGGGAGTGGAGGACATGGGAGAGGAAGGAGTGGAGATTTAAAGGTCTGCTGCACTAAAAGCATATAAAGAACCGGTGCCAAGCCCCGTGTCCCGACTCACCTCACCTCCCACACCGCACAAACCCACCTTGTGTAAGAGGATCCAACACTTCACTGCAACTTCCCATAATGTGTGAGTGTGGAGGGCCCGTGGCTTGTGTGTGTGTGTGTGTGTGTGTGTGTGTGTGTGTGTGTGTGTGTGTGTGTGTGTCGGGGTGATCAGGAGCGCTAAGGATGGGTGGTAATTGAATAATGACAGTAACGCCTCTGATGGATTACCTGTCACTCGTCCCTCTCCTCTCCCTCCATCACTGTCAGCCCCTTCTCTTCGCCGCCGCTCTCGCCTCGCAACCTCGCGGTCAGATTGTCTCAAGTCCGCGCTGTCACCCGCGTGCCAGCCGAGATGAAGACACCCGCGACACAAGGCGGGGTGGCACGTCGTGCACGGCTTTACGCACACGCACACATCCAAACACGTACTTTTACAGGCGTACTATGATTCAGGAAGTAGTCAAGTACAAGTTTTGGAAGCGAAATGTACAAAAGTTCAAATGCAGTGTTGTTAGAATTACCCCAAACTTGAGTAAAAGTAAAGATACTGTGTTTAAATACAGCATAGAACATGCGTAAAATTCTTGAAGTATCTGATATTAGTAAGTAAAAGTAAATTATACATGTATTTACATGTCAGCGACCATTCTTCTGATCAGTGTTTGTTTTTATCTGATTGCTGATGAAATAACTTAATTTTAAAAATGTTCTACTTCAGCTCTAGTAAGTAAGTAAGTAATTAAATAAATCCAGTTAAAAGTACAACACTTGCCTCCAAAATGTAGATGAGTGGAGGTATAAAGTATCAGAAAATGTGAAAACTCAAGTATATTGTATCAAAACTGCGTTCAGCTTCAGTACGTTATGTTACAATATAATCTATTGCTGGACTAGTACTGCTGCACGAAGATGCAAGCAAAATGTAGTGGACCCAATTTAAATGTCGATATTTCATATTCTATATCTTTTCCATTGTGCATTCAACATTTTCAGCATTATGATGAATGGAAGGAGAAAACTGGTCCATTGTCCTTAAAGTAAAAGCAGCAACAGTACACTTCAAAAACACTCCATTACAAGTAAAAGTACTGCTGCATGTATCAAAAGTTCGGACTGGTTATTACACAGGAAGATGAGCTTTATTATCATCGATCATTTATTTCTGAACAGCGTTTAATTGTGCATTTGGACAATGTTTGGACATTTTTAGCTACTTAATATACTGCTGGGTACTTGGAACTACAGCAGCGAGACATCTTTTGCAAATACAAAAGCTGCAAAAGTGAATGTAAGATGAATGTAGAAAGTAAAATACTTTATTTTGAAGCGCAGTGAAGTAAAAGTGGCAGAAGTGAAGTTGCATACGCTGTCATGTTGCAGCTCATCAAAAGTTGCCATTTTTGATGAACTGAAGCATTGTTGGGTTAGTTTAATCCATTATGCATCATGTTTTATGACACGAAAAGTTGTTTGTTCTGTGAAATCTCAAGAGCCAACGAGAACATTTAGAACATACGTAACAAGTAAAGTTTTCACCCTTTTTAAAACGCTGTAGAATAAAAGTGCTGCGTCATAAAAATGGACTTACAGCAAAGTAACATTCAGAGCCAAATCAAATGTTTAAGGACTTTTACTCTCATTTTTATTTACTTTACTTTATCTTTTCATTGGTACGTTTACTTTCTGTGCTTGCGTTCGGCTTTGATGATGTCATTTACCATTAGTAGCATTTCTGTTTTACTTCTGCTCCTCTTACACGTACAAACATTAGATATGGTTCTCAGCAATAGATGGAATCACCCAACAGCATATAAAGCAGTTAGAATCAGCTCCACCACAACCAGCAGCAACATTAAAACGCTGCTTGCTCAGTAATGTAGCAGTAATACTTGCATCAGTAATAGCTGAATGGATTTCAGCCCGTGTTTTTCATACAGTGACAGTACGAGTACTTATTTTCCTGCGTCTCATCTGTTTTTATGTTCCCACTTCATGTTTGTTGTATTAGTTTTTACCGTTAATGTGGTGGGAGCTTGACTGTACGAGCCTCTACGGCTTCGCCATCTCTTCCTCTTAATCTCGTCTCACTTGTTTTAACGCTGTTTGCATGTGTGCAAACATTTAAATGGTTAAATTTCGACTTGCTTACTTACTTTCCCTCCCCACCGGCACTGACACACTTTCCTCTCTCTCTGGCGCCCACACCTCAAGGTTGAGTGGGTTGTGTACGGGCCTCGTTAGTTGTTTTTATTTGTGCATTATGGCAAAAATGGCCGACGAGAGAGGAAGAGAGAGAGAGAGAGAAAGAAGAGAGAGGCGAGGATTGAGAGGGATTGCAGCACTCTGCTGCAATGCAGTTCAATCTACAGTATCTGCTCGCTGCTAAATGGTTCCCCTCCATCACGGACGCACACTTTCTCTGCAGGATTAATGCTCCTGAACGCAGCGCCGGCCAGCGGGGGGCGTTCTGGATGCACGATGAGTAGAAGTCTGTCTTTCTACGTGAAGACCACCTACGATGAAGGCATGTCCCTGATTCACCTGTCTACCTGGGAGGTGCTTCTCTCCACCTGAGTGAGCACCTGAGTCTCTGTATGCTGGTCTTTGTGTGTATGAGTGTGTGTGTGTGTGTGAGCTCGTTTCCCTCCTCGTTCTCTCCTCCCTCTCCCACAAAACAGCCGAGACAGAGCAAACGGCCCATTTCTGAGCCAAAGGAGATGGGAGCGTGAGATGGAGCCGAGAGAGATGATATCAAAGCGTAATTCATTTCCACGCAGATATCATAAAACTGTTTCAGGATAATTAGAAGTCGACGAGAAGAAGGGACGAGGGAGGATTATTTTCTTTATCATCATTCATTTAATTGGTTGAGGGAGAAAAAAAAATAAGAGAAGGGTTTGCAGCGCTACACATTCAGGAGGAGTATTTACATGAAGCCTCTTTTGAAGACTGTCGGACAACAGTAGAAAACACACAGCACCAATGGTTCAAACACAAGCGTTGAATTAGTACAATAGATGTGAGTCTTTTGCCCGTTGAGGATTGTGACGACCTTAATCCTGCACAATCGCAAGCAGAAATAACACAGTATTTAACTTAAAAACCTGCCAAATTACTGTTAACACACTTGTGTATTTGTATCTGTTGTACTAGTTCCAACTCTTTGGATCTCTTCCGGTACGATGAGGTCAAAAACAGTTTGAGACGAGGAGAACTTCATCCGGTTTATCAGTTTATTTGCCGAGCTCTGCCGTGCAGAGTGTGAGAGAAATGATAAGAGGTGGAGGCGACAAGTGGAAGCCCGGGATCACAGTTTTTACAGCACATGATTCTGTGGGTCAAGTAAGGCTCGTGATTCTTTGATTACAGCTCCCTTAAAGGATAAGTTAGCCACAAAAATTGGAAAATTCAGTCATTATCCAGGAATCATTTTTGGAGGTTCAGAGCAAAACAGCACTGCAGCATCCTCCTAAACAACTAAAGGCTTGTTTTTGCCTATCGTTAGATTCAGACGGAGCCTTCTGTCATATTTCCTCTGTATTTCTGCAGGTTATCTAAAGGTTCTTACAGATACGGACCAATGGAGCAGTACCTCCTGTGGGTTTTCGGGGGGGGCAGTGTAGCAGAATAGCCAATAATTCAAGTGAGACAGTACAGAAGAAAAGCTTTTAAAATGGTAAAACTTTTTGAGGAGATCTGTATGAGGTGCACAGAGACGGTTACTACGGAACAGCTGGGAGAAGACCGGACAGCGGTGAAGGAAAGGTGGATGTTTGCGCGAGACTGAGCGGCGCCCTCCAGTGGTTGTATCCCTTGACATTCACGCCAATGCGAAAGGACGCATGGAAGTATGTGAGCAGTGACGGTCATATCGTCTGAAAGGGAATCCGAAATTGATTTGAAAAGACGTTATTTACACAATTTTTGAAGTCAAAATCGTCACTGTAGCTGCTTAGCTAAGAGCGTTACTGTGTGCCCCGTCCAAGGTGGACGCACAAACTCGATGTTGAGGGCGTGAATATAACTTTTTTCCAATAATTCTGGGATCTCTGGGCCTGGATCTCTGGATTTGATTACATCCCCATCTGCTTCAGTTGTTCAGTAAACTGCTGCAACGCCGTTTTGCTGGCTATGCTCCAGAAATGTTTGGTTAACTAAGAAACGTCACCTCGCTTTAAATCGGCATGCAGGTGAGAAGAAAATGACTGAATTTTTAATTTCTAGCCAAACTTAACCTTTCAGTATGTCAGAAAAATAAATGATCTCTTATCTTATTTTGACAATCACCGTTTCTTCGAAGCATATTAAATCATTAACACTCGACTTTATGACAATCGTTTACTGACTAAGTTCTGCTTTTAACACCGTCCTCAAACATCCCCCCTATTAGTAACACATACCTTCTATCATTGTCAGCGTTTTTGAATAATCTTAAAGTATAAATGATAAGTTGCAGAAAAACACACAAGTGTTCCTTTATGTGTCGAAAGCAGGACAGGACAAAGGAAAGCACATGTTGGGAGTTTTGGGGGATGCGAAAGAAAACTTAGAGAAAAAAAACGACTCTCTCAGGGGTCACTGAAGGCAACACGAGGCCCTAATCCAGTTACTCTTGCATAAACTGTATAGTGTAACAAAACACCGAGAGCTGGCACGGTCCGGTCCACCATACCAGACGTGAGAAAGCAGTGATCCGAAGTCGTAAGCTATACAAGCCATGGGAAAGCAGCAACAAACTAACACATAGGCACGTAAACGTAAACACACACACACGCACACACACACTGCACACACATACACACTTTTCTCTTTCTCACACACAGAACAGTATAACATGCCAGACTTCCAATTAGGGCAATAATGGCTGTGGGAAAAAAAGTGTATACTCACACACACATACAGTAACTGAGACTTTCTAAGCTAATAGCACCCAGTTGTTCAGTGCCAGAGACGGACCCTGTGGGAGGAGGGGAGGGGTGGCGCTGCAGCTGAGACTAATGCAACTAGAGGGGCACAGTTTCCCAACAAACATTCAGGGTAGGAACATTTAACAGGACTTTTCTCCTTGTTTGCAGGGGAAGATGTTTCATGTTACTGGCTAAAATTGTAATCTAAAATCCTCATTTTCAAATGCTTTAAAGGCGTAATCAGTCAGAAAACACTGCAACTACAACACTCATTAACCTGCACTTCTTTTCTAGTTTATTGTTTTATACTTCTAGCCTATTCTTCTGTGTCCTTTTCTCAAACTAAGCTCATTTTTCCCAGGGACACATTCTGAAGTTTCTCCCTTTAGCCGATTAGCCCCTCTTAGCGATGTCCTACCCCGCCAGCCAGCAACACACTAGAGGGGAAAGCGCTAGGTTGCAGCAGGACGAGGACACGATGATGGAGGACGGGCGGGTTGGAAATGCAGGGGGAGAAAACGTAACACGAAGAGCGAAGCAAGAGAGGATGAGAGATGGCGAGACAGAGTGGCGGAGGGACACAGATGGCGGGGAGGGGAGGCAGAACGGGAGGACGGAGACAGAGGGACGGGGTGGGAAGTTGATGCGCTGGATGTCTTCCTCCTGTTCCATCAGCAGAAGCCTGTTGGAAGAAAGTGCAATTATGAGAACAGCTGCAGTGGACACACACACACACACACACACACACACACACACCACACACACGCTGGAGAGCTAAATCCTCCAACCACTTAGCCAACCGCTCTTCAACACAGTAATACACACAGGCACGCACACACACACACACACACTCTTACCCTCACACTCGAAGGCTTGCAGCACGGCGGTGTAAGTGGGGCCCAGCCAAGAGGTGTAGCTACCCAGAACCCTCTGCAGGTGGTGGGTGGCATCATTGAAGAGCAGATCGGATGCGCCGTAGCCTGCTGAGCTGAACAGGCGGAAGCCCTCGGTGGCGTTGCCAAACACATTCTGCAGGAGAGGGAAAGTGTGTGACGGGACTTAATGCATGAGGGCATGCGTGGATGTGCGTTGGCGTGCTCTGCGTACATGTGTGTGTTTTCCTCTTGCGGGTAGCGGCAGGATGAGCACAGGATGTATCAGTCATCCACACACACACACACAAACACAAACACACTCTGTAAGGAAGAAGGATGACGGTTTAGCAGAAACCTGCGCTCTGAGACTTGCTGATCAATAACACAGACTCCACCGAGATATGGGACAAACATAAACACACACACACCTGGAGTATAACACACACACACACACACAGCTGATGCAATTACAGCAATCCACACCCACCTGTAAACGTTCAAGGTACTTCCAGACGCGACACTTGTCCTCCGTGCGCACCACCACAGCGTTGGTGGGGACGGCTGCCAGGTGGCACCGCTCGTACTCGTCCAGACCGGCCTCGGTTCCGTCTGGGCACAGCAGCTTCAGGTCCTCCAGCTCCAGATCCAGGGCCCAGGACTCCTGGTTCCTACCTGGGCAGGAAGAGGGGTCAAGGTGTGTGTGGTTTTTATTTCAAGCCCATTTAGACGAAAAAAAAAGGCAAACCCTAACTAAGGGAGGTGGGGCTTAACTTACAGGTTGGTATTACAGCCTTATTTGGTTTTCTATGACCAGAACAGTTAATGGTAACTAATGGTGCGTTCCATTTTAACTGGCAAGTTTCCATGTTCCCAGCTGCCAACTTCAACTGGAACGCCCGCTGAACTCAGATTCCCAACTTCACCACTGCACCTCACTAACCCCTGACCTCAAAATCCAAGATGGCTGCTCCATTTATACTCTTCCCCTTCATCTGTGGACATGTATTTATGCCCCCCAAAACAGTGTAATGCATTGTTAACAATGGCTGACTTGGCTGGAAATTAGTCATTCCCAGCTGACCAAAGCAAACTTAAGACATATATTCTCATGTAGGCTGTTTTAACCTAACCTGACTTATTATTTAAATCACGTATTTATGACATCAACTGAGATTTTAAGGCACCTAACAGTTGAAGACTTACTTCAGTTAGTTTTATACTATAGTATATCTCATTGAGGGCTTATTCTGAATGTTGATATTATATTCTAGATGTCTCCCATTTCAAATTCTAACAGAAGTGGTTGGTCTCCTACTTTAATAATTCAAAAAGCAAACAAATCCGTGTTTATCCAAACAAATAATTAGAGGGAAAAGATAGGCCACCTTGAAGCTACTTTCTCACTCCCCAGACAACAGCACAGGCCTTCTGTGTTTTCTTGACCTCCGTTAATTGGTGTGACTCCGGACATTTCTGTACCATATGAGAAAGCATGCTTCGTTAAACAGCTACAGTGTTTGCGGAGCCGGTGTCAAACCGCTCCTTTCCGGCTGCACCAGCAGGGTCTGTGTAGCGTGACTGCGATAATGATCACCATTAATTTTGGATGTTGCCCAAAGCGGAGGAGCAGATGCAGCAAACAGAGAATTGGGGCATTTCTTAGCTGGACAAAAAAAAAAATGTCTGAGCCACTGTGTGTCCCTTCCTGTCTCTAAATCTGTGTCTCTCCCTCTCTCACTTTTTGATCTGATTGTTAAATCTATCTCCCTCTTTGTCTGCCTCCGTCTCACAAACACACACATATCATTCATCATATCAATTCTGTGTAATCTGTTCATTGTATTCTGGATTTCACACTCTGTAAAACACCCTTCTGAGAAAAGCTTGTGAAACACTGACATCCTGTGTCGTGACAGGGACTAGCACCCCCTGCTGTCCCAGAGTAACCTCATCATAAATCATTTAAATTATTAAATGACGTCATTATATAACCAGCCGAGTAATCCATAAAACACACAACAACACTGACCATCCGAATTCTCAAAGATGGTCGTGTGTTTGACGAAGGCCACGTCGCCGAGGTTCTCCGCGACACACCTGTAAGAAAAAAAACAAAAACACGAACGAATCATCAGATCCACAAATAGATCAAAACACGAATAAAGTGGGAAAACCAGCACACATGGGATTGCGTTATTGTAACAGCACGACTCTGGAGAGCATAATTAAACTCCATCTGCGGGCTATTGTTGCACTCCAAGAATTAAAAGCTGCTCCTGTGGCCCTTTTATTCCCTTCTCAAACACACTGCACTAATATGCCACAGGCCGTTTTACTGAGCACTGCTGCATTATAACACATAGTAATATAAATGTGAATGAAATGATGTAATTTTCTGTGATTCTAACGCGCGGGCGAGACGCCTGAAACTGCCACTAAAATGAACTTGCAGACCGCAGGAAGCATCCACAATGTTTGTTCTCTCAGTGAATGAATGAATGAAGTCATAATAAAAAAGCTGTTATTATTTTCTCACCACCAATGCTGAGAGTTGCAGCATTCTCCTAAAAAACTGAAGTGGATGGGGACCTGTTTTAAAATGTAAAACAGCAACTGAAGGAAAACATAAAATAGTGTCCATAGAGCTTCTCGAGCGTAATCCAGGTCTCTGCATGCCCTGAGTTCCCAAATTGATGTGGAAAACGTTATTTATACCCTTTTTAAGCCAAAATCTTCACTGTAGCTGCTAAGCTAAAAGCGTTAGCTGTCTAACGTTGGACGTGTGTCAAGGGCACAAGTAAAGTCAGTCCCCGTCTACTTCAGTCGTGAAGGAAAATGCTGTGATGCTTCTTTATTGTGAAACTCCAGAAAGGTTTTGTGAACTACGAAACTTCACCTGACTCTCCATCGACATGCAGTTGAGTGGATAATGACTCCATCTTCCTTTTTTGGGTGAACTGATCCTTTAATGCCTTCATTACCTCACACACTTATCCACAGCCAGAGGCCTTATATACAATGTCATTGGTTGCATTTTAATTAGATGTAAGATATAAAGTCCCTGTCGAGTAAATGGATAAATAAAAACAAATAAAACCTCTTTTTTCAGAGCAGGCAGCTCTAATTACTGTAGTTTTCTCTTTAAGGAGACAGTAGCCCAAATAAATATGAAATAGTGAGAAACACGGAGGCAGAGCTGGTAATAACTCCTCCACCTCTGGGTCTCATTAGTGTATTGCTTCCCATGTTATCACCTCAGCGCGCCCGCCTCGCCGTAGTGCCGCTCTCTGTGGTTGTTGGCGCAGATGTGTCGGTCGTTCTCGTCTCCTATGCAGGCCTCGCACAGGTTCTTGGGGTTGTTGCCACGGGGATCGTGCTTGGGGTCCTTAATGCCCGGCACACAGCTGTAGCCGAAGAAGTTGCCGACGGCTGGTGAAAAAAAGATCAAGACAATGAGTTAGAATAATTAATTTTTAATTTAAAACTCCAAGTAGCAATCCTGCACTCCAATAGAATCATACTTAATGATATTAGGTCTATTCAAGACGAGTGTAGTGGATATTTAATCCTTCAAACTTAAAGATTGGATTCATTATACATTAATTTCATGCAGAACTATTTTGATTATTGACATTCTTTATTTTCAGCTTCAAACTTGTGTACATTTGTTATTTTTCTTTGTTTTATGTGATGCTATAAAACTGAATGTCTTTGGTGTTTGGAGTTGAAGCAATTCTTGAGAAGGACCGTAGCTTTAGGAAATGCTTAACTTCTTTTTAAAACAATTTATGGACCAAATATTAATTGATTAAGAAATAACTGACAGATTAATAGATAATGAAAATAATCATTAGTTGCCACATTTTGGCTCTATTTGTCTGTGAAAGATGCACTACATATATGGATTTTAATTGGTCATTATCTTATAAGTTGCTTTTATTTTGTGCTATTTTGCAGTGTTTTATTATTTACAGTGTAAACTGACATGTCAGAGATGCTTGTTTTTTTCCTCCCTGAACCCTCATAAAGGACTAAATTGACTTTTTGACAAATTTGTGTTCGTCATTAATGAGTTTCAAATTCAACATTTGCATTGTGGATATGATCTTTTTAGATACAATGAATTGACTTAACACTATCATCGACAAAATACAAATGTATAGAGCCTTTTAAGCAGTTTTATTGCATTGTTATTTCTTTTCTTGTGTGAACAAAACCCATTAAAAGAGCGATAATCCATCTCTCAAGACATTCCAATACTACAATTCATGATGTCTGTGGCACTCAACCCTAAAAACAGTAGCAGTAAACATTGCAGTATTGACAACCAACAATTTCCAGCTACAGATTTGCTGCTGTAGTGAGTATTTACAGCAGCAGGATGGTTGTGTATGATGTCGACTCAAAAAAATAAATCTACAGTATGTTAATCCAAAAAATGTGTCACCCGGTGGAATACCTTGGTTATTTTGTATGTTTTTCATCGTTTTTGGACTAAAATTGAGCGCTTTGGCAAAGAGGATTAAGAGATAACAGACTTGGGATCAGCTTATTGTTGCTTTTGTTCTTCGTGTGGGATTTGATGACAATAAGAAAAGATAAAGAAAAAGATGAATGTCATTCCTTTAAAAGATATTAATCTCCCCCATCTTGCTTCCCTCTGCCAGTCCTGAAGAAACTGCAGCCTTTCAGTGTCTTTCCGTGCATCAATACACCCCACACACGCACACACACGCACACACACGCACATTACACACACATACACTCTCACACACACACAAACCAATCTCACATTTACTGAGACAGATGCACTGTTCTCCAACTGACTCTTCTCCTCTTACCTCCAGTCCTCTCCATCCCTTCACTCTTCATTCCACACCACTGCTTCCCTCCTCTGAACCTCTCATATAGCTCCCACACACACACACACACACACACACACAGACAGCTCTCTTGTATCACCTTTGGGGAAGTTGCACTGCTCCCCAACGCTGATCTGGGAAGTGTTGACCAGGTAGCCGATGGGAACTGTCCACCCCACCGTGGTGCGTATCCCGGGGTGACAGGAGCTGCGTTCGTGCATCTCCAGCAGGGACAGATCTGAGGAGGACCGACGAGCCATCGCCACCACGTAGTAGCTAATACTATCTGTCGAGAGAGCAAGTGGGAATCATTTTTAAATGAGGGCAACATGAATACTTATCGTGGAATGTGGCTCTAACAAGATGAACATGCCTTTTTTTTTAAGTGCTAGCGCTGCAAGGCTCAAACCTGAGACTTACCTACTCCGTTGTGAGACTCCCCTGCAGAAAGCTCCAGGCCGTGGCAGAGACCGGCAGCATAGATGTCATCTGCAGTCATGGAGGCTGCGTCTGCTGTCCCGTTCTGGGAAAAAGAAAAGGTTTCACTTCATACGTCGATGTCAAATGACTTCAGGGTGCTTGTTCTCCCAAATTGTGTGAGACAGCAACAAATAATAAACATGCATTCAGAATAATGATTGATAAATTACAGATATTTATGGAAAAAACAAAATGTGGCCAATTAAAGGTGAATTATGCAGTTGCAGAAAGACATTTTAATCAGGAGAAAGATCTTAACTGACTTTTTTTTACATACCTAAACAAACTAAATAAACAAAACATAATATTTTACGTTGTTTATATGTGGCGGACTCTGCCACCTTTCTAGCTTCATACAGTGTTCTGGGACCTTGTTTTCCTGTGAGAATCTTGTTATGGAAAAAATAAACATTTCTGAGTTTGTATTATTACCTCCATTAATATTCTAAATATCAAATTTCTGAGTTTGAACTTAGTCTTCAAAACCACACAATGGACAGTGAGATGGTGTAAAACTGAACTGTCTGATGATCAATGCACCAAATCTCTCATTTTTGAGAAGTTTGAGTAGATAATAAATGTGAAAATAGACAGATTATGTTGTCGATACACTTCCCTGTCCCTGTTTCTGTAAGTACCTTGATCTTGTCCATGCAGTCTCTGCTGTTCAGGCCACGGACACATTCCAAAGATCCTCTAATATTCAGAGCCGTGGCGTTCCCGGCCAGATCCAGACACTTCTGCTCCTCGGCGTCGGACACTACACACCAGCAGACTGAACAAAGGTGCAAGATATGTGAAAATTAAAGCAAATTTTCTTTGCAAACTCCACCTAAAACATTTCAAATGATCATTTAAACATGCAAAATCTTATTTTTTTTGGATGTACCTGTGGTTTTTGGATTTGCGAGGCAGCTGACGGACACAAGAGGCAGGAGGAGGAGGAAAGCTACCGGCAGTCTTCTCTCTGGACGCTCCATGTCGGCTGTGGTGGGAAACCTGCTCGGGACAGTCTCTCTAATACTAGAGAGATGAAGAGCAGGTGGATTTTAATGGATGAAAAAGTCACACTACCACCTCCTCCCTCTCGTTTCACCTGGTCCTGACACAGAAAGAGGGGGGAGAGAGAGGGTGAAAGGTGGGAGAATGAAGCTCTGGATGTAGGAAGAAGAAAACACTACATTATTCCTCTTTCCCCGCCTCTTAAGTCAAAGTGCTCGGTGGATAATCCTTCCTCCATCTCATGATAGCAGTATAACATTTCCACCTCCAATTATCCACTGAGACTTATCCCCCTGCTGAGAGTATAGCGGTGGACACACGTAGGCTCAGAGCAGTTCAGGTCACCTGGCACAGAGTGTCGACCCAGGGTCTTTAATTAAAAAAGCTGCGGACAATGTGTCTCTGTGCTGGAGCTGTGTTCGTGGAGAATAGATACTGGCTGGGTCTTGCTCCGACTCACTGGAGACTAACGCTCCAGGTAAGCAAGGACAAACAGCACCGGCTTTTGTTCGCAGCCACAGGAGCTCAGCGGAGGGAAAACATACCGGCTACCTGATACAGTTCTCCCTTTTCTCTCTCTCTCGCGCACACACACACACACACACACACACACTCACCCAACCAAGACATAAATAAATCTAAACAGGCAGAGTTTGTTGAACAGATAGGTCAGCGAATGCATCTAATCCACCTTTTAGCTGCTGTGTTACGTAATGTTAAATCTGCGTAATTGCTCAGGAGGTGAAGGGTCATCTTGGCTCCCATGCAGGAGCTCTGTGTTTTTTGGGAGGTGATGGCGGGGTATCTGATCCTCAGCATGCATGGCTGAGGGAAAAGGAAGCACAGAGGGTCACTTTGACTCTGACGAAGACGCAGAAAGTTAGTCCGTTTGCAAAATTAAAGGCCTGCAGATCAATCAGAGTGCTGCAGTCCCGTTTGTCCCTCTGAAGTTTGCCTTGAGAAGAAGCACCTCGTTCAGCTGCATGCTCCTGAAGGTTGCACAGAGATCCCCGTTTGAAGTGCAGAGGGACACTTCAGCATCTCTTTCCCCTTGAAAGGTTTATCTTTCATTTCACAAAAGCACTTTGATGTTTTTTGATTTTATTGTAGGTGGTCTTTCTTTCAGTCATTGCCGCCCGTCTCCGCTTTTAAAAACTGCAGGACATTCTGATAAATGCTATATTCACCAGCTGTGACAGCGTTGACTGGTGATGTTTTCACCTTGTAAGTCTGTGTGTGTGTGACTGGAATTCCTAACTTTTACCCAGTACTTTCATATTTGATATCGTGTTTGATACCACAGGGAAAAACTGACACAACACTGAGACCATAACATTATTGATTTTTAGCAAAAGCTACCTATGACGAGAAAATGACTCAAAGTCTCGACTTCCTGTCATGTGATGAGTTGAAATTGTGTAGCTCTCTATTGAATTTTTAAAAAAAAAACCTTAAAATGTAAACCAATTAAAAATTTTGAATAATTAAGGATTACAATTAGTACTTACTTTTTTTCTTTCTATGGCACTGCTGATGTTCTTGGTTAATTTATGGGTATATTAGAGGCAAAATAAAAAAGCTTTGGACTTCAGCCTTTTTTCGGTTATTGTAAGAAACTTGCATGAAATATTTTTGTTGTGATGTTTGTGACCGAAATCAAATTAATTGGAATGCAGGAACTTGTACTTGTACAATGTTTTCGCGTTGTGTCATTGCATCTGTACAATTCTTCCAACTGTTGTAGATGTGATAAAATACCATTTTTGTAAAAAGTCCTTTCAAAGTCAATCTTGAGTAAAAGTAAAGTAATCTTGTTGAAATATTGCTTTATTACTATTACAAATTGCACTTGAGTAAAAGTCAAAAAGTTTCTGATATTAAATGTAGTATCAAAAGTTATTTTGGGGCAATATAGTTAATTGTCAAAAATAGCAGTAAAAATGAAATTTACAGATATTTACTTGCATATATTGTATACTAAAGGTTGACTAATAAAGCAATATATTGGATAAAAAAACTTATTTTTGCTGTGATACAACATGCAATCTGCAAAGTATTGATAATAAACACATTTAGTGGAATAAAAAGCACAATATTTGCCTCAAAATATAGTTAAGAAGTACCTCAAATTAAAGTACCGTACTTCATTACATTCCCTCACTGATTAATACAGTTGCTGGGCGGAAAAAGTTTCAGGCAAAAGTTACAGTTTCATCCCCGCTTAATTGTCATATAGACATTTTTTATGTGATTTAGGGGGAATTAGTTATAAATATCACTGATGTCATACTTATTTCAGCCTACAACCTGTTGGAGGACTCCTCTGTCCCACAATGCACCGCGCTGATAATGTTTTGGTGACGTCACGCGTGGCAGCCAGTGGGTGGGTTGGGCTCGGCTGGGCTGTGGTCCTGCATTCGGCTCCTTACATTGGAATCAACGCTAAATACGATAACTTGAACGTGACATAGGAATACAGAGACGTCACAGAAATGAGTTAGAGGCCGTGTTTCGTGTGTGCCAGGTAGGTGGATGTTTTATGTCGCTCTGTTTTGTCAGCTAATCGCCCCAACTGCCAGGCTGCGCTTTGTGTTGTGTAGCTAGCGTTAGCTTGCGGGGCTAGCAGCAGCATCGGGCAGCCGCCTGTCTGACTGGCGCCTCTGAGGCGCCTGTGGACGGCCAATAAAACCGCTTGGTAATGGCGTGCTAGTTACAGCAAACAAACAGGCCTGCAGTCTGCGAGGTTCACAGAAAAGAAGGTGTTGATAGCTTTGGCTGGCTCGTATAGTTGACGTCATAACCAAAGGCTGTGACATTGAAATTTAAGGCGTTAGCAGAGTTTGTTTTATTAGTGTTTGTCAGTGCTGCATTAGCCTGCAGAGGAGCAGCACCACTACAGTACCTTTGAATCCAGTAGTAGTAATACGCTTTTTCATCAGGAACTAAAGAGGTAATTAAAACGTTAAGTTTTTTAAGCTAATAGTGTAATTGTATTTGCAGTGGCTGCAGTTCAATAACTAAAAAATAATTTGACAAGGACAAACAGAGCGCAGTTTGCAATCAGACAGTATTATTGTTGCGTGCTTTCTGTCTGAAGTCTTTGCATGGATCATCAGAATACATAAAGGGGGTAAATGTAATTATCCTCTTTGCAAGTCTGTACTCATGTGGACTTTCTCTGGCTCCTCTTCCATCCCTCTGTCAGTGCACTGAAACATGGATCGTTGCAGCGTCCACGTCCTTCTGCTGCTCTTGCTGCAGGCCCTGCAGACATCAGCTGAGGGCTCAGGTACTGTGCTCAAGTCTGTCCACTCTATGCTTTACTGCCTCCATACTGTGCGGCATCTGCTCTTGCTGTGTACACAAATGATCGTGAGCAGCAGACTGGTAAACCTGGCAAGAAAGGGTAGCCAGAGCTCTGAGTAATTGTTGAGATAAGGTGAGGTTTATGGCGCATTCAAACTTATTTATACCGTTCAGGTGATACTATGAATACAAATGTCACTTTTGCCATGTACCTCACCATTTGGAAATGTCGCATTATAATGCTCTGCACATGCATGATCACACAAAACATATAACTTTCCTAGAAATTAATAAACCTCCCACACATTTACCGGCACATCAGTTGGTATGATTGCTCCAACTAATTAGACTTCCAGAAAGGCACTTCGATCAGATGAAACCGAGCGAGTAACTGAATTTTGAGCCCCTCATGCTGGAAGACTTTTCCTTGGTCTGCTGCTTTTAATAACGATAACATGGCAGAATTCAATACTGTTGATAAACAAATGTACTAAGTATACCTGTCAATTTTAAAACCAAAATATACCTTGAACAGGGTAAACCACTGGAAGCCTATTTGAACGTCAATCATTACCAGATTAATAAATCTAAATCCATCTAATCTCTCCAATTTGTATATTTTTTCTCAATCTCTTATTGGCTAGATCCACCCACATCCAGAGTCAGTTGTTAAGATGACTAACCGCCACCTACTGTGACAAAGCAAGAATTGAAAGAAATGTAAATTATTTTAGAGAGGATATATTTTAAAGGATATTATGGTATTTCTGTTATTAACACAATATTAGTATTACTAATATTGCGATTATTGTCCATATCAGTACATTTGACACTCTTTCTCTATATATCTATGTAATGTAACATACCTCCAAAAGGTATATCATCATAATTTGTGCTTTTGGAGGTATATCATCAAGGCTTAAAGTGGAAAAGCTGATAGAGGTAAAAATAACAAAGAGTAAAACAACCTACCTGCAGCAGTCGTGTTATGTTCTGTTTTATAATTTTGAAATCAAGCACTTTAAAAAGTCCTATCTGGTTTTAACATCTTGCTACAAACTTCTTTTTACCACAGCGAGTTGTTTTCTTGTTCAAGAAAAAAAGCTTGACGATCAATCATTCCAACCGTGATGAATCTCCGCTGCATAAAAGTGCTGAAAGAGAAATGCAGATTAACAGAGTAGACTTACTGTGGCTACTAAAGATGTAATTTTGAAGGACCCACCCCCCTTGTGTCAGCTACTAGTACATGTGCCTCTCTGCACTGTGAAACAGCATGACTGTGTGGTGAACTCATATCATTTCTTCCACAGATGGACAGTTGGCGTGTCTGTGTGATAGCCCCAAATGCCTCCAGGCCACACCGTGCCACGGCACGCGGTGCTTCTCCTCTGTCAAAGTCAGCAGCTCTGGGGTGGTGTTTGAGCGCGGCTGCTTGGAGGGGCCGGAGAAAACCCGTCTGCTTTGCTCCACAGCGCCGTCCTTCCACCAGGCCATTTTCTGCTGCTCCCATGACATGTGCAACAGCAACACCTCCACCAGTTCGCTGATGTCACTGCTTCCAACAGGTGGATATTACATGACATCACTGTCAAATACAAGAACTGTGTTCTGTGCCTGTCTATTAAATAATTTAACATTTAATTTTTCCTGTACCTCTTTCAACTCTGCTCCTGGTTACAGCCCCAGAGGGTGAGCCGGTTCGGTATCGCGTGGAGACCTTGGCTCTCTTTGTGCTCGGCCCTGTGGTGGTTCTGGCTCTGCTGTCTGTAGTATCTGTGCTGGCCTGCAGGAGGCTACACCACGGCCGTCTGCAGAGGCTGCAGGAGTTCGACACCGAGCAGGGAGCCATAGATGGCCTCATCACCTCCAATGTGGGAGACAGCACTTTAGCGGTAAGATTGAGAGAGGTTCTGATAATAGAGATAATAAAGCTCTGCATCCTTAATGGTGTGTAGAGCTTTGAAAGCCCTGGGATCCAAAATTGATTTAAAAAGCAGTACTCAGACTCTTTTTGAATTTGAAGTCTCAGCTAAGCTAAAGGCAGTAACACGCTACAACATCTTTCTACAAACTCCTCGGCCGTGTGTTTTTGGGTGAACTTATTTAAAATTCATTCAGATGTGTTAAAGGAAAAGCTGAATAAAACCATTCATTTGTACAAAATCCTTCAATCAGTAACACTAGTCGGTGTCCTGATTTTACAGTGTTTTTGCCCCAAATTTCTGTGGCACAGGAAAAGATTTTGACACAGATGAAAAGAGGAACATCCACACTTCAACTCCAAACCACAACTGTCACAGTTTTGATCTCAGTCGGATCTTCATCAGCGCTGAACTCCAGCAACCTTTCACCATGTGATGTTTCTGCGCTCCTCTGAGAGACAAAGGCAGCTAATCTGATTTGTGTGTCCGTCTTCAGGACCTGTTGGACCACTCGTGTACATCAGGCAGCGGTTCAGGTCTTCCCTTCCTCGTGCAGAGAACTGTGGCCAGGCAGATCAGTCTGATGGAGTGTGTAGGTAGGTGTAACACACTACAGTCCACAGCCCATCTGCAGGTTCTGGTTCTGACTGAGTAACAGATTTTCTCGATTGTCTATTTGATTGTAGCCTCACAAAGAGAATTCATGTCACAACCAGTGAGATTTTTATATAAAATATGACATACTTTGACAAAATGCTACAGTACAGATTAGTTTAATAATCACGAGAATGAAAAGTCTAGTCAGCCATTTCTCTCCTTACATAAGTTCTAGGTTGGCTCAGTTTCAGTCTGCTGTTGATATCAATTTTTTGGATGACTGTACATATTTATTTTGGGATGTAACCCGCATTAAGATACAGATCTGACAGCAAAGTCAAACAGATGATGCAAAGGTTGGATCATTTTTTACTTGTTTGCAACAACTGTCAAAACACGACTCACGTGTTCCTTTGTGTTCACATTTTTTGTGTTGTGTCAAGTTACGACACTCGTCCTAATTTGTTGAGGTAAGGTTTACCCGCTGCCATGGCAACTCCGACAAATTTCATTTTGTGCGTTCAAATCAAGTATGTAGGTTGCATGCCAGGGGATCCTGTTTTGTACCATACAGTACAGTTTGTACCAGTTTGGAATTGGAAAAATGTGGCTTTGTGCTGTTGATGTGGAAACTTCTGTCTGTGTCAGACAAATCAGACACGGAGCTTTTCCAGCTGCAGTGGGAATGCAGCTATAAAATAATGTGAAAATACCCTAAAGGCACTTTTGAAAAATTCTAAATGCAGATAATGATAAGCTTTTCAAAACTTTTGTTTCTGTATGTTCAAATTTCTGTCTTCCTGCGTCTCTTCCAGGCAAAGGAAGGTACGGGGAGGTGTGGCGAGGCCAGTGGCAGGGCGAGAACGTGGCTGTAAAAATCTTCTCCTCTAGAGACGAGAAGTCCTGGTTCAGAGAGACGGAGATCTACAACACAGTGCTGCTAAGACATGAAAACATACTGGGTGAGTCCGTCTCACACAGAAGAGTTCAATCTTGCAGATGTTGTTGGCGCAAAGAAGGAAGAGGTTGAATGAAAATGTGTTTTTCCTAATATATTCCTTCATGTTTCAGTATTATTACCAGGAACACAGTGACTGTTTATACCTGGCATCAGGTGATCTGAACACAAGTTTAGAGCTGTAAATCTGTTAGTTGACACAAGGCATCTCAACAGAAGTCATGTCTTATGATCAGATCTCGCTTCCCTGCTCTAGATGCAAAAAAACTAATCCATCGCAAAACAGACGACAACGAGGTAGCCAATATTGATTACTATTTACAGAATTTAGAAATGTTGACATGTTTACCATCAGTAAAAAGGTCTTCTTTAATAAATTGGTATAAACAGTGAAATCAGTTAAAACTGTGCATCCAGACAGCTTCTTCATGTTGGCCAACCTTGTTGGGACACCTAAAGGTGCATCAGTGTTGACACTACAAAATACACGTGGTCAAATGCAACCCAGACGACCTCGACAACTGGTTTAAGTGATTGGATCACAATATGTCTTGGTAAATCGTTAAAACTTCCATTTAGAGCCGTCCACTTGTGTTCAAATCACCCAGAACACGTTAAAGCCAGGTGTAAACCTAATTGCAAGTGAATGCATGTGGAAGGCTGCTGGTTTCAGCTTGTCTTTTTAAATCTTAACTTCTATAAACATTTTAATGTCCTAACACCTGTGTGTTTGAAAGAAGTTACAAATAGAAGTGAAAGCAGTCAAAAAAACAACACCTCTGCAATATTTAATGATGCAGTCCTGCAGAAAAGACCAGTAATAGTTGCTCTCATAGATTCCTGAAAGTTTGAAAATGTAAAATGTTGTGTTTTCAAGGTGAGGAATATGGCTGAATGTGAGTTCAGTCCTTGAAAAACAATCTGAAGTTACATCTTTACAGTCACACAGGGAAACAAAAAATATTTGAATATTTGAAATCAAACGACCCAGTCCTCGTATTTGTTGTCTCCTGCTGTCTCACACCCAGATAACTCGAACCCAGCATGAAACAGTCACATTCATAACACACAAAGTCAATATTAAAGGCTGGTGACAACAAACAGTACATTATTTCTGTGGGTATAAAAGAATTCTGTGAACGCAAAATAAATGAGACAGTTTGAAGACGTTCTCTGATCCGATGACTCATGCTGCTCTGTCTCTCCTCCCAGGCTTCATGGCGTCTGATATGACTTCTCGCAACTCCAGCACCCAGCTGTGGCTCATCACCCATTACCATGAGAACGGTTCTCTGTACGATTACTTGCAGCGAGTTGCCGTGGAGACGCAAGAGGGCCTGGCGATGGCGGCGTCGATAGCGTGCGGCCTGGTGCACCTGCACACAGAGATCTTCGGCACAGAGGGGAAACCGGCCATCGCACACCGAGACCTGAAGAGCAAAAACATCCTGGTGACGAAGGAGTTGCGCTGCTGCATCGCAGACCTCGGTCAGCCACTTCTCCAGTATTTTACTTCCACCTGTCTCTTATTTTCACACCAATCCACGTGTTGCCGTCTGCTCCATGTCAATATATTTTTATTTTTTGCTTTAAGAAAGTTTACTTGTATTATCATCACTGATCAGCAGTGAACAGACATTTTACTTAGATCTCAGAAGGATTAGATCACAAACGTTCTGGCCTTAAAGGCCTCTCATCAAAATACATTATGTTGATCAAACATGTTGACTGCATCGTTTTCTTCCGAGCACTGTTTTCTCTTCTCTTTTATATGACAATTTCAAAGTCATAAGTCTTATTATAGTGTAACTGCATGTCTACAGGGCTGGCTGTGACCCATTCGCAGGCAGACAACCTGCTGGATGTGGGCAACAACCCGAAGGTCGGCACCAAGCGTTACATGGCACCGGAAGTGCTGGACGAGACCATTCAGACGGATTGCTTTGACGCCTATAAGAGAGTGGACATCTGGGCCTTTGGGCTGGTGCTGTGGGAGATAGCAAGACGCACCTACAGCAACGGTGAGTGTTGTAATAAACAATCCTCTCTTATTTCTCATTCTAAAATAAGACCAGTAGTTCATCCTCTTGCCTGTGTTATTTGCACTCAGTCCTATCGCCCCATTTTGGCTTTCAAGGTATCGTTGAGGAGTACAAGCCTCCGTTCTACGATCAGGTGCCAAATGACCCGAGCTTCGAGGACATGAGGAAGGTGGTGTGTGTGGAGCAGCAGCGGCCTTTCATTCCTAATCGCTGGTTCTCTGATCCTGTGAGTGTTTTACTACGTAATCTGAGATGTCAAAGTGTCTGGTTCGCTACAGCAAAGAGGCTTACTGGGTTTCAGAAAACATCGTTAAAAACAAACAGTAGTAAGTGATTTAAGATGGTGAAGTCAACAGGATAGAATAGCAAAAGGGTCGAGATAATTTCAAACAAATTGGAACACATCAAAATCCAAATCATATTTCTTTGATGCCAATATATTCTTATACTCTATTTATTCTAATTTTCATGTGAAATACTAGAAAGTCTGAGCATGGGAAAATCACTTTGGTTGAACTGCACCAGAAACATATAAACCCTAATAAAGTGTTCCCAAAATAATTGGGAACAGCATGTTTTTTTTTTAAATGTCAAGCTCCCCACCTTTCTCACATTTTACAAGTTGTTGTTCAGGAGCACAGGCTGAGGGGCAACGTGTGAGATAGGGTCAGAATTTTAGTTGAAAACATTATCAAAAGAAGAAACGACTGTGATGACTTAATGACAAAGATGTGCATGTACTGTGATGCAGAGATGTTTTCTAAAGTTAGCATCCTGGCCTGCAAGCCCTGGCCTGACCTGTCTCCTATCACTACTTAGTACAGGGCTTAACTTACAGAGCCTCTTAGCTCCATGGCTAACTTAACCACTTGCTAATGGCAGCTAGTTGCTACAGTAAAGACTTAGCAGCAGTAAGTGCTTATGCTGCCCCCTGTTTTGGAGCTACCCTTAATTACTTACATATTAGCCTCACTTATTTCAAACATTTTGACACAAAGTCTAAACATCTATTTGTATATCTGAGCCTGTTAGATGATGTGGATATTTATAACTATAAATGGTAAAACAAGGTGAGGTATTGGGAGGTGCCCTGCTCGTACCCAGAATGCCCTTCTACTTCTAAAAGCTCTTGCAGTCACATTGATTGCAGGATTTCCTCTCACTGTGGGCGAATCACTGCACAACTCTCCTTTCATCTCCCATCCTCTGTGTCTCTCCCAGACTCTCTCTGCTTTGGTGAAACTGATGAAGGAGTGTTGGTACCAGAACCCCTCTGCCAGGCTGACTGCCCTGCGCATCAAGAAGACCCTGGACAAGATCCACAGCTCTCTGGAGAAGGGCAAGGAGTCCTGAGAGGGAGAGGAGCCTCAGCGGCAGCTGCCTGATGTCAGGGATCGGCTTAGAGAAGTGCCCAGTGTTTCATTTAAGGAGAACGGGAGATAAAGCGGGCAGACAGAGGAAAGAGTCGTTCATCCAGCCTCATCCTTCTCTTGCTCTCTCACTTTCACTGTGGTTGCCTTCCACCGACATCCCTCTCTCTGACTTGAAGCCCACGCAGACGTTTGGAACTGTCCTGTCTGATAAAGCCAGCCTTCGCCACAGGACACAAGCCTGTCGCCAGTGTGTTCGCACTGACCTGAACTGCAGACTGTTACCGAGTGTGAAGAACAATGGATGGCATATTGTACTACTCCCATCCCAATGCTTTAATGCCCATTTAAGACTGCACACACACATACACACCAAACGCTACATATGGAGTGTCTCTAACAAATCTGTTTCTGATCCATGGCCAGTGTTTGTGGCATTCTGCTCAGAGACAATCACAAAGGTTTCACTCATTTAGCTTTATCAACATGCCAACTATCGCTACAAACACACTCACACTACGGAACAGACAATTATGTTAACGTTCAAAAGGAAAAGAGCCAATAGAATCAAATTGTTTTTAAACTTTTTAAAAAAACATTTATGTATGAAGTCTCCACTGCTAGGACACTACTGAGGATATGTAAGATGGTGCGTGAAGCTGACTGTATACATATAAGCATTTACTCTACTGGACCTTCTGTACCGTTACTGTCATTACTGAAGCTAGTGAACTGAGAAATAGAGGGAAAAAGTAGGAAAGTGTTCCCACTGAGTTTTATTGTTGTATGGTCAAAAACCAGGATAAATAACTACACATACGTGTTTATCCTGGAGTAGACAAACAGGAAGTACCTGCCAATAGGCATCAGTCTGTATCTTACAATAAGAATATGAAATTAACTGCCTCCGCTAATGAACTCACTGTGGCTGATGTAAAAATAATGTCTTCTGTGCAGTCAGAGGGATCAATGAAGAGCTGACTTTTTTTTTTTTAAGATATTGGAGCTGCTGTGGTTTTCCTTTTGCAAGGTGGGCCTCCCGTCTCCCATCACGCCATTCTGTACAAGTTAACGTGAACAACAAGGAAAACACTCCATCTTCATGTGGAAACTGTTTTATTCAGGATTCATTTCAAAACAGATAAAAGATGCCTATTGTAGGTGTGTGGTAACAAATGAATTTATCCACAAATGCTGGGTTTGTTTTGGAAACAAATGTTGCTTTGTCTTTTTTATATGTAATAAAACATTTACTGCACTGTTGCCTAATGATCAGCCAGCCTGTGTCATGATTTTTAGAAAAGATTTACACTTGGTTTATTAGGCACATCTACCTAAAACTAACAAATCAAATAAATCCAACCTTCATGAAGGTTTTACTGCTCAATTATTTCTTAACTCTTCCAGGACGTTCATTACAGAGGATACAGTTTGTGCTGCTTTGACAGTCAAATCAAAACGCCTCAAAAACATTCAAACATTTGATTACCTTTATTTAAAAAAGGTAGGAGTTATTGCAGGAGTGTTGCAAAGAGAGACTTGGTTTTAATTGCCCTCTACCAGTTTAACCCAAGGATCACAAATCATATGTATTTCTTCCTATTTGATAGATTTTCAAACCTTTTCCCCCATTTTAGTAATCACAAACTGAAAAAAAAAACGGAGAAATGTCACTGTATTGCACAATGTGAAGTCTAATTTACTGTTGCGCCTCGTCTTCTTTCGTGATGAAGATGGACAAAGAAAAAAATAATCCTGAGGAGGAGAATTCCTGTTTCTTATGCAAAGTTTTAATGTATTTTGTAAAATCTACCATGTTGATTTCAGGGGACGATCACCATCGATAGGGCAGTGACATGCACATCAATGCCTCATGATTGATTTAAACCAGGCTTACAAAAATTGTGAATTTATCCTTTAACACTGCCTGCATTCAAAGGCTGCCATTTAAATACAGAACAAGTGGAAGGAACAGTACAGACTGTAGCCTCAAGTATTTACACAATTTTTTTTAAAAAAGGGACAAGACCTCATACTGAACTCATCGTCTCATTTTCTGTCTGCCCTCTACTGGCAACTCGTAGGCACACATGCCTACAAATCATTGAATCGCTTCCTCTCAGTGACACTGAAAAATATGTTCTATTTATACAAACTGTCCCCACCTAAAACCTGTTGGATATTCTGCGGAATAAGGGCGGGATAAGCGAGCAGCAGAGGTAGTTGATAAGAGACTCAGCAACTTGTTGAACTGAATGTCATTCTGAAAGTCCTGCAGATGCCAGTGAAACTGCTTGTACAGGTTTGGAGACATACTGGTGTTTGTGGCTTGCAATGAAAATGGCAGCAAAACCTGCAGCTCTGCATCTCTGAAAAAGGTGTCAGAGGAAAAGCATGTGAGAGCCGCAACAAGAGACACCTGGCAGTAAGGTTGTAGCTGAAACGGAGCTCCTGATTGTACCTGTCATTTCAGATCGTCAGGTAAAGTCTTATACGGGTTGAGGATTCCCTTTGGGTCCAGCATGGCCTTGATGTTGCCCATCAGAGCCACAGCCTGGCTGGCTTTGCTGTAGTAGATGTAGTTCCTCTTCTTCAGGCCCAGGCCGTGTTCTGCGCTGATGCTGCCGTTATAGCGGGCCGTCCACTCGTAGACGAAGGGCTCGATGGCAGCGAAGAGATCGGGGTCTTTGGCAGGAGAGGTGATGTTCAGGTGGAGGTTTCCATCTCCTGAAAGTACAGATGGAGAGAGATGGGGTTAAAACAGTTCAAACCGAACAGATATCTAATTAATTTTCATTTTTGGGTGAACTTTTCCTTTAAGGGTTATAGAGGGTTGACCTCTTGAACTCTTGCGCGCCTAAATGCAACAGGTCCCTTTTTAAAACACACTATTGTGGACCTGACTTCTGTTGATTGTTGTCTTCTTTAAATTTTACATGCTTTTATTTTTGCCTATTTTTTAAGAGCACTACCGAAATGAAAGTATAGTCTTCTGTTCTTACCTACGTGTCCGTATCCCACCACACTCTTGGCCCGGTCCTGCAGGTGCTCCCTCATGTCCGTCACCAGCTGGTAAATCCGCTCCACCGGAAGTGAGATGTCATACTTGTAGGTGAAGCCATCGTGAGTCAGCGCTTCTGTGACACGTTCACGCATCGACCACAGAGCCTGAACAAGGTTTAAGTGAAAGGTTGATGAGTATAGTGTCAACGTTTGTATCTAAACTGTGGTTTTTTTAGGGTGTAGCTTAATTCTTGAGTTCACACCGAGTATTAATTAAAGGAGTCTAGTCACCTTTATTTTGGAGTCTTCAGTTGCCACAGTCCCGTCAGTAACCAGTGACGACGTCATCGCCTCCTCTAAGAAATTATGGAGCTTCTCCCCGTCATGCGTCGGGTCGGATCCAGATGTTTCTATGACGACGTAGAATGGACAATCTGCAAGATGGAGGGAGGAGGTCGGCACGAGTGAGTGCGTTTTAATTGTTGTCGAAACATAACATGTGCACGCATGTGTGCGTACCAGAGATGGGATTGAGTAGTTTGAGGTGTGTGTTCAGCAGCCTCATGCATTCACTGTCCAGAAACTCAAAGGCTGACAGAATTTCTCCCAGCATGCCTCTGGAAAGCTGAAATGTCTTCAGCAGCTGCTCAAAGGTCTCACAGCCTAAAAAGATTTTGAGATAGAGAATATATGAAACACAAACTCACTGAACTTAATCAGCTAATCAGCAGTATGAGAGTATTAGCAATTGCAAAGGGAGAAGATGAGAAAAACCCTACCCAGAAAAACCACATTAACAGATTTGGGTTTGCGTGGACAGAGGATGGACACAGCGGTGATGATCCCCAGTGTGCCCTCTGACCCGATGAAGAGCTGCTTGAGGTCATATCCTGTATTATCCTTCCGCAGTGTGGCCAAGCAGTCCAGCACTCGGCCATCCGCCAACACCTGCAACATACACACAAACATGAGATCATCAGATACAATTCCACTTTTTTCCCTGTGATTTTAATAGTTCAATAATCATAAAGTGCCCTTTTTTTTTTTTATTCACTCCACTCACCACTTCCAGACCCAGCACAGTCCCATGCAGGGAGCCGTACCGCAGCAGCCGGAGTCCGCCCGCATTAGTCGCCACGTTTCCCCCGATGTGGCAGCTGCCCTTTGCCCCCAGATCGAGTGGCATGATGTAGTCTCTCTCCTCCAGGTAAAGGGACAAGTTCTCCAAGACACATCCTGCCTGACAGGTCAGAATACCTGACAGATAGAGAAAGTACATTCTAGAGATCAGTCAAATATGATGCACGCAAGTACACAAAACTTTAGTATATTAAGACTTACCAGAGATGCTATCAAAGGTCAGGATGTTGTTCATGAGGGCGGTGGAGAGGACGATCTCGTCGTAAACTGGCACGCTGCCTCCAACCAGCCCAGTGTTTCCTCCCTGAGGGTTCACCGCCAGGTTACGGCTATTGCAGTATCTACAGGAGGGGAAATGCATCAACTTCAACCAATTTCTTAATCTCTCACTTGTGTATTTCTCCGTTTCACCAACGATTTCTTCTTTACTTGAGAATTTGAGAAACTTCCTCTGTTGTTTGAGGTCTCAGCAACACTTCACTGGAACCTGCAGATGATGTATGAACAGCCTTGTGTGAGAAAATATATCTTTAAGAGATGCCACGAGCTACATTCATTTCGAGCTCTCATTACCTTTTACTGATTTGAGCCAGTCCACATTACTCGACTCCAGCAGGTCGGGATCTGTGATGGCTCTGCCTGGTAGGATCGTCCTGAAGAAGCTCAAATCTTCTGGAGTTATTCTGGAGAAAGGCAGCCTGTCTGGGGCTGCAGCAGGCGAGGGCGTTGGCCCGTCTGCTGCAGCATGCAGCTTTCGACAGCAGACTCCAAATGGCCATGAGGTGGCTGGAGTTAATTTACTGCAAGGGCTCACAAGTGAATGCGTGGCTGCGGCTGGAGATGAGAAGGTGCTCAGATGTCTGAGAGCTGCCCTCAGTTTTAGTGTTCTTTGGAAAATCCCCACCATCCCTGGAGAGATAGTATGTAGTGTCGGCAAAATAGGCTGCAGGAAGGAAGTGCAATGAATCATCAGTCATGTTTCCATAAGACAGAGGCCAGTTAATTCACCATGTGTTGAGTTGGAACGGCTCTGTAAATTATCCTTGTAGCTGATATTAGTTAGCAGGCCACTGCTGTAATGTAGAATACAAGTCATAAAGTCTTAAACTTAAACTAATCGAGGAGGTCAGTGTCGGCTTTTTCTCTGTTCATCCGTACTTTCTTGGATCATGCAATTTAAATTTTCAGATTTATTTGTGGTGTCTGAATTTCCAATTTAAGCGATGGTTTTGATTTTGAGATGAAAAATGACCAATGAAATCTTAGAAACTCGCATATCTTTCTTTCTCCCTCCACATCTTTTTTTTTTTTTTTTTACTGAACAACTTAATATTGTCTACTGATAGAGCGGAATTCAAATCAAATAAGTTCTGGTCGAACGAAAATATTTCACTGCTATACATTCAACAGTATGGATTTATGATTAGGGATGCACGATACACGTCAGACCAATAAATCTACTTATATTACCACCCATTCCATAGTATCAGTGAAATTCTAGGCTATAGAGCCGATAATATGGAGAAAACTACTTTTATTGAGTTGACAAACAGCGTTTACAACCTCCGTTACAGCAGGTGGCTGTTTGCACCTTGAAATTTGCAGATAAACACAGAGACAAGACATTTTTCTTTCCTTATTTTCTTTGGAGGAAAAAAAAATTGCAACACATGTTCCATAAGGATTCAGAGAGAAGGGGAAAAAGTATATGGTTAATACTAAATCATCCATTTTTACCCACTACATCTTTCTAATCTCAGGTGTGCATCAACTAGGTGGGGAACGTTCTTTTACAAAACAAACATGTGAATTTATCTGTCATGTTATCAGCCATGAGATGCATTCGTATCGTGCATCTTCCATAAAGATGCCTGAACAAATAAGCTTTTTGTCTTTTTTAACAGAAATATATCAGTAAAAAATAAAGAATATAAAAAGCTATAAAACGTGTGAGATATTTATCTTAAATACATGTGATTTTACCTTTAAGGAGACTCAATTTCAAATCATACACTTGCCAATTCCACAACATTATACTACAAATACTACTACATGATCTAGGTAGACATGTCTCTATGTTCCCTGAATGCACCACTGTGTCTCATAATTGTTTGATCCCTGAATGCACCACTGTGCTGGTATTCAGGTAAATGGCAAGCCGCATTTTGGTAGCGTGTCATGCTAACAAACCACTCTGTTAGCAAACTCGCGTTACTTTCTGTAAAACACCTAATCCTGCATCGCTTAAACTGTTGAGAGATAAACGTTGCAACTTCAAACTGTCATTGCAGTTAGCTTAGCTCGATTAGCACACTGTTCGACAAAGACGTTAGCGAGCGATATCTTAAATTACTCACCATATTCGTTCACTTAACGAGCCGCATCTTTCGGCCCATGTGTCTGTATTCGTGTCATGTCTTAGAGCGACGTGTGGCACAAAGTTCAAGGGCAGCGGAGTTACTTAAACATGTCACTCATTCAGTGTTTACAACTAGCTAGCTAGCTGCTGCTGAGGTTGACGGCGGTGAAAGGTCATGGAGACGGGAACGGACCAATCAGAGGCATTCTTTCAGATTGAACCAATAGGCGTGAGCCAGCCTCTTGACTGCACAGCCAATGAGAGCTGCGGGACATTAACTGAATTGAAATCAAGCTTTTAGGTCCTGATTACACTTTTAATGAGTGTTTTATTGATGACTAAATGTTTGTGAGGGTTTATTTCTTTAGCAAAAAAAGATAAGCCACTAACTGAGTGACCTCAAGCTGTCAAGCCATGTTTTTATGAGAAAAAGGACAAAAAAACCAAAAAGCTTAATTATTAATCTACGCTCAGAATCATGAAATTTAGAGAGAAAATACTCAATTATTCATTTTTAATGTCACAACAAGGGATCATTTACTTCCCACGTGATGCCAGGACTGGAAACAAGCTCATCGTTTCTTGTTTTAATTTCCCCCCCGGGCCCAGTTTGTTTGGAGTGGGTGTGATTTAATTAGAACTTTAGTTCTTGTATTAATTAAATTTAACAAATGCCCTCAAGTAAACCTGTTGCATTATAACAGCATGCTGACAGTGCTACCATTCTCCAGAAAATGAAAACATTTAACCTGTTTTACATCTTGTTAGCTGATGCCTTGCTTATATTTCTAACTTTAATTGTATTGTGAGATTTTTTGTTTCGTTTTGACATATGTCCCCTGACAGACAGAGAGCTTTAGACCAAATTCCTTCCTTCCTCTTTGGACAACAGTAAAAAATCTGATTCATCAGAGAAAGCTCAGCTCAACAAAGGGTAAATGAAAGCTACGACACTACAATACAGTTCAGTAGGCGCTTACTTTTGGCCCCTGGCCCTCCATTAACTTTCAGTTTCAGCCTTCCGAGGGAAAAAGTTTAGGCATCCCACGTTTAGGGCATTTATAAGTAATCATTCTTGACTGTCTTTGTCAATGAGGAGGCATTACAAACAAGGTAAAGCTCATACAAATGAATTTATTTGAAACTGACAGAACATCTGATTTACTCCTCATGCATTCTGTAAAGTACACAGCATGCAACAAAACCTTATGTCTCTTCACAGGCTCAGCCTACAGTTACATTAACTCTCTGTACTTATAATCAAAAATCATTTTTAACTTTAAGCACTCTGACTGTAGCTCATACTGTAAATTCCCTGAATACAACTCCGAGTTAGCATTATGTCCAACTTAACAGTCTTCCGTACTCCAGGAAAGCCACACGAAGGACAACACCAGCAGAATACAATGAATCCAGTCCAGGAAAAGTAACAGTTTCAGGCACTGGCAACACTTTCAGGAAAAACCCAAAGAACAGATGTCTTCTCAGGATGTGCACATCTGCATCCCAGCTGCCATCAGGCGGCTCACCGGCCATTCATAGCTGTCTGGGCATGTACGGCGTGCAGTGACATCATGCGTCCAGCTTAAACATTGACATGGCTAACACATAAGCAAATATCCAAACTGATTTAACTGACAAAAGAACTATGGTGATGGGAATCTACAAATGTTTTGCACCTCATCTCCGCTTGTGTCTGGTTGCAGTTTTTAAGAGTCAGACTTTCAACTTTAAGAGCCTTTGTAACACTATCGCTCCTCTTTGTGTCCTCGGCAGTAGCAGCTCATCGGTCGAACCATTCTGTCAAAGAAACTTCCCCTCTTCTGGAAGAAGAAGGATCTCATATCATAGGGCTGCTTTTCCCGACGTACCACTGTTGTTCTTCACAAAAGACTCCCGACCCCGTTGACATTTCCAGCAGGTCCCGTGAGACTACGTACATCCGCGAAGACCATCGATTCCCAGTTCAGCAGCGTGAACCTCCCCTGCCTCAGGGGGATTATTGTACACCGAGTTCACGAGTCTGCAGTTCAGTTGCAACTTGAATGTTCTACACTGAGCTGTTGTTGGTCGTACTCCGATATGAGCTTCTTGATGTGGGCCAGCTTGTTGTGTAGATATTCACAGCGACTCTTTTCCTGGTGGTAGTTGGGGTTGGACTTCATAAGGACAAAAAAAATAAACGTTATTAATGTAACAGCGGAAGAGAGGAGCGCAGTTGTCCCATGGAGAATCTTGGGATTAATAATTGTACATTTTAAGAAAGTAGTTACCTTTTTAATCTTGCGATACTCTTGAAGAATTTTATTATGAACCGTCTGCAAGAGAGAAATTCAGAATTAAGCCAGAGACACATCGGACTCTGCTCTGATCCGGAGTCATTAACCAACAGGACGAGAGCTCAGAGATTAGCTTTTGTGATTAAAAAAGTGGATTTTCGTTTGAGTGTTTACCTTGTATTTATGTGATTCGTGGTGAAGCTGTTTGAGCTGCGTGTCCAGCTCCATGAACTGCCGCGTCACGCCGTCGATACGAGCGTGTAGATCTCTGTACTCGTTGTACTCCCTGTTGAAGTCCTGCTTGTAGCTCTGTCTCTGGTCATGACTGCGAATCCCCATATACGTCCTGTGAAGAGAGGGGAGAATGGACACTATGATCAGATCAGTGCGAAACAGCAGAATACCGTGCGAACAACCTGCAGCTTGGATGCATTTTGTGTCAAAAGTACAAATAAAATGTTTTGCTGTACTTACGATAGATAGTCTGCTGCGTCACTGTCCGCTTGGAGCACATCAGTTTCGAATAAAATATCACTTGGCTCTGTAAAAAAGGAAGAAACAACGTCAGAACTATTTGAAAATACTAAAACATTTGCACTTCACAATTTAACAGCCAACATTGCTCACCTGTGCAGTCTGGGGAGACTTTCTTGTTTGGATTCTCCGAACTGTGATCTTTTCTCCTCTCTTTCCGGTCCCTCCTCCTGTCCTTCTCCTTGACAAATAACAAACAAACCCCATTTAACAAAGGAGCATATCAAACGGTGGAAAAAAACAGAGCTAAATAAAAAGCAGTGCACTCACCTGATCTCTGTGTTTGTGTTTGCTCTTCTTCCTTTTAATCGTGTGTCTGTTGAGATCAGGCACCATCAGCGGGGACGGAGGACGAGCAGATTTGGGTGGAGGGCGCTCTGCTTTGGCCTCGGGCTCCTCCTGAGTACAGGGAGGTGGCTCCAGCCTCTTGGCCACTTCTGCTTCCTGCTGACACACTGCTGACAAAGAGTCAAAAAGCCTTCGAGGATCGAGCAAGTTCTTTTGACCGTCAGTCCCCGTCAGCTCTGTGTTGTCTTTATGAGCCGCTTGTTTCGATGGTCTCAATCTGGACTTCTCGCTGGCCGTTTTGCTGGACAAGTGAGATATCCTGGGCTTCTTACTCGCCAGAGGGTCGGTGTATTCCTCTGGTAGGGACAGTTTTGGACGGTGTGCAGGGGAGGAGTTGGGGGTGTCTCGCAGTGGACTGACCTGGGCTTCTGGGACGGTGAGGAGGTTCTGTTGTGGCTGAAACAGTCTCCTGCACAGTAAGAAGAAGGAGGAGGTTAATAAACAAGCAATCCTACAAAATCTAAGCTAAGTATCTGAGACCATGGCACGACTAGCTTCAGACATGTAGCTCCAGTCTAATCTATGTCACATATCAGCAGAGAGACCAACATCAGCAGCAGTGAAGTCATGCAGATAAAAGAGATGCTGATGTTGATAATGACAGGCTCGATTATTAACCTGCATTGCGGCTGACAGACATATCCTGCGTGTGTGGTGCGTGACTGCTGCGTAGCTGAGCTGCTGCGGCTCACACGCATTTTTGTTCATTGCTGCTTCATCCAACCCCATCTCTGTACATGGCGCTCGCCTTTGATAACGATCAATAAAGCTGATGACGACATGATGTGCGTATTCTCTTCATGACTGTGACATATTCTACAGATATAGACAGTGAAACTCGATGTGGTCGTCTATAGGTCGTCTTTAGGTTTATTTTTGCCAAGAACAAAAATAGACAATAGACAAGATGCTTCGAATTTCTTGATGATGCAAATGCTGGACGGATTCTCGTTCATGTTACCTGACAAGGATTCGTTTGAGAAGCTGCTGGTCTCCGGAGGTGTAGCCTGGCCAGTCCTTCTGCAGCTCCTTATACAGACCGTCCTTTAGAACAAATGTTTTGTCTCGACTATTGAGCTGGCCGACCTGCGAACAAACACACAAACATAAAGCAGGTGAGAAAAGATGCATTACTTGCATCATTTCATTCATTCATTAATTCCTTCTCTTGATGCCTATAACGTGTTGAACATCCTCGTGTATTGAAAGGCTTTACATTTGGGAGTTATCTCTAAAAATATCGGAATCCAAAAACGGATTGCATGTGCTAAATGACAATTTTTACATTTTAAATGGAGCTGTATTATCTGGCGTAATACGGAACGAATTACCTCCATCATTACAGAGTCGAGCATGTCTTTGTCTCCTGCTGTTAGTCCATCTGCCTGCAGCCTCAAGATGAGCTCGGGCCTTTTGTACGGCCTCAGAGCCAGCAGATGCGTTACTCTCTCCCTGAGCGGCCGCTCCTGCAAGTCCCCTGTGCTCTTCCTGTTCGAAGCGGAGACGCCCTTCTTCGGTTTGGACGCACCGAGCCCCCTCGTGATGCTGCTGAGAAGAGGCCGGGACGTGTGTCGGGGCTTGGTCAGGCTGGCCAGCGCTGGGGCCGGGGCTCGTACCGTTACCTTTTTGCCTGCGAGGAAGCAGGAAATCTCACATCAAAAAGCAGCGATAAAAATATCTTCAAAAGAAACCCTGTGGAGGTTCAGAGGAGCTGGGCACAGGTTTCAATCATCAAAAGGTGCTGTTTGTGCTGCAATTAAAAGAAAGTGACGAGGTCATGTTGGGAACCACCTCATCCTGAATGTGTGAAACCAATGCTTAAAAAAAAAAAGGAGCGCTGACACCAGAGGAAGAGGATCCTGTCCTGTGGCAGAAAATGAGAAAAGACCTAATTTCACCTCTTCTGAAACCCACAGTCGGGTTACAGAGATGCACACACGCATCCCGGTGAGCGAAAAGCTGCTATCAAATTTAGGAAATAACCACAGAGTTGCACAAGCCTGTAGCGAGGAAGTGTTTCTGTACAGGCTTCCTCTAAACTGACAAAAATCGTCAGAACTAGTGTGTGTTTGTGTGTGTCAGTGTTCACCGAAACAAGATGACGGTGGCTAACTATCTGTTTAGAAGGAAGTGGTTTGGTGGTTGGAAATAAAAAGACGGCAGCGACACACACAAAAAAAGCCAAATCACTGGTTTTTATCATGTGTATGCGTATTTCGGTGAGCGCGTTGCCTCCGTACGCTCATGTGTAGCGACTTTTAAAAACCACTATACACATTAACAATATAAACAAAGCTGTACGTGCATGTGCATGTGCATGTGTGTGTGTGTGTGTGTGTGAGTCGCATAGAAAGTTCACTTGTAGTAGAAACAAACAAAAGGAGAAAAAATAAGTCTGCAGGAGAAAACGAGACTGGCTGTTACTGTGTCACTGGTTACCACACATGTTGCTATAGCAACCAATGCAATATGGCTGACTGTGTTTCTTTCTATTTCTTTGGATATTATCAGCACAGTACAAATTTGTCTCCAGGCCAGTCTTATTCCTTCGCTGCGTGCATCTCTTGTATAACCATGCAGACTCTGTTTCTGTGCCTACCCTGGTAGCGCCCCCCGTGCTTGATGACAATGGCTCCCCGACTGCGAGTCTCCTCCTCAGCCTGGGCCATGCTCTGACGAGCTTTATCGTACGAGTCATCTGTAGCTTTGACCGTCATCTTCTTCTGAATCACCCCGAGACATGACAGCTCTTCTGCAGAACTGGGAGGAGGAGGAGGAAGAGGAGGAAGAGGAAGAAAGGAAGACAGCGATTACAGACAGCAATCTGACGAAGACGTCTCGTAAAACGTTATTGATTTCAATCGGAAAGATTGTCTGAGTGGGTAGCTGCATGACTGATGCTTTATGCTTTGGTGCCGTTCAATCAGATGTATATCAGCTGGACTACTTCACAACCAGTAACATCGCATCCATCCATAGTTTTACATTGTTTTGTGTCATGTGTTCCCGAAGATTATCAGGGACCCAAACAGCAGATTTGATGAGTAATTCCTGAACTTTTCGCATTTATCAAATTCACGTCTGTCTTCCTGCAAAGATTGGAACCTCGGGCTTCCCTCTGGCATTTAAACAGACTGACAGCGACGTGTTACCAGCAGGGTGACTTTCACACAGCAGTAGGGGAGCTGAGACATTTTAAAATATTGAAACTTATTCACAAGCTCCGTTAGTTTTCTACGCAGCATATAAAATAAAACCTATAATCATGCAATCATTGCGCACCGAAACATGATGATTATGGCCTTACAGCTCTGAATGCAACATAAAACAAAATTATAATCTCTTCCATTTTTATGGCATCGTAGCTTTTGCTGTTTGCCTTCAAATTACAATTTGAACCTATTCAACTGCACATTTTACATTTTCCCTTAAAATCCTACAGCTTTGAAAGGATCAGTTCACCCAAAAATGAATCTCCAGAAATGTTTTGTGGACTTCCTCTGACTTTCAATCAGCAGGAGGATCAGTAGCTGACAGATTTGACATTTTTGGATGAAACTTTGTGCAAACAAAGCAAGATTACATTTTTAAAATGTGTGCGCTAATTGTGTTTCTTTGCGTGTTTTTACCCAGTGCTGAGCTGTTGGACGCAGTCAAAGCTCCCGTGTGGATTGTCCTGGGCGACGTTAGTCACGCCAAAGGTGAATAGCCTCAATTCATCTCCTTTGTCTGAGCAAGGGATGGCGATTCTCTGTGACGTGAGGGAGAGAGATAAAGACAACAGAAGCAATTAGATTCAACACAATTCGAATCTTAATGCGTGAGATAAAATATCTGAATGTGTGTACGTCAGCGGGTCAACCGGTTCTTCTTACCCCTTGGTTCCCATCGAAGCAGATGGAGGGATGTGAAGACCGACCCTGGAGAAAAAAAAAGAAGAAGAGACAAATCATTTGGTTTGAATGTGTTGCACTCATCCATAAACACACACAGACACACACACACAGACACACACACACACATCCTGATCTGATAACAGAGCTGCACAGGCGTATGCAAAACATACGACACAGAGGATGTTTTGTGGTTTGCTCTATTTGTATCTGTGCTGCATCTTCCCTTCATTGTGGTTTTAATACTGCATGTACTTAACCCCTTTTTTTTTTTATGTTTGTAGGCGGTTGTTCCTCATGTCTGTGCATCGTTTGCGCTGTGTCAACGGATCCCGAACTTTTGTTTCTGAACAGCTTCACGCGCTCTCAATGGCAGCTTGTGGTGACTCACATCGGTTCGGGTGCGTTCTGTTGAAGTCAGTTTCTGGTCGTTGGCTGGTTATTGTGACAACACTTGATGCAGGATTCCACTTTTTCTCTCCCGATACCAACTCTGACACTTCTGACAACTCTGGTTAATATCAGCCGATGTGAAGTACCAAACCAATACTAGTGACATCTGTTTTCCAGATTTTAAATCAACACGAGGGCTGGACGCACGCACAATTCATCATAGGAATTCTACACAGACATACTGATACAAGCTTTAAAGCAAATCATTATTTCCATCTTGTTTAAATGCATGATATGTAATTTCTGCCACTCTGCAGCTCTCTATGGGGGGACAGAGCTACTGCTGAGCTGCTTAGAGCCAGCTAGCTCTGGAGGAATAAACACCTGGGTCACGTCAGGTTCTGCTCTGATCCAAAGCCGTAAAAGTCCACTTTATCAACCTGACTGCAGCAGCGATCCACAGAGGTCACGTCCATTGTCGAGTGTTTACGTACAGTAATGACGACAGCCGACTGGAGCTGGAGGAGAAATGCTAATTTACGCTGTTGAATGGTAAAGTAATCTCGAGGCTCATGAGTAAAAAACACAAATGATCATGTGGCGACCACCATTAAACAACCTCATTCGTCGATAAAAATCTATCCGACGCGACTCGAGCATGAATGTTCACAGACGAGGTAACGAAGCATGACTTCCTTCCTCACCCTCCCAGAAGTTACAGCAACGGGCGAGCAGGTGAGACGCACCGTTACCTTGAATAAATGCAGAATTGTTACATATTCCAACTGCTCGCCCCCTAGGACACACGCACCCTCCATGTATCCTGACACTTCTGCCTGACGAGCCCCTTAAATAAATCCAATTTGACTTTAAAGAGGGCTCCGGCGAAGGTCATTACGACCCGTCGCTCAAAACGCGGCAGCTTGTCACACGAGAATACCGAGAAATAACAGCCTGTCATCTCTCCCGGAGGGGTGAACGAGCCTGTGGAGGGGGGGAAAGTGCAGAAATGAAAGTCCGAAGTGACACGTCTGCAGCACCCAGACGGAAAGTACGTGATGACTAGAATCCAATATCTAATTGACCTTTTCATGGGGGAGGATTTCATGAGTCCACCTGTTGATGAGTGAGGAGTGAGCAGTGAGGTGGCCACCGTCTGTAGAACAGTTCGCAGAGGTGTCGGCCCCTGCGATCGGGGGCCATGCGGGTTATGAATAGCAACACTTAAAGCTAAATACAGACGACAGATATGAGCAGCGACAGGAAGGAGTTAGGAAGGAGGGGAGGGGAAAGCACCGAGACTGCATTACAATAAAACAAGAGGTGTGACAGCAGCGGTTTCATCAGAAAAAGTGGTGACTGTCATTTTTTTTGGTCTTCACCGTGGAGTTTCCTATGAGTGTTACTAGGAATTACTGAATAGAGGAAGTGCACATGGCTGCTTCCTGCTGTGTCTGATTCATCTGTGGGTCAAATGTGAAGCTTTTTTTTTTTTTTGAATCAGCCATTCTGGATTAATAATGAAAGAAACTGGCTGCAAACTGTGTTTCATGTTTACCACAAATAAACCAGCAACCTCTTCATAAAGCTTCCCTCCTCCTACCAGCAGCCTCCTTCCTTTCTTCTCCACCTCGACACTGATCAACATTCACAACACTTGGCACAGCAGCTTGTTTCGAGCATCATCATCATCATCATCATCATCATCACACAGAGGGAAGCGTTTCCGCATTTTGCATTATGCAACATGTATTCCCATTTCACTAGCTAAGGAGGAAAAAGGGCTCGTAGGAGACGACGACCCAGTGGAGGGAGGGAGGGAGATATAGTGCTGAAGTTCGGCTCCAAATCACGAACCCGCCTTCCCTCGCCTTTTTTTCTTGAAGCGAGGGGAAGTGGTGCGACGAGAACAACCACACACCGGTCGGTTCGGGGTGTTTTATTCGAGGAGTGAATGTTGCAGAAAACACAAAACAGAACCCACCTTGCTGTTTTGGAACGAGCCGATGGCTCTTGCCGCGCTGTCAGTGAGTTTGACGTGAAACACGGAGATGTTAGCGCCGCGGCTCAGTGCGCCGCCGGACAATCCGTAACACTGCCTCTCCTTCAGCGCCGACATCCCGCCTCAAGTCCCCCGCCTGCCCGCCTGCCTGTCTGCCTGGTTCCGGTCCAGAACCACACGAACCCCGCGGAGATAAACAAACATTGAGAGCGCGAGGAATCCGGAGAAAAGACTCGACTGAAGAAGAAGAAGAAGAAGAACGAGAAGGAGAAGAAGAAGAAGAAGAAGAAGCGGCTCCCGTGTGTCTGTTACCCTCCGCCGCGCGCTATTCTGGAGTAGATCGCGTTACGTCATGACGGCGGAACTCAGAGCAGATTTTATTGGCCGGGAGACATAAATAAACCGTGACGTAGGGCTTACGTAACCGCCTCTCCTCTCCCTTCCCTCTCACTGAGGGAATCTCTCCGCAGGTCTCCAGGGTTTATTGTGTTTACGTTTGTGACGTCATGTTTTTCGTCCAAGGCCACAGGTAGCAATTGGAAACACAAATAATTATTTTTTAACGTTTTGTTTTACACAGAAGGGCCCAAACGCCTGAGACCAACAGATAACATACTGATGTTTTGCATTTATTTGAATATAGAGTTGTTTTTTTAAATTTTATGAATGATAATATCAGTGTTTTTTTGGTTTTGATTATGTATTTATTTAGAAAACACATCTATGTTAACAGTATACACAACAAAACTGTCTACACAAGTGGCACGTGTACAGCTTTGAATGAAAAATACAAGATAAAGGAGCCAAAAATGTATACATGAATTACAAGAATATACGATTTGTTGTTGTTTTTATTGCCTTATTACCTTGTGAATGTGGAATTTTCCCTAATTATGGTATTAATTGTATAAAAAAGAACATAATAACCTTTTCCTTGTTGTTGTTTTCAAAGCAAATAAGAAAGTCTTAAACTTGGATTTTCACCCTGTCATCCTTCTTGTAGCATGTTAAACATCCGACACAAATTGTTCTGGTTTGAACACAATGATGAAATAAGTGACCGATTGTTTCTGTTGTGAGCCACACATTGCAAAAATAATCAGCATAAATCTCTTTGATGTCTTTTTCAAAGGATTTATTTGGTTCAAAATTTGTCCCGGGGAAAACCACTTTTTTCTGAGGAAGAGTTAAAACTCATATGTAGTTTGCTGATTTATGCCTCAGTTACTGAACCACGGTTACCGTCTCACTCATTCAGATGAACTTCTTGGGTATTTAAATTAGATACAGAATGACAAGACGTTTTTGCGATACTTGATTTCATCGAGGCAATTCCTTCTAACAAGCTGTTGGTGATTGGATTCTCAATAACTATATCACATTACTGAATTATAATTATAAATGCATTAATGTACATACTGCTGCTGGTAATGGTCGGGCTATTTTTTACACTTTTGGATGGTGATATGTGAAACTGTTCAAGTATTTTCCTCCTGCTTGATTCCCTGAATCAATTCATCATTGCTTTTTTAATTTGGTTAATTTGAATTGGGCTTTGGAAAGCCCTCCTGTTGACCTGTGAGACGGATCTCTCTGTTCAGGTGTATAAACTTCAGCACTGACTCATTTGAATCCGTTCTGCTTCTGGTTCTCTGTTTGGAGACAGGCATTTAGATCTAATGTCTAAAAACATCCACACATTTTCGTGAATGTGAATTATTTATGAATTCTGAATGAATTCTGAATACAGTCAGGTGTTTTTATTCAGCTGTAGAGGATACTGAAATAGATTTGGCTAGAGAGGCTCAGTTGGAGGATTTTTCTCATCCGGTATTGTTATGATGAGTCGACTCCCTCAGTCTAAAATTCTAATATTGATGCTATAACAGCTCTACAAAGTGTGACCCGTGGGTTAAATACTTTCAGAAAGGCAGCAGTTATGACTAACAGGGGTGGGAAGACAATAGGATGTGATATTCTGGTAGACAGAGCACCACTTTACTGAGAGCTTGTCCACATAGAGGTAAGATACTGGAAGAAAATTCAACCTTAAAGGTGCAATGTGTAAGAACTGACCACCTGTCAAAGCTCGTACCACGATTGGTCAGCATGCTAACTTCAGTAGCAGTCGCTGCAAGGAGATTATTTATAATTTAATTGGAGTTTAAGTTAGTGATTTTAGTGTAGAGCGCATCGTTAGATATGGTCCTTTCATGCCAGAACTCAAAATAACAAAATAAAACGACACTGTTGACGCCACATGCCGCGAGTGACGTCACATATTCATCGAAAAATAAGCACAAATACTCTAAAACCCTGCAGAAAGGAAGCGTTTACAAGCAGACGTCGTCATTGTCTCGTTCACGACATGTTTGCATGTTAATAAGGATGCGGGATATATTAGATTAATATGCTTTCCTGCTGCTTGTGCTCGCTGCTAATTTTATTAGCTCCAACTAATTGCTGTTTGACTTAATTGCACATCTGGTATTTGAGGGGCTGCTGGATTGTTTCCCCCTGGTGTCAGACGGGGCTCGGAGCCCGGCTCTCTCTGTCTCTTCCTCTCTCTGCCGTTGTGCAATCACTGAAGTCAGATGTTATTATTTCTACCGAACAGGTGCTCAGCGCTTTGCCGGGGAACAAAAGACATAAAAAAAAACTAAAAAAAACAGACACACACAAAAGTAGAAAATCGTCAGATACAAATGATCTGCTGTGCGTCTGTGTATCTGACATTTAGTGTGTGTCTCCCTCAGCCGGTGTTTGATCGCAGATGGTGGTCAGAAGGCAGATGAGAACTGTTCAAAGCTGACTCATATCAAAGGGCCTCTGCGTCTTTGTAGTGCTGTGTCTGCAACAGGTGACATTTTGGACCCGGGAACCATTTATAACTTTTAACGCTCGCTGTGGGCTGAACTTCCCCTCAACCCAGCAGGTATGGAGGGGACGGAGGAGTCAGATGAAAGTTAGTTTCCTCTCGCTTTGTGCTCCGCAGTCCGCTGGCAGGCCGGCAGCATGAGGACGCTTCATCCAGAACCCGAGGTGCATCTTTTTTAAAGGATACGGTGAAATAATGACACAAAGATGAGAGTTTTTTCTTTGCAAAGCGGCTGAAAATGCGAGATGGCTGATGTGTGTGGGAGTGGAATAGGTAAATAAACACTGAAGACGGAGCATCAAGGTGAGTTTCATGTTTAGTATGTGTGCTGCGGACGTGCATCCATCCATGAATAACCTGTGGATGTCATGTTCGGGTCCACTTTTTAAGCATCGGAAGATGCATTTAGCAGACTTTAACTTTTCAGATTTTGATTTGAAATAGACTGAATCCATAATGACTCACAATAAATGATGTGCGAATCTCATTTTGTTTTGGTTATCTCTTTATATAAAATGTAGCAAAGGAGCAAACATACAGCAAAAGAATATTAATAGCATCGTTAGACTAGATTTTCCAGACACATGCAGGTAAAAGATGTTCAAGACACGCTGTAAAAGTTGTTCTTGCTGTTAAAACTGGAATACTGTAACACGAACCTGTAGACGAAATCAGCAGATTATCAGTCAAAAAAAGAAAATCAAATTAAAGAAAAGCAAATTTTCTTGAGTCACAAGAAGTGAAGTTTTTTTTTTGTTTTATTCCAGGGGCCATGGGGGACCCCCTGTCAGACTGCAGCCCGCTCATCGATGCTGCATCCTCGGGCAAGCTCCGTCTGGTCCGCCTGCTGGTGGAAGGTGGAGCTCAAGTCAACGCGTGCAACCCGAGAGGAGAGACCGCTCTCCTGGCCGCCTGTAAGGCTCTGAGAGGGGAACCAGCCGGGCCCGAGACTGTGAAACTCCTCAGTTACCTGCTTCAGAACAAGGTCAGTCTGCAGCGAGTAAAATAAATGTGCTTGAATGTCATTTAAAGCAACTTTTCAGAGTCTAAAGTTCAACAGTGTATTGATTTAGATGCATGATAAATGTTCACCTGCAGTAACAGAGGGACGCTGTACTTTAATGCATAGTAAACAGGTTCTGGATGGTTCCAGCTCTGCTTGGTCCCTTCCAAAAGCGTCTCAGAGCTTTTAGAGCTGTAGAACATTATGGAAGCCAGTTTGATCACTTTTGTCTCAAAGTAAATGACCTATTCTAGTGTAGAATATACAGAAATAATATCTCAGTATCTCCAAAATTGCAAAATGCAGAGAAACGTTCTCAAAATAATGACTATAACTATCTTACTATTATAACTGAGTCCTGTAAATCTGTATTTAAAGATATTAAAACATTATTTTGAGCTACGATGTCGTTCTTTGGAGAAAGATTCTCTATTTTAAGATATTACGTCTTTGTTTTGAGATGGTTTTTCATTGTTCATATTAGTCATAAGTCAAATTAGTCATCACTTTGAGACACTATTTTGAGAAAGTTTGCCATTATTCTGTGATACATCGTTATGTGGAGACATTAACTCATTATTTTGGAATAGGAAGTCATTATCGATGAGTTTAATCCCCATCGCAATGATCCATAGAATCTTTTTAATCCCGTCACTTTGGAGGAAATGGGCTTCCATACAACACAGTGTCCTCTGAGGCAAGATAATTATTGATTACATAAAGACAACTGTGCATTAGAGTAACTGTCTCATAAAACAAAGTCTCATTCATGAGCCAGAACACAAAGATCTCAGAACTGACTGACACTCACACTGCTCAGGCTTCATGGCATACAAACTACTTGGAGTTGTCGCCCTCTATCAGATTTCCTCCTCTGTACTGATCAGGCAGATCCAAATGCGCAGGACCGAGCTGGACGTACCGCTCTCATGTACGCCTGCATGGAGCGAGCAGGAGCTCAGGTGGCGTCCGCCCTGCTGGCTGCGGGGGCCGACCCCAGCATGGAGGACCAGTCCGGAGCCTCGGCGCTGGTGTACGCCGTCAATGCACAGCACCAGCCAACGCTGAAGGTCAGTCAGGACCGGGAGAAGAATCTAAACCAATATAACCTGATCACAAGGATGTAGTAAAGTTAGCATGCTAACCAGCTAGCCCCTCAACATTCTGTCCCTGGATAAGAGGCCATTTTTTTTGCACATTGCCCCTTTAAGTATAAATAAAAAGATTATAATATTTTTTGCATTAATGTGTTAGGAGTGTTTCAATGTTGCTGCATGTCAAATGTATAAACTTTAATCTGTTACGTTGCATCATAGGTTACAAATTGATCTGAGGTTTTGTCTGTAAAACTTTAAAGTCTGAAAAGGAAGGAGTGATAACTGTAAAATAATTGTGTTTAAAAGAACGAAAGAAAAAAGTAGCATAGAACTGGAATGCTGACATTCAGTTTTTCAACTTTTTTCATTATAAAGTTTGAAAGCTTGACACTTTTTCAGAAGCTTTTCCTCCCTGTGGACCCGGAGGAACCGCTGAATACTGATGCGGTACAAATGTTCAGTATCAGGAAGAATCAGAACCCTTAATCAGTCAAATCCAATCAACACCTCGCCTGTAACCGTGTGCTTTAGGTGCTGATGGATGCCTGCCAGGCCCGGGGTCGTGACATCATCATCATCGCTACAGAGATGGGTGTGAACGGAGGCCCGGTGACCCGGCGGTACCTGAACGTCCCTCCGTCCCCCGACACCTCCCCGGTGTCCTGCATGTCCCCGTCTGACATCGTCCTCAAGACGGGCTCGCCCAACTCACCCGAGGGAGACAACATCTTCAACTTCAGAGGAACGAGTGAGCGACAGCGGATTGTTCTGACCACACTGTTGTTCTTCACTGAACAGTGTGTCCGCTTTGTTTGTGGTGATGCCACAGCAGAACGGCACCTCATTTATTTTACATCAGGTTAAAAATCCTGGCTCTTAACATCAGGTGTGAATGATTCAGTTATTCAAGCTGCCTGGCTGCTGCACCTTAACGTTGAGCTCAGGAGGCTCTGCATGCAGACGCCGTGCCCCTCCTGAACGCAGCAGAGCCGAGTGTAACAAAGGCAAGTCTCGACAGATGGGAGCAAATTCCTGGTGGTTGAAATCATTAGGCGAGTGCTCATTCCTGAGGAGACGAGATGAAAATGTGTTACCAGGCTGAGGTGGAGCTGCACTTCGAGCGGTGCATTACAATGAACCGAGCAAAAATGGAACTGACACTTAATTCATAGAGCAGAAAGTCTTGAAATGGCTGTTGAAGAAAGTAACGAGTGTCAGAATATGAATCGCTTCATAAACGTGCACAACAGAAGAATCTGTTCAGAACCGAGCTGGGCACGGTGCTGTTGGTTGGTCCACCACTTTAATTTAAAGAAGTCCTCATCCTTCCACTTCTCTTTTCGCGCTACCATTTTAAGCACCGAGTTGAACATTTTGTAACTTCTGCAAGATATTTCTCTTCGCCTCAGCTGTACTTGGCGCGCTAAATTAAGCTGTGCGCCGCTGTTAACCTGCCGAGCATCCGCATGTTAGCACTGTTGTTCCAAGCTTAGTTTTCATCCACCACTTTGATTCAGAGTGAAATGTCTTTCCAGCATTTCACACAGATTTCAGAATGATGCTAATTATCCACAAAAAATGAATTTTAATGATCCTTTTATTAGTTTTCTCACCCGTTTCACCATAATCCCAACTAGGAAGTAGATATGATTGAGTTGTTAGCAGTTCCTGTTTTGTGGGAGAATAATGTTTCTCACAAACATTTCTCTAAAAAAATTGACCTTTAGAGTAATAAAGACTGTTTTCAGGGCAATTTCATTGATGACAATTTTATTTATATGGCTTAAAATGATAAATAAGCCTCAAAGAGGTTCATCTTTAGGCTACAGCATCATAGTATCTATCCTTAGACATCAATTAGGATTAATAAAATGTTTCCAACAGGGGAAAAACTTAATGTCTTGTGTCTTCTTCACTTCCATCAGGCAAAGGAGGAAGTGCCAGCAGCAGCAGCAGCAGCAGCAGCAGCAGACTTCCGTTCTCCGAGCTGAGTCCGATGGGCCTGTGCAGCACTCCACCGCCCAGACAGAGAGTGTTATCTGAACCCTGGCTCACCATCCACAACCTGGCCTGTCTGAACCAGGCTTACGAGGAGGGTATGAGTAAGAGGAGCCCGCAGGATGAGGAGGAGGACGAGGAGGAGGATTCAAAGAGGGATGATGAGGAAGGAGAGGATGTGGAGCCGCGTTCTCAGCGCAGGGCGGAAGTTCAAAGGAGGGATGACAGATATGGAGGAGAGAATTACATCAGCTGCCATGGGGATTTTCTTCAGAGGGTTTCCCGGTCGGTCCTGTCCCTGACGGAGATGAGCTCATCTCAGGTGACCCCGAGAAGACCGGATCCCTGGAGGTGTGTGACGGCTGGAGGTTCGCCATCAGAACAGCTGACCCCAAGACGAGATTCACTTCCCGCCTGTCTGTCTCCTTCCTCCCACCTCCGCAGGAACACCCTCCCCTCGGTCACCGTGTCTCCCTCCTCCGCTCCACCTCCCTCCCTTAGTCAACCGGTCAGACTCCCGCCTCCAGGTGCCGACCCAGCTCCCACCTTTCAAAAGCAGGAGCATGGTGTTTCTGCCCCACCCGCCCAGCTCCTCTCCACCCTCCCTCCTCCTCCTCCTCTTCATCCAGAGCATCCGTGAGACCGGCGTCACTCCCTCCGCTGCCGCTCGCCTCCTCTGTCACCTCCCTGGTCGCTCCTCCTGCCTCCGGCTGCAGCGAGAGGAGCAGGAGGTCACGGCGACGCCACTCGGTGCAGCTGGAACAGACCGGAGGGAGACTGTGAGACTGAGAGCCTTCATCCCTCCATGATGATGATGATGATGTTCCAGCAGCAGCCTGAATACGGGCCTGGATTGGGTTTTGTTACCTGATTACCTGAAGCACAGCCTCAGAACTCCAGCTGTGTGAAGCATTTTAAAGATCCCAATATTGCTGCAATGTCATAGCAGTCGCTTGTTTTGTAGCAGACGTGCAAAACGAACCAGTTAATAAAACAAATGAATGAACTCATTTTTGCCATGTTTGTATTTGGTTCAGTATCACTCAGACAAACTTAGACAATTCCTGATATTTTGATACCAAACTTGATAAAACATGTCGTCGATTAACAGAGAATTCATCCGCAAACATTTTTGATGATCAGAACATAAAACTAAAAATTCAGTTTCCAGCTTTTCAAATGTGCGTATTCGCTGTTTTTCTTTGTCATCTTTGAAATTAAATGAAATATTTTGGATTTGGCCGTTTTTTTCAACATGATCTCTGAACCTGCGATGGAAATTTTGTTCAGCTATTTTCTGAAATTTACCAAATGATATGTCAGTGAGTCAGGAAGAAAAAAAATCACTAGTTAAAATAATTATGAAAATAACTCTTAGGTACTTCAGGACTGACAGTCTTTGCTGTTTTTCCCCCTATAATTTAAAAAATAAAATCTTCTTTCAACAGCAAAACAAGCAAACAAACCAAAGAGAACTATCTGAGAAGATATATATGTTTTTAAGTAATTAGTGCTTCAATCAAATCAAAAATGACAATCCAGTGATTCCCAGTTTATTTGTAATCTGTATCAGCAGACAATAGTTTGTTTTTAGAGGTTTATTATCAGGTTATTTAAGAAAATCTGAACAAACTAGCAATTTTTCTTAACCATTTAAAGTTGAAATTCCAGCAAATACTCAATTTGTGGGGCTGACGCAGACATTAGGGATTAGAAAAACACTGATATGGATATATATCTGCTGATATACACACATTTTATGCAATGATGCGTCAAATGTCATTATCAACAGTTGTGACAAAGATATGTGATGGAGGCAGCAGGATATTTTAGTTTAACAGTAAACTTTATAATCAGGGTAACAACTGGAAATTCAGTAATAATGAATTACCCCAAGTCAAAACAATATTGCCACATATCACACAGCGTATATACTGATATCAATATCTGTGACAAGGCAGCATCGTCCAATAAAATCAGCCACAGATACGTTGCTCAGTCTTTACTCTTGTCAGTCCTTTTTCTTTCAGATTTGTCTCGTGACCTCTTGTGGGGATCCTGACCTGGGTAATAATTCCTGGTAACCAGTATTCAAAATGGCTATAGATATTATTTGAATGTTTGTTAGTGAGAGATTTTATCATCCTCGTCAGACGTCAGTAAAGTCACAGCGAAAGAAAAGCATGTTCATGGCAAAAGGAGTGAAGTCATTTTATTTGTTTTTAATATGTATCTACAACAAGGGGGACACAGGCAAAAACGACTGACAACTTGATGAAAATTAAAACAAAACCGAAAAGAAAAAAAATAAAAATTACATTTATTATCAATGCAGTTTTCCCACCTTTTTTTTCCAATAAGCAACATTTTTTTGTCTAAAGAAACTTTACAATATAAAGAAACATACGAAGAAGGAACCTCTTATTTTTACTACACGAGACATTTAGGATCTGAAACTACCCTAACATGAGATACAAAGCAACTCCCCAAGGACAGACTGCCTCATATTCAATACTGCTTTGTCATCAAGAGGAAAAAAAAAATGAGGAACTCAACAGAAAAAATCTTTACTCCTCTCAAAAAAAAAAAAAATTCCTCTTTCAACCCTCCCTGCCCCTGAATGTTACAGTATTATACATCAGCACAATAGAAATACAGAAATGATCAACGTTGTGACGGCTTTACTTACAGGACAGAAAGATAGAGAGAAGTTCGACTGCATTTTATACAACAGTACTTCAAAGTACAGGGGAGGAAACGCCCGATCCCGCACTCTCTCTCTCTCTCTCTACCTCCTCTCAGCAAACTAATCTGTCCGTTTATTTTTTCTCTCTTTCCCAAAAAACATTTCTCCCGCCCCATTTTTAAATAGATTAACAAAACAAAAAAAAAAGAAAAGAAAAAGAAATCCTTCATAGTAAAGTCTGTCCTCTGGTCCCTGGTGTGTTGGATTGAGAGACAGTGTCCTGTGTGCCCGGGGAGGGGGTGGAAGATGAAATGCAGTTTTATTGTGAAAAACTGGCCTCTTTTTTTTTTCCTGCTCTGTTTCCTGCAAATTCTTTGTCAAAAAAACTGAAAAATTTTAAGCAGCTTGTTTGTGTTTTTTTTTTTTGGGGCCACCTCACTCCAAATTCTTTTTTTTCCAAGTTTTCCGAGAGGACGGAGGGCTTCTGGACGAGAATCATGTTTTTAAAGATTTTTTTCAAGGAAATGTGTGTGACAGTGAGTTAGCGGGAAAAAAAGGTGTTCAAACACACTTCAGAGAGTTTTTCCTCCCTCGTCCGCTCATACAGCTCTGATGCACAAGTAAAAGCCCCCCAAAGTTTGTCTGTGATGAGAAGAAATAGCATTATAGTCTATAGCAGCTCCAGTTTCTGTTTCTCATCATTCATATCATATTCTGAGTAAAAGACACACCATCTGAACAAACACGCACACACAGTTGCCCCGAATCAGCGCGTTTTTCTGATCAACTGTTGTCGTGATTTGAAAATATCAAAACATGTCAATGATATCAAAATGCATTTTACAGTATTTACAAAAAAATTAAAAATCAAGAAGATGGAGAGTTGTACAAAAAAAAAAAACAGAGGGTTGTGTGTTTGTGTGTGTGTGTGTGTGTGTGTGTGTGTGAGAGACTGTCGATGCTGGCCCGTCGGAGAGGTGAGAAAAAGGGGGAGAAAGCAGGACGGAGGTCTTTTTCTTCCAAGACGAGCAAAGGGAGGGAGGCCACTCGCTACAGTCAACAGAGCAAACGCTTTCGCTCCGCCATTAAAAACACCAGGGATCCTATCAGCAGAGCGCCAGAAGTCCTTTCACCAGAAGGAGCGTGCGTGGAAAACAAAACAAAAAAATTGTCTGCAAGCTAGAACTGACCGTCGTGTGAAAGCAAATTCCCATAAAAGCACAGACATACATCACAGTGTGTTTAGGAGTCATCAGCAAACATAAAGTGTTTCATAACAGGTCAGCAGAGACGATGCTGAGAGTGACAGTAACCTGATAGTGGAAGCAGCATGAGTGTGGTCAAAATGGTCGGGTAACACTTCATAATAACCATCATAAATAAATGGTAAATGTATGGCTAATTACACTTTAGTTAATAGTTATCTCACTGTTAGCAAAACAAAACGCTTTAGAAACCATTTAATAAAAGCTGCAATATGTAAAATGTGTTTAATAAACATTGAAATGATCAATAGATTATGAAGAAAAAACAATTTTGACTTTGTGTCAACAAATTTCTATGTGCAGCGTTGTAGAGTAATCTATTGAATTTACCCTTGTGAGGTTTTAGTCTGAAAGTAAACAAGTGTCAGATAATATGACTGGAAGCTGCATTGGTTAACTGAGCTGACCAGATCATACTGCACCTTTAAACAGCAGCAAAGATTTTATAAACATCAGTTGCAATTTTATAAAGTTCATTCAAATAATGTTTATAGATGAACTAGTGTTTAACCTTTTACAAAGTATTATCAGCTGCAACTTCACAAAAAAGCTTAATAAATGGATTAAAAAGCATTTCATTGTTTGATAAAGGTGAAATAACTCTTAACCGAAGTTTAATTAAAAGGTCCCATATTGTAGAAAGTGAAGTTTCACAGAGTGGGTCTAGATTCTATGTAAATACTGTGAAGTATCTAAAAGCTCAGTCCACAGAGAGAAACACGGACTATATGTAGAAATTGTGCCTTTAAAACGCGCCGTAAGGACTTCTGTTACGTTGTGATGTCACAACTATACAATCGCCGTCCTCAGGGATTCCCCTCAGTACAGGCATGGTTGCATAAAGACTTGCAGAGCTGGTGCAGAAACACAGTGGGCTCAGGCCTGTGACAGCTGACCAATCAGAACAGGCTGGGCTTTTTTTTTCTTTTTTTTTTGAGGGGTGCCTTAAAGAGACAGGCACTAAAACAGAGGCGCTGCAGCAATATAGTGTGTGAAGAATTAGGTGTTTTTTGAATATTATAAAGCATGTAAACATTTTCTAGAGCACGCCCAAAATGAGAGTATTATGTATGGGACCTTTGACTAATTTGATTATGAAGTGTTACCAGTGGTCGACACTTTAAAGCACCTTTAGGGCTCGGATGGAGGGGCTTAATGACGTCAGACGGAGAGGAGACGCTGCTGACTGGATCTGCATATTTACACAGTTGCTACTAGTTCTGCAGTTAACAAAAAAAAAGGGATAACACTTTAAAAAAAAAAAGTAACAATGATTCATAAGACAAATTTAAAGTACATAAATAAATAGAGCTGTGCATTTCACTGCTTGGAAGCTACTAAAAACAGGAGCCGCTTCTTCTTCTTCTTGTTTGGATTACTGAGAAAGAAGTTTAGATTTTTAAATGGCTGCTAAAAACACGGAGAAAGATTATTTGTCTTTTTTTTAAAAAAAAAAGGGCCAATCAGTACCTTGATGGAGAAACTCTCACCAGCAGGGGGCAGTGTGCTCACATGGAGCCACATGTTACACAGCAAATAATTTCTGATTTGTGTGCACATAATGCTGTCTTCATCATAATAATGTGCCCTTAAGAAACAACAGAAATTAGAACCTAATCTTAAAAATGATCATAACAATATCATTAATAACAATAATACAATAATAAAAATAGCAATGATACAATACATACACAAAAAAAAATGGAAAAAAAAGTTCACTTATCATCACAACACCTCTGTTAAAAATGTACACACAGAGAGAACAATGTGGAGGGGCAAAAAACGAGTCGTTTCAATCCGACCCTCAACTGAATCCATCGGGGAGGAACAGCAACAAAAAAATGACGATAAAAAGTGTTTAAAAAGTCCAAAGTGGTGGTTGAGAAGCTTCCAGGCAGCTGCTAACAGACCCAACAGTGTTCCCCTCAGGGGGAGGGCTGTGTTACCCAGTCTCCTCTCCCTCGTTCTCTCTGTTTGTCCTCCTTCCCCCGCTCATTGTCTAGAACCTGACAGGAAGCCAGGGAGGCCGGGGCCGGAGTCAGAGAGGAGGCTCTTCCTGTTGCTCTGCTTCCTATTCAGACCGGCGGCCATCTTGCATGCTCCAGGAGGGCCCGTCTTAATTAGAGTCCCAGCATGCTCAAGGGCTGTCCCAGAGGTCTGCGTGGCCATAGAGTTCCCGAGGGGAAAGAGGAGGAGGGGTGGGGAGGGAGGATCCCATATTGAAGGGGGTTGAGGGCAGAGGGTGTGTGTGTGTGTGAGGAGGGGAGGTGGTCCAATCCGAGGTGAAGTAGGGATTGAATTGAAGAAAAAAATAAAATAAAAAATCAGGTGCAGGGGTACAAAAATAGGAGGGGGGTAAAATAAACAAAAATACAAAAAAAGGAAAAAATAAAATCACACACTCATCGTCATGTTGGGTGAATACTGAAAAGAGAGAGAGGGAAGGGAGAGTAGGGCACAGATGAGTGGATATGTCACTGACAACATTTAAACACCAGAGGGCGCTCAGACCCAGCCCTGCAAAGCTAGAGGAAGCACAGACTTTAGGATCCAGCCAAGCTCTGATAACACCTGACTCCACTAATCAATACTGCAATCAGTCAGTCATAATCCTGATTAGAAGTGCTGAATACTGTTTTCGGCTGTTAGTGCAGGCAAATTTGGATAAAGCACAAAAACTAAAAAAAAAAATGCTTTAGCTTAAACTGATTCATAGCTTTGTTTACTTATATTTATAAACTGGAAAAAACAAAAAAAAAATACCTAACAAAGAAAATTCTTCCAAGGAGAAAACTGGAATAGCATCACTTGGATATTGGCATCTAAACTCACTAATTTCGGCTCTAATCTGAAGCTGAATCAGAGTATTAAGGCTCGACGTAAATTCCTGTGCACCCCGTGGCTCTCCAGGCCGAGGGTAAGAGACCGTCACAATCTTACACAATGCGAGGAAAATACCGCCCTCCACACAGAAAAGTGAACTCACTTCAGTGGCTACTAAATGAAATGCCCTAATCCCCCTTAAATTTTCCCATAGATACAACAAATAAATGAAAACGATAATAGCATTTGTGTCGGTTCCCCAATCACTGATACAGAGGATAAACAATGATTAGTGAGCGGCTACAATGCAAGCAGAACATCAGATATTCTTTACAGTTGTCTTTAGCATTACTTTGTATAATGAACATGCTGTTGTGCGCTTCAGGAATAGAGCAGCACGTTTTGGATTTCACATTTATTGTGCTGTGTCCCAAGTTATAGAGTATAAAGACTTTGTGCTTATAATTGGAGACACTACAGGTTAATAGGATAAACATTTTTTACAGATATCGCCATAAAACTTGATAAATAACATCAAGAGAATTATTTTTTGTGTTAGAAGTTTTCTGAAAGTGTATGTAGTAAAAAATGTCAGCTGACAGTGAGCCTCACAGCTCTACTAATGTCAATCAGACTAAAATATATGTCTTACAAAATAAAGTGATTAAAAAAAGGGACATGACACAGTCTACTGATTTTGTGCTGGTAAAGTTTGTGATCAATATTCAAGAAAATCAGGCAAACCTCTGCTTGCATTCTTCCACTGGTTTATGTCAGGAAATTAAGGATAATTTTTAAGGGTCATGAGATGTAATTCACTCGCTCTACTTACACTTTCGCTTTGGAATGGGTTCAAGAAGTTCCCGCCCATTTCGCCGTCATCTCGCGGCGTTCCAGGAGGGTTGTTCATGCCCCCCATGTTATTAGGAGAGCTCTGGAGGAAGAGAGAAAAAACAAACTGATGAGTCCACTTTTTCTTTCAACAACACCATTAAAGTGTAGAGAATAAAGATCCTAAATAAATGTTTTTATTTACAAGAACACTCAGCAAACAAGAGGAGTTTATTGAAAATTGGATTTTTACTCACCTTTGGCAACCCATCCATATCCCCGGACCCTGAGGGAGGGAGAGGAGACAAATTGATTTTTTAAGTAAACTTGATCCAAAATAAGGAACAGTTAGTGTTGATTCAGGCGGTTTTTAAACCCACCTAGTGATCCGTTCATGTGGTGTGGCTCCATGGCTCCCATTGCTCCCATTGGCCCTTCAGGCCCAGGTCCCATAGGGAACTGGCAAAAAGATGCAGAGGAAGTTTTTAAATGACTGAAACCTTAATTTTCACTTTTGACCTCTTTGATACAACTGTTGTAAAAAATGTGGCCACAGTGGTCTGACAGATCGAATCTCAAATGCGTCCTCAATGCATCTTGGGTTAGAGCTGAGTGATCCGATCACTCAGGATGCACGTTGATACCAGGTCGGTAGTCCTATCAACTCAGGGTGAAGCAGCAGATATAATTTAATTTATTCTTCCTGGTTCACTTCCAGTCGATTCTTATTGAGCTCAGTGTGGCGGCATTGTGTTTCTCTAATGCTGATTTGCACCGGTGCCCAGTGATGTTGTTATAAACTCTATCTGAGCTGGATTCATTTACGTGGGCAAGATTGTGTAATTTTGAATCATTAAAACATTGATCATTTTAACCCAGAATCAATCTACAGCGTCTGAAACTGTTACAGGCCAGAGAAGTTTAACAAAAAGTTCTGTGATGATGCTTTTAAAGAACCACATGAACTTAAATCAAGAGCGAGACTCACATTGGGTCTGTTGCCTCCTGGTCCGATAGGATTCATCATTGTATAGATGTTTTCACTGGAGTTAGTTGAATCTAAGGAAAAGCAAAAACTTTAGTTACACAATATTAAACAGAATCCAAAACATTTATTTTTTAAATAATTTTTAGTTATTGTTTGATAGACATGAAATGAGAACAGACAAATAGTGTCTGGTTGTTGAAGGGACACATTCATGCTTGTTTAGTGAGGAGAGATGGAAGAGACATCTATTTCTGACACAAGTGTTAGTGCTGGGGACATAGGTAGGTGACGCACCACCTGGGCTGGGCATGATGGGAGTTCCAGGTGGACCTCCTCCGCCTGGAGGACCCTGGGGAACAATCGAAGATAGGGAGGTTAAAATTACACTCATCAGAACACGAAGCAGAACAATAAAGACTGTGTCCTGGAGAGCCTCTGCGGGTTTGATTTTCACTCACCACGTAGTTCCCTGGAGATGAGGAGGAGTAGGCTATCTGCAGGGGGGAAGAGGAAACAGATTATCAGATCTGAGGGTCTGAGGATGCTGAATGTGAGTCTATCCAGGGTGCACGAAAAAGGAGGAACACTTAACAATCCAGTAAAATCCTTGGATAGCTTTTGGTGTTCAGAAAGTGTTGTTTCCAATGTAAAGTGAGTTTCTGAGGCCATTGTTTTTACTGTTAGAGTCAAATAAAAATGTCCTTCAAGGAAACTGATCAGTGGTCACAAGTATCCCATGATAAAACTGAATGATAGGTTTCTAAGGTCTTAAGCCATCAACCCAAACAGACTAAGCTGTTATATGGTATATATAGGAATGTGACTGCACTTAGTGACACTTTACTTCACTGTGTAGGTTTAGGACTACTTTTGTTGTTGTTTGCTTAATGACACAACAAATTACTTGTAGCAGCATGCTAACAGGACAAATCAACACCAAAGCTGGACATCATAAACATAATGCTTGTGTTTTGCTGGGTTGTTTTTCACCACATGGCACTGTAAGCTGCACCCACTTCCTTTACCCACTACCTGTATATGGTCATGTGTAAAGTTCAAGGGCTTGTGACTCACAGAGTTAGCATTAGGTCCTGGCCAAGGCCCTCTTCCTCCGGGACCCCTGAACCAAAGAAGGAAAGAAGGAAGAGAAGAATGAAGAGGAGAAAGAAAGACGGTGTGAAGGGAAAGGAAACATACATTAATCTTCAAAAAATAGCAAAAGCATTGAGACACTGGTGGAGTGATTATATTTCACTAGATCTACGAGAGGTTTTATCTTACATGTTCATTCCTGGCATGGGGCCGCCCATGGAGTTGGGGGGAGGCCTCATTCCTCCGTAGTTCTGCAAGATAAAAATGTTAAAAGGATGGTAAGAACATTGATTCTTCACAGTACTCTTGTTCCTCATTTCCTCTAGAGAAATTCCCAAGATCACACATACATCACTAGACTGAGAACAGATGTGACATCCTCAAACAAACAACAAACAAGCCTGAGCTGTTCTGGTGAGGAAACTGAGGAAACAACATGTCTAGAAATATTTAATCACAGCCTGCAAGAGCTAAATGGAAATCAATATATATTTCAGAAGAATAAATCAAAGAGCTCAATGTGTTAACAGTTTATTAACATTAACAGAACAATACCTGTGGGCCCATGGCCATTCCTCGAGGAGGGTTCATTCTCATTGGTCCACCCATGTTAGGATGTCCTGTTGGGAACAGACCCAAAGAGTCACACTGACTGCGACACACTGGTGCTCATGTAAATCCACATATGGCTCGTCTCTTAAAAGTCAGGAATTAAGACCTGCCACAGACAACACTCAATCCTAATCTTATTAGTCGTAACCCTCTGGCCCCCTGAAGCTGTAATCTGCAGTTAAAATCACCGCGGACCCCTTCCTGAGCCAGACGCACACAGGAAATAAGGACTAACCACAAACTGAATTTGTACAGCACTCCAAATGTTTGCTGGGTGAGTTTAGTCCTGCAAATGCGTGTTAATTTATTGAGTTATCGACTTTGAATGAATTAGTAAAATATTTTAATAATTGATTTTTCATTTGGAGTAATTTGCCAAACAAATATTTGTACATTCTAGCTTCTCCAACATGAGGATCTGAAGCTTTTTCAAAAATCTCAGACTATTAACTGAATCTCTTCTCTGACAAATTTTGAAGCCGACTTCTTTGGGTCTGGGAGCCTGAAATGGGCCTATTCAGGGTTTCTGCACAGTTCAACAAGTTATATTCAAGACTTTTAAAGACATTTTTATGAGACATGGAAGGCAATTCTCACCTGTTTCACATTCAAAACTGGCTAAAGTGTGAAAAATATGTATTAATTCACCTCATTCATGAATCTACTGACATTTATGTCATATTATTGATAGAACTTCCCTGCTGTATATAATAGCAATTGCTGATAATGCTAAATTATTTATGCTAATGTTAGGTAGGTGGAAAGATTCACAAGAGTCCTTACCTTGCGGTCTTGTCGGGTCCAAACTGTTTGGCAGGAGAGGCTGAGATCCAGGGATTCCTCCTGGAGGCTGCAAAGAGACCAGACATGGAGATGGATTAAAACTCGCTCTTGGCAACTAGGGTTGGAGCTGTATACCCTTTTTAAGGTATACTATAGTGTTCAAACACATGGTTCATATTCTGCACATTCACTTATCGAACATTTTAAATTCTACAGTAATATAAAATTCACATTGAATAAAGTGATTCTCACTCATCTCATCTCGCACACAGGGAATGCAAATACATAATATGATCTTTTATTTTGAAACAACTTAAGCTACTGTAATATTGCTAGACCACCTCGTTAATGCAGATGCATGCCTTTATTTGTGTGGCACGCAGGAGAGCAAACAACTATTTGACTGCAGTGGAAATTGAGTTTTTAGCCACCAAACTGGACTGAAGCAAAATGTTTCTTTAGAGAAAATCATGTTATGAATTTCAGAAATAATCACATTTATCGTCTCAATAAAATTTGACTCACAACGCTCAAGTTTCTGGAAATGTTTGGATCACACAAGTCGGAAACAATCCTCAAGGCGGAACCAAGGAAATCTAATCCTACAATTAGTTTAATACTAATGATATTAGTGTAACTTAATCTTTATCTGCAACTGTGCTGAAATACCTGGTTCATACGGAATTCATTCTAAAAGAAGCTAGACTACAAAAAAGTGAGTAAGAAATGATATAAACAACTGTTCAATTACCTGATTTGGCATTCGGAGTGAGGGGCGCGGTCCACCTGGATACCGTGGTGACATGAAAGGCTGTGGAGTAGAAATTGGGAGGAAGGAGGAAAGAAAAGGAGAGAAAGGGGGAGGAAGAGGGACACAGAGATAACGACATTTTCATTATTGATAAATCCGAGAGCACTCAAACGGGGGAAGCACTGAGGACACACAGATGGACACAGCAAGGCTGGAGGATGGAGGATGACACTGAAAGATCGTAAATTCATCAACACATCCACCTGGAAAAATACACATAAGCAAGAGTGTGTGTTTAATGAATTTTAACAATGCCTGCTTAGACACGCACTCAAAGCATGGATTTGTGTGTGTGTGTGTGTGTGCGTGTGTGTGTGTGTGTGGAGACAGCGCTCACACAGCCTCCCTGCACACCCTGCCTGCTCTCACTGTGGTGTAAGCTGATTCGCCCTGTGGTCTGCCTGGCGTTGTTAGCAACACCTCAGGCCAACAACGCCGTCCAAAAACCTTAGAGGAAGCATGTCCACATTCTCTCGCACACAAGACGGAAACCAGAAACCACAAGAATGAAGAACCAGGCCGCCGCAGTTAATGGGCAAAGGCTAGCTTTACCCCCACAGTGTCATCTGTAGCTACTGTTCTGGATAAGTGTTGAAACACACGTTGACTGAGAATGAAAGTTTCTCAAGGATGAATATGCTTTTATCTAGCTGCCAACTCTGAATATCCTATATATGTGTGTGTGTATATGTGTGCCCATGTGTTCTGTACGTATACATGACGTGTCCATAGTGTCTGTCTTCTCTTTTATTTATAAAGTGTGAGAACAAGTAAGCAGAGTGGAGGGGAGTGTGTGTGTGTGTTGAGAGTGGAGGAGCAGATAAATGTGCAACCCCCCACAAGCTGCTCCGGGGGGTGGGGCAAGGAGTGAATTATTCATCCCACACGGGGACAGCCGACTCTGGGCCTCGGTGAGGAGCGGGCCCTGCTGCCTCTGGATGCTCGGCTTTCATGAGAGGCAACTGGAGGGATCTATGAGGAGTTAGCCGAACAAAACTAGAGCTAACGGGGCCCGAGGGTGGGAGGAGGAGGAGGTGGAGGGGGAGAAGAAAGTGTGCGAGTGCTGAATGGAAAGAAAAAGGAGCTTGTGTGTGTGAGCAAGGGGGAATGAAAGAGAGAGGGGTGTTTGAGAGAAAGTGTTTGCCTCTTACCTGGCCATGGGGTCCCATCATGGGGTTGCTGGGGTTGTGTGGGGGGGGCTGTGCGTGGGGGGACTGCTGAGAGCCGGGTGGTCCCTTTAAGAAAGAAGAGCGATATCAGAGAGGGGAGGGGCCAAAAGTGCAAGGGGGCTTTTACACCTGGAGGAAATAGCCGGATCAAAATCATCAAAAAGGGGGAGGACGAGAGAAGGGGGGGGGGGATTCAGCTGGGAGTTTTTAGATTCAGGAGGAAGAAGACGAGCAAGGAGATGATGGAAAAAGCTGGACTTTTTTGGTCAGATTCTTTCAAATCTGCAGTTAGATGATGTACGCCTTAAGAAATAACAAACAAATGAATTAGACAGAATTTAAAGCCAAAGCTCAACAGGACAAGACATTTATTTTGCTTTCAAGCAAACAGAAATCAGTATCAAGCATGAATTATTTTGGCAGAGATGATCCTTGGGACCCCTCAGGTCAGACACGTAGTTTTCCTTTAAACCACATGGGGGCAGTGTTGCCAAAGGCGTACTGCAACGGGACAGGCGGCAGCAGCAGCAGCAGCAGCAGCAGCAGGACAGGCAGTAGTGGCAACTTCAAACCAAGATGATGCAGACAAAAACAAGTTAAAGTCAGGACTTTTTCCTGCTTATTGTAAACCTTCCTCTGTATGACAAAGTATCCCTGCTGTCCACAGCGAAAGAAACCCAGACACACTGCTGTGTTATTGCTGACACTTCACCCCAAGACAAGGGGTTTACGACCCCTAATAAATAACTCATTATCTCTTTTACCAAGTATCCCTCCAAGGCATCGGGACATGGACTGCTCTGTGAGTTTGGGGTTTATATGTACTTACAGTTAGCCAGAGCAAGCATGAAACTAATTTACCCCGACTGTGAAAGTGCACAGAGAGATTTGTCCCGAAACACCCGTGTTGTTCAATGTTTAGTACAAAACAATGAACACAAACCAATCATCCATATCTCAGAAATAGACCTTAAACACGAATAGTGGCGGATATTTACAGCCTGCCAAGTAGCTCTGAGAATGGAAACCTGTCAATAACCACAAACAGCCAGTGAATATATGGTCTACAGCTGCAGCTAAAGATCATTTCAATTGTTGATTAATCCACAGATTACTTTCTCGATTAAATGGTTTAATGTTTTGTCAATACAATAACAGAAAACGATAAGAAATCGCCATCGCAACTTCCACGAGCGAAGCATCAACAATTAGATGGTTAAAAAAAACTTAATTGGCAACAATTTTGATAATTGATTATCGTTTCAGTCACCTTTCAAGCAAAAATGTGATGAAAACTTGCGGGTTCCTGCTTCTCAAATGCAAGTATATGCTGTTTTTCTTTGTCATCTATGATAAAAAAATCACGAGTCTTTGGGTTTTTGACCCCTGTTAGGATTAATCACAATCTAAATGGCATTTTAAAGACTAAATTATTAAATCAATTAATTGTGAAAAGATTAAGAGATAATGCAAATATTTAGCTGCAGCCCTGTCCGAGGGCTCGAGTTAAACAGATAAAATCCAAAGGAAATCCTTCTATTATGTTAATGAGGAACAGATATCATATTTGTGAAGCTGAAACCATCAAATATTCTAAGTTTTGCCTGAAAAAAAACATACAAGCTACTAGTCCATTGGCTTATTGATTAATCAACTAATCGTTGCAGCTCTAATCCGGTCCGAATTGTAACAAACATCAGCTGATTGTACTGACGCACCAACCTTTTTTCTCCCCAGATACCAATTCAAATACCTCAGCTTATGGTACCTGCTGCTACTGTTTACTGATCTTATTTCAGTGCTCTTTTCTTCCTAATGTTGAAAGCTGTACACCACACTGTGAGGAACTCGTTAGAGTTTCTTTTTCATGTAAGGTAACGAGACGCCAGGGATTGCTGTGAGGCTAAATACAGATAGCTTAATTGATGTTAGTGTAAAAACTGAACTTCATGATGACAGAATAGACAAAGAAACTGTATTTAATCTTCATAAATAATGTTGAAAAATGGAGAATCACAATTTTCAAACATTGTTTGGATCGGATACAAGATTAATAGATTAGATATTTGAAAGGTAGATTAACTGATTAACTATGAATTGCTATTTGTTGGTTTCAGCTTCTGAACTGTGATTATTTGCTGTTTTGGGGGGGCTAAATGATGGTAAATTTAATATTTTTGGATATTGAACTGGTGGTCAAGACATTTGAAGACATCACCTTTTTCATTATGGTTATTTTCTGACACTTTATAGACCAAATGTGCAAGCAAACCGTTATGGTGCTACACCATCATCAGGCAAACTGTTTCTTAAAATGAAAACCCATCTTCAATAGTGAGTAATCACATTCCTTACATGTAATATATAAAGATAATTGACAAATAAACAAACATCAATTTCCTCTCTGAAAGATATAATTACATGATGGTGGAGAAGGCAAATATTGTACACTGTAACAAGCATAAAGTACACCCGAATTTTACACATAAACAGATCAATTAATTTTAAGTTTCAGTTTACTCGTCGCTTTTACTGTCACCTGGCTCATGAAATATTTTGCTTAACGTGTTCATATTATATTTATTACATTTGTATCATGTATTATGTTGTTTCATCTGGATTCTGAAAGTATCAAACAACCAGTCGACACACAAATGTTTTGCAATTTTGCCATTTTCTTCATGTTTTAGCTTTATTACATTTGTCTTTTCATAAAAATCTAACATTTCATGATTTCAGCTTTGTGTCATTTTTTCAACCTGTGCTGTTGAATATTCATACTTTTCAAGGTTTCGTATCCAAGTCAGAAATGTCAAACTAATGCATGACACAAAGAGCAAAAACCATAATTGCAGCAACCAATCAAACCTTTCCCATTACAATAAGGTCCCTTGAACGCAACATGCACACACAAACCCTCGCCTCACTCCCCCACCAATGTTATAAATAGCACTTCCATGCGTCTCTCCTCACCCTCTCTCCCCCCACCCTTTCCCTTTGCGTATTCACAGTCGTACTCTCACTAATCCCCCACCACCACCACCCTCTCAGCACATTGCCTCGTTCTCAGCAAGCAAACAATGGAGTGGTAGGTAGCCACAGAAACAAACACTGGGCCAATGATCTTTCACATTTCCCTCTCTTCTTCCTCTCACCATCATTCCCTCTCTCTCTATCCAATGTGTCACTCGCTTTTTCGCTCCTACTCTTCTCCACCACCTTATCGTGCCTCCTGCCAAATGCCAGTGCTGTCCATCACACCGCTGCCTCACCGAGGATGTGTGTGTGTTTATTTGTGAATGTGTGCGCCTGCGTGTGTTTGTACATGTATCTGTGTGTGTGTGTCGCTCTCTTCACTCTTCAGACAGCCATCTCCCACACTAAAACCTTTCCCTTCACAGAGCTGGGACAGGTCGGAGACGGAGATGGAGACGGGGGAATGGAGAGGAGAGGATGAAAACGGGATGGTTGAATCACGAAACGGCCGAAAAGCAAACCACAGATGAATGAACATCAGAGGCTCTGCTGGGTGTAAGAGGAAAAATAAGTGGCAGAGTTGGAATTTGTGGTGTCATCTGATCAAACTCGACGACTGATTTCAGAGTGAAGGGCTTCATGACTACTGGGATCTGATTGAAAATGGCAATATTTACCTCTATATGCGGTATTTTTCAATATCGGATATTGAACAGCTGTGTGATTCTTCGCCTGAGAGAAACTGCTGACTGCGTTTTAAATATTAATTATAATTCATCACAGTTATTACTGTTATTTCTCACCTGCTAGCCCCCTAGAGTTTAGAGTGAAGGGAACCAAACCAGTGCCAGTACAGGTGCAAAAAAAATTGAAGGCTTTTCTGTTTTGTTTGCGACTCAATCCTAATTTAAAAGCTCTTATTTAAGATTAGTTTCTTGTTTCATTGTATTGTATGTGTTGATGCAAAGGGAGAGGCGATAATATCGTCTATTGTGATTATATTTTAATTATTATACATAAATTTATAACAAAGATTATCACACTAGGAATGCTGAGGACATGTCACCACTACCTTTTGAAATGACCAGTTTTGTCCACATCACTTTTTAAAAGCATTAAAAATGTGCTAAAAAAATAGCTTGCACCAATTTACAAATGAGATTAAATGAATGTTAATGATCCATTATGCAATTTTTCCCCCAGTCATAATTATCTGCCCTGACCTCATACAATTCCCTCATTACACTGCCTAAAATCACATACTGTATGTTGAATAATGTTTTTTCCTTTTGAGCCCTGTTGCCCCTGCAGCTTTCAACAAAGTTACGCCATTGCCTGCTGATACCAGGTTGGCTCTATTATTTTGTCTGAACTTCTCTTGTTAGCTTTTCCTTTAAAGAGCTGTTTTGACAGGAAAAAAGATTACTCTAATTCTGTTTTTAATTGAATAGTTGCGTAGTTAGAGGTGTTCTCTTCTTTAAAACTACCTTGAAATAGACTGTGTTTGAGATGCAAGACAGCCTTTCCCTGTACTGATGGTAGAATGCAAGGAACATGCAACTATTGCCTAGAATTTATACGATTTGTGTTTGAGGTGTCAGAGATGGATGACCAGCAGACAGACGTAGAGAGATAAGAGTGTATTCGTAGCGATGAAGAGATGGGGGAGTGAAGAGGATGGTGACAGAGGGTAAATCATACCTGGAAGAAGCCTGGGGGCATGGGACCGCCTGGCATGGCGTCATTCGGGGGCATATTGCCCATCACTGGGCTGGGCGCTGCCGCTGCGCTCTGAAACACAAAAACAAGGTAATTAAATGTGGTGTTTTGAGTGATACTGTATATACTGTATGTCTCTTTTACTGCTCTACAGTGATATTTATGTACATGATGCATTGGCCACCAAATTACTAAAGGGGGCAGTGTCTGCACCTGCAATCAGAGCAGACTCCTGCCCCCCCACCTCATCTAAAGTTTAATGTTAATTCAGAAATGTGTCCTCTATTAAGAAATTTTAACTGTTTCCTCATCTCTGTGGTAGAGAGACGAGAAGGCATCTCCTCAGTGAACTTACAGAGGAAGAAAAGTTAAAATGAGAATTTCCACCAAAACGTTATTTCTTATGTTCTAGAAGAGTCAGGTCTCTGGGACAAACATTCATGAAGTTTCGTTGATTCAAAACTGTATACAGAGAAAACCTGCAGCAGTCCTCTGAACTTCACAATTGTTCACACTACTGTGTATTCAATTGTTCTTAGCTGACCAGGCTGATATACACACCTAAATGTCGTTATCAAACACTGAGATATGTAATGAAGGCTGGATATTTTATGGTTTAACAATAAACTTAGCTGTTTGAAAAGACATCAGGGCAGTGAAACAGTAAACTTAGTGGGGATTTAATGATCAAAAATGATCACAAGCATCATTTGTAATCTCTAAAAGTTTTCATATTGGTGCATAGTAGTATCTATAATAGGCAAATGTTGACCAATGACCAACTTTTTCCGTGATGGTTATTATGTTTGGGAGTTTATAAGGTTTAACTTCGTTTTATTTATTCATTTTACTGTTTCAGTTTTAACATCATTTTTTCTACTGCTTGTGTTAGTTTATAAAACGGCATAGTTTAGTGGTATGTTGTCACAATCTTAAATATTAACAATAAGTATAGAACATTTTAATAAGAGCTTGCATATCTTCCTCTCCTCTAACTCATTAAAAGGTCTGTCTAGAAATACACTCATGCATTTTTTATAACTGGCATGATTGGATTTTCTTTCCCTGATTTATATCCTCATAGCTTCATTTCTATAATTATCTATGATAACTTTATTTCATCATAATTCTGAATAAGATCAAATAATTTAAACTATGTACATACAGTAACAAGTCATCAGCAAATAAGTTGAGTTTGTAGTGTTTTTCTAACCTATTATGGGTACACTAGATGAAGGCTGCACTGAAGAAGGCTGCAATACAAACTAACTCTAAATCCTTGAGTCTGGAAGAAAGCCATGTCACTTCTGCATAACTACCATCACTGTGGTTTTTGTAGTTATTGTTGGTTCTCAATTTTCCGACAACTTTACCAGTTTACTAGTTGTAATTGAGAAACCTGCTTGCATGCAGTTTATCGTTTCCTCCCTATTTTTCCAGCCTGTGCTGAATTGTGTCCCGATGAAAGGAGGTTATCTAAAAGGACATGAGTTTTTCTTATTATTGTGGCATGTGTATTTATTGTTGCCATTCATAGTCATTTAGTTTTCGGAGAATTTTATTATTTACAATGTATCTAATTGCCAACAGCCGACATGTAGCTGATTGCCCCCTCCTACTTGCACTAGATTAGTTTGCAATTCATGGAGGTTATTTACAAGGATGTTAGTCTCTGTATTGTTTGACGAAGACGCAAATGGCATCTGCGTGTTTGTCCTTAAACACAAGGATTAACGTAACAATGTACTCAACCAAGGATTATTATGAGGTAAAAGAAGCATCACTCGACCATCACAGTGGTATGTCTTCTTTCCGCCTGATTGCTTCAAGTTTTTTGAATCAGGTCTTCTAGTATTTGGATCAAGTAGCTCTTAAAAAATAAAGTGGGCTGTTATTTGATGAATATATGTATAAAATTAGATTCGATATAGTTAGATATGTTAAAGGTGTCCTGTGGAACTTCTGTTTTGTGCCGGAAGCCAGTTGTAAGTTTACGTTAGCAGAATCCAATTCTGAACAATAGCTACCATTGATCTGTTAGCGGACTGGAGAGAGACACTGAGACAAGGCACCCAAGAATGTGCATAAAGTGAGATAATTTTGGAAAACCCAACTTTCACAAAGAAATCCACAGTCCAGCAGCATTAAACAACTTCAACAATTGTCCACAGGCTTGTGTAGGCAACTGAGAAAGACAACGAAGGCCTCATCTTTCAGCGTACTTTACAATCTGCTCAAATGTGGCGGAACAAGTAAGTGAGAACAAATTCTTACATAGAGCCCCAGTAATGTCAAAAAATGTCACAGTTTCATGGTATCAACCTAAATGGTGTAACACCTAGCAAACCAGTTAAACCTGGCGCAAGCTTATCTATTATCTATCTCACCACAACAATACTATTGTCTCCTTAATGTCCGTCAAACAATATGGAAAAACAAAACTAGAATCTAGATAGAGGAGAGGGGGTGAATGATTCAGCCCGGGAGTTAAATATGATATAACTGTATTCTTGTCAACACACATAGATGGAGACGCGTGTTCAGAGCGCTTACATAAGCACGCCGGAACAAACACACAAATGCACGCAAACACATGAGCGCGCATCGCACACATACACACAAAGAGTTGCATCACAGGCTCATAAAGTGCGGCCCTTCAGTACAGAGAGGCAGACAGGAGGGAACCGCAGGCTACAGGACCAGAACAGGGAGGGGGTTTAAGACCCAGGGGAGGGAGGGAGGGAGTCACACTCACAAACACACACACACACACACTCGCTCACACACACGCCGTTCTACCAGCATGCACATCTAACGAACACACTATATCCATGTGACACATACGGTGTGCTTGGACAACAACGCATGCTACCAATTACATGCATGTACACAAATACAGTCGCTGCCCTTCTTCTCTGGACTATCAGAAACCAACACACATATTAAATGAAGAATCTCTCTCTCACACTCACACACACACACACACGCACGCACGCACGCACGCACGCGCGCACGCACGCACGCACAGACACACACACCTCCCCCCATCTTTATGCTAATTCTGCTAGTGAACATGAGCAGGCCACTGAGTCCCTGGGGAAGAAGCAGGGTCGGCTGCCTCTTTCTCTCCTCCTCAATCCTGCCTCCCTCCCTCTCATCCATCTCCCTCACTTCTCTTCGTCTGCACACTTTTCTCTCCATCTCTTCTCCTCTCTGTGACCCCCTTCACTTATTTTTCCCGGGCATTGGCGCGCGCACACACACACACACGAACACGCACACCTCTCCCTGTGCCCCAGCCCCTGTACTATTCCTCCCCATCACAACCTCTCCTCCCCTCAGCCCCCCCAGTAGGGTGTCAGCAGCTTGCAGAAGCTGTTGCTATGGAGACAGGTCCTATCTGCACTCTGTCCCCCTGGCATCCCCCGCTCCAGGAGCGCAGAGAGAGAGAGAGAGAGAGAGAATAAGAAGATGCAGGAGAGAGAGAGTGAGATAGAGGAGTGAGAGAGTGAGTTAGAAGATACAAGAGTGAGTCAGAAAAAGAGATGAAGAAAATGTTCAAGGGAGAAAGATTTGTGTTCACAATCTATCACCTAGACAAAATATTGTTATCAACTATTAATGATCAACTATCTGCTTGTGCATTTCACAATTTGCTAATTGAAATTGAACGTGCAGGCAGAGAGAGCGCACCATTGCCGGCAGCAAAGGTAGATTTAGTATGCAGTTGGTCTTTATTAAAACCAACTGGCCTAGGGAAATACGAAAGGATCCAACAGTGCTTTTCTAGTTTTTGTAGTGGCACACACAGTGCCGCCTATATCTACCTTTCCATTTCAGCTCGACGCTCAGAAGTGGCAGACTGTCAGGAAGCCGTGTGACAAGACTGCCTCCTTGAATCAGAATAACTCGATTCACCAAGAAAGTAAATCTACAGGAATTTGTCTTGTTGACACTGTCGCAGGTAAACAATGATGCAGACAGAACACACAGGTAGGTAAGGAGACAACAAAAGCACACCTTTATGCAAAGAAACAAGTCGACTGAACGATCCCGAGCAGACATTAGTGCTGCACTAATTAGTTGATATAATGAACATGTCTTTTTGTAGTAGAGTTGAATAATTCATTTTAAGGGTGAATGTATGGAGAGGAAAGTCTGTAAATGAATGAGCGTGCAAAGGAAGCACAACTTGAAAGAGCTTTAATGCCTCACATGCAGCGGGAAGGAGAAGAAGAAGAAGAATACATTTCTTTCATTGAAGTTGGCTGAAAAGTTCAACAAAACCCACGGGACACATTTTCAAATGTCTGGGAATATTTACACTGTTTAAACTGTGAACTATATTTTAATGGCCTTCCTCGGCAGCGCTACACAAACACGACGTCAAAGCATCCTGGAGCCACGTCTGCAGTTTATATGTTACCTGACTATCAATAAAACAGTATCCTGACTACCAAACCTGAACTGTAGCTCATTTTGCTTTGGTAGGTTTGGATGGAGAACTGCTAACTTCAGCATTATTTTACAGCGTAACATAACATTTAAGGATTGGCAGATTGGATCACTAGATTGAGAAAAACCTACTTGAACTATTTGCTTAAACTGGCTTTGAATTATGGTTTTATTTGCCACAACATAAAAAGCTGAATAAAACGAAGATGGAGCAGATCGTATCATCTAAATATGTGCACTTCAAGGTTTCTACTTTGCTACTGTAATGACACATCAAACTAAAACCTTCATCTGCTCTCCTGGTGGCCATAGCATGTAGCCACAATGTTCAAATCTGGCTAGGGACCCTGCATGTGTCCTCAATCAACAAATACATTTAAATAAAGACAGTTAAATGAATAAAAAAATCTCCTGATAAAGCATTAATCATTACATTAGTTGACACACCTGAAATTAAATCAATTGGCGATAATTTTAATAATCAAGTTATCTGCCACAAATGAACTGGTTCCAGCTTTGCAAAATAAAAGATTACCTGCTTTAAGTCGTCTTAAGCCCTATTTGTTGTTTGGGACTAGTATTACCAGGGGACCTTGTTAGTGTTGTGTGCGACACATTTGCACAGGATAAGCAAACACAGTATTTTAAATCATATTTAAAGGACACTCTCCCCTGGTTATGAAGTCAAGGCTCTGTGTAACACCAACCTGCAGAAGCAGAGCGTCTCTTCTTTAGCAGTAACATTTTAAAATATAGTTTAGAGTTCATATATTCACTTACATACCGTACTGTTTAACATTCGCAGCTCATTTAGATCAAGTAAAAGATGCTTTGTGGTTGCACTCGTTCAGGACCAACCTTTTGTTACTCCTGAACTTCTCTGCCATGCATTTTAAATGTTAATACAGTTCAAATTTTGTACTGATTCTGTCTGACTAGAATCGTTTTCTGATGCCAAAGAAGAAACACAACCCAGAATCACATTTGAAGTTTGCATGTGTGTAATATCATCACATAACCTCTGTGTTTGTAAATACCACACATGGCAGATTTGCATTGGATTAAGATCACAGACATCTTCTGCATTACAAATTACTGGAGGTCCCCAGGTAACACTATTCTCTTGCAGAAAAAGATCTTTATAGGATAATACGTAAAATATGATTGGGTTTGGGACTGTTGGTTAGACCTAACAATTCTCATCTGAAGACTTCAACCTGGGCTACAAACTTTCCAACATGTTATAGTCCAAACAATTAATCATGAACAACCAGGCAGAATAATTAAGATAATCAAGAATCACCGGAAATAATGTATTTGAATATATTACTTCCAGGTCTGAAGGAGCTTATCTGGTTTAGTTTCAGGCGAAAAAAAGCTGCAGACAACTAACATAAAGCAACAACCTTTGATTTCTTTTAACATTAACTCTGCGTCTGTCATGTAATGAATGATATCCACCTCCCTGTGGCACCAATATTCAAACACCAACGTCGTGGCTCCCTGTGAGGACACCATGTTGTGTTTGCTTTTCCGTTTTAGTACAAACCTACAACGTTGATGAATTATCTATCAGAGAACAAAAGACTAATGATCTGATTGGCTGCTACAGTACAGTATGTAGATGGGCTATACAGAATAGCATTGATCCCTCCCTCTCCATTTCCCTCTCCCTTTCTCTCCCTCACCCATAGGACCTACCGGACAGATCAATAGTGCTCAACACATTATTGACCTCCGCCTGATACCTTTCACAGGGATAAAGACAGAGACATAAACAGTGGATGGAGAGAAGGGAGAGGTAGGAAGAGATGGGCAACGTATCCGTGTGTGTGTCTGTATTTATGTGTGTCCCTGCCTGGAGTGGGTACTAATCTACATTCTGGTTCACACTGATATGTACCTCATCACTGTCTCCTTGACCTGCTGTCCTTAGCGCACAGAGAGAGGGAGAGTAAGAGGGGGGAGGAGGAGGTGAAGGAGTGAGGATGGAAAAGAGTGTGTGGAGGAAAAATAGCTGACTGTGGCGATCTAGCTAATTTATCAGCCCAGTCAAAACAAGTGTGTTTCGCTCTGGAGCAACAGGATACGGCTGCTACTCTCACCGTCACGTCTGACAAACAAATGCACTCACACACACAATCTCTGAAAGCCCAGCTGGTCCTCTAAACTGGCACACCGAACACACACACACGCTTCCCCAAACGCCGCTGCCAAGGTAGCGGTGCTGAACCAGACGGGCGGACTCGTGCACAAGCAAACACACATGCACACACACACCACCGGATGACAGCACTAATACATGCTGCAGACACAACATCCACTTAGCCAACACTCCAGAGGGAAGGCAGAGAAAGCGAAAGACAAGAATATGGAGAACAACTGTGAAGCAGAATATCACTTCGGCTACAACAGGAGATCTTCTCCACACTCCGGCATCAACAGTTGAACATAAATGCTGACGTTACCATCCTTCTTGCTAAAACGTAAACAACAAAATGGCACCTTACTCGTCCACACACATTAAACTTTCAACCTTTTGCTACCTGGGCAGTCAATCCTAATCAGAACCCTAAACACTTGCCCTTTCTACTCCACCAACACGTTTGTTGTCATGCAGGGATTTAGTCATATTGAAGTATGAATGTATGCAATTGGTTGACAAGTCAATTAAACGTTGCCCCCTCCTGAAGTCAGTGAAACTGGACTGCTTGAATGTTTTCTTGAAAGGGTAAGTTCAACCAAATATGATTAATCAAAAGATGACCAAATCACATAGTGTGGAGCGGAAGTGGCCAAAAAAATCCACACAAGTGCTCCCCTGCCTCATAATTATGTCAAGTAACAAATGAATGATTCGCAAAATTAGACTAATAGCTGCTAGTATTGTCAAACCTTTTGCACCAGTGTGAAACTTTAGAGAATATCACCTATATAACTCATAACTTTGTTTTCAATCCCTCATGCATTTCCCAGTGTGAAGCTACAGTCATCTGTTCCGCTGCAGTTTCACATTCCTTCACAGGTTTCAACACAAAAACGACAAACTGCTGCCTTCACTCTTCTAACACATCAGGCTGTTCAACATGTGTATCGCAGTATTTCCCAACTTTATCACGCAGCTAATTATCAAGTTTAATGGAGCTCTTGTCACCGTTTTTTTTTTTTTTATTACAGCACACTGAAACTGCTAGTAGAGAGAGGAGGCAGAACAAAGATTAAGGCTGAATGCATGCAACCGTCTTTTGGGAGCAATGAGCCTCTTTTGATTCAAAAGTGATTAGGATTATTTTGGTTTTAAAGGAACGTCAAAAAATTGCTGTATAACATTAGTGAAGGGAGCCATTTTCAATGGACTTGTCTAAAAACTGACTTCTGGTGGGTAAACCAAACCTGCAGCATAACAGACAGCCGTTAACTGTAACTAATACAGCTGGGTGTAAATATTTCATGAGCATTTAAGGCAAAGGAAAAACTAAAATGACACCATCCTGTAAGGACATCAGAAGGTACTGAAAAACCCTTAAATATACACAGGAAAGGTTTCCAGTGCTTTGTTCTACCGTTTGTGCCTGGAAAAGGTGGATTCAGACAGGTAGATGAGATTGTTGCATATTTGAGACAATTAATACATTGCACTACTGTCTCAATCTCGTCAAAATAAGTACTATCAAGTATAATTTTCAATGGGTTGGAGGCATTATTTTACCAAAATATAAGCTCTTATTTTCCTAAAATAGCCCATACCCAAACGCCCCATTTAATGTTAAATAAAGCTGCCTTTAGTGTTATGGATTTAAAACGCACATAAACCTCATGACTCCATTTAAATTAAAAGGCAAAGTCTATTTTCCATTTTGCCCCCTTCTCTCACCACTTTGACATTTGCCCACTCAGCTCCATTTTCAAATACCTAAACTGTCTCTCGCACGTGTCTTCATGTTGTCTAATGCTGCCCTCTACTCCTCGGCACTACTAGGCATTGTGGGTAAACAGCTAGATTAGCCAATCAATCTTCTCTTGGGAGCAGAGGTAGTAGTGATGGTGAGGGAGGAGGGGGTCAGCGAAGAGATGGAGGGAGAGCAGGAAAGGAGGAGGAGAGTTAGTGAGAGGGAGAGAGGGAGTGAGCGATAAGGCGAGTGAGATGAGTGGGGGTCGGGGGGGAGGACAGAGTAAGAGATATAGTAAAGAGGGTGGGAGGGAAGAGAGGAGGTATGATGGAGTTAAGATGCAGATGTGGAGGTGTTGTAGAAGAAAAGTGATCTAAAGAAGAGAGGGGTCGGAGTGTGAGAGAAGTGATAAATGACGGCAGATGTTTAGTGAAAGTGAAGCATCAACAACCTAACTGCAGGTTGACACAGTGTTGGCAGCCGATTTAATACTGTACATACATTAGCGCCTGTTTCTATACTTTTATAATGTAATCGTGTTATGTTCATTATGTGCGACCAAGCAATGTGCATTTGTGCACGCTTATCACGGGTTGCATATGTCTGTAATAGAGCGGGACTGAATAATCAATTTGTTGCTATTAAATTGATCGGCCATTATTTTGATTATCTGTTTGACTAATTCTTAAAAGCTCTGAATTTTCTGATAAAAGAAAGAAACCAGAAAATATTTCCATTTAAAAAACTGAATATTTTTGGGCTGTGGACAAAACAAGACATTTAAGGACAAAACAAACACAACTACCACATTTCTATGACATTTTCTATTATTTTTCACCATTTGAAGTTTGACTGGCACTCTACATTACGTCATCTTGTTGCACTCTCTTCTCATGCAATAGTTAAATGGCAGCCAACTGTAACATTTGTGCCAGCAGATTTCTGTCTAGGTGTGCCCTATTTCTCACATTTGCATATACACCAGGAGTGTACAGACATGCATGTTCATTTGCATTTTCTTTTACCAAATCAGCGAATGTTTTCAACACTTTTGCTAAATTTGAATGGGAGCTGCACAGTATGGTAAGAATAAAATCATGTTGGGGTACATTTTAAAAATGTATTGTGATTGCAATATGATTCATGATTAGTTAGAAAACTAACTTTTCAAAATAATGGCAGCTTCTGCAATTTGAATGTTGCACTTGATTACTCAATTATACAGCCTTAATTTGGGTTATAGTGGAAGTGTCCCACCTCGACGAAAATAACACTTCTGCTAAATCTGTCCTTGTTGCATCTGTTCATAGAGGTATAAAGTATAGATTTTGTGAAGTGTCAGAGAAATGATTAACAACAAACACATCAAAATGATATGAATGAAATCATATGAAACCCAACACTGGACATGAACTTCTACAGTCCAACAGTCCCTGTATTACTTTTAATACCCATTGCAGGACTTGTGGAAGAAAGTTGCCTTGGCTGTAACTGTAAACCTTTCCTGCATCCAGCAGAGAACTGTGATAATGCCTCTTAAATGCTGGCCTGCAATCTAGCAATCCTCAAAAGACTAAAAAACTCTTTTGAGGTGAGGTGAAATATTGTTTTTTTTTTCTTCCCGATGCCTCCACCCGACTCGTTCTTTTGAAACCGGTAGAAAGGACCTGTGCTCAGAGACTAGCCTCAGGGGGCTGGAGCCAAAATTAAACTGGTCCCGTCTCCTTCGCTTTATCACTGTTCGGAGCAGACAGCAAAAAAAACGTGTAGCACACCCATCTAGGTTTGTACAGTCACACACACACACACACGGTTAACTGGCACTCTGGCACTGAGGGTGTGAGCCCCTCCACCCTCCTTCTATGGGCTGGTTGCCAAAGATGCCCCCCGTCCAAAAATACACACACACACACGCTCATGCACACACACATAAATCCCTGGCTTAGCCTCGGCCCAGTGCTGGGATTACCGGATTAGAACTCTATTCCATTATCTCCCCACACTATACAGCACACACACACACACATGCACACACACACACACTGCCACACTGTCTTGGTCAGAGAAGACGCACAGTGTCAATCACAACACATGACATTTACACACAAGTGGATACAGTTACAGTTTCTCCTCTTAGTGGAGAATAAGACAGTTGTTTACAGTATTATTAGGCTGTATAGTGGAGCTGTTGTTGTTAAGATTTTATTGTGAAAAAAACCTTTGACAGCAAGCAGCTCGCCTGCTGAAGTGTCCTTGGGTAAGACACTGAATCCCTATACATCCAGAATAAGGCTGTTTCATAGCTGACCTCTGACCTCAGAGAGCAGCAAGCCGAGGGAAAGGAAAATTTCTCCTTCAAACGCCCAAAGGAAGCAAATAATTCCTCAAGGATGCACATAGAAAAACAACAACAACAAAAAAACACTTAAACCTACACGATCTTGAATAAATCATTGTTCATGATTTTCTCACTCAAGGAAAAATGATAACTGGTTGCTCTATGTAATACTACATAGCAAAAAAAATTACGATGAGTGCTCTTGGAAATCGGGATAAAGAGTACTTAATATACCAGAAGGCTCCAGAGACTCATAACAAAAGAATGATATTGAAAAGCTTTTATTATTGTGGCTAAATCATAAAAAAAGAAAAAAAACGCAACATGTTTTGTCACTAGATCTCCATTAGAGCTCAAAACAACCGTTGTTAACCACAATAATAAAGCTTATTTAGTATATCCCTTCTATTTTGACAAATCTGTATTATAATTGGAACGCCTGGATTGCCTTTGAGCTTTTCCAAGTTAATTTTACTAATAAAGACAAAAATCACAAGACATCTTCGATCTGTAGCGTATACAATATACTCAGACGCCAAGACTCAGAGCTGAGATCGTCCTTTTAAACCTCTAAGGATTTGAAATATTTAGTACAAGCCTTTGTAGATAAAACCTTCAAGACTGAAGTTGAGGCGATTCTGTGAAGCTGAAGACAAAAGCTGCTGGCTAAGTAGCTGCGGTGTGTCCTTTTCAGTGTCACCATCTTTGAACCAGCACAACTTCCATTTAACAAAATGTGATCCTGATAACAAGCACAACGAGTTCTTCAGAACAACCAAACACATTTATTTTCTCTTAACTTATATTGTTCTTTGCTTTTTCGCTTCCTCTTCACTTTCACAGTGCTTGTTTATTTCTGAACTCTTTGGCGCAACTCTGTCTTCTCATTAACTTATGCAACTTCAGAGATTAGGAGTATTTGGTTTAATGCAACAGATCACCAGGTTTTGGAGCATTGGTAAGAAGAAAAGGGGAATCTGGGCACTAATCTAATTGAGACAGTAATTTGAAGTTTAATACATAAATACGTGTTACAGCTACACTCCCTGATAACACAAATATGGCAAAATGACACAAATATGTGGTATGAATTTTGACATTAACATAATTATTTGTGTTGTCAAATTAGTTTGTAGTGCTTTGGAATTTCTAGTGGTGAGAGAGAAATGTTCGAAGTTTGCTAATGAGTATATTCCTTGTCTTTGAGATGCACATTATCCTCTTCGTCCCATGAGTTATACAATATTCGGTGTTTACTTGCCCGTTTCAAGCAGTCATACGGTGAAATGCACACCTGATTCCACAGTGAGTAAAGAGTGTTTTTCTGTCACTTACGTAGTCATGGAAGGCCTTGGCCTCACTGGAGTGCTCGCATGTCTCCCTTCGGTCTGGAGCCGCACAATACAAATCCCAGAATACACTGAAATGGGGGGGAGGGGTGGAGAGGTCAAAGGTTAGCAAACAGAGCAATACAAGCAAATGTATAACAGCTATTCATAACCCATTCACACACTCTCACTATCTCCCTAGCACTCTTAAACTGCCTCTTATACACTTGAGCCTCACTGTAAGAGGGACACAATGCCAGAGTCGACCCCCTCAATCAGCCTCTCACTCACTCACTCACTCACTCAACACACACACACTCATTACAATACTTGCTTTGAGTCCTTTCATTGACTGCATCCATTTCATCATGCTTAACTTTGACTGTTACTTATTCCTAAACATGCTCCATATAACACTCTCTTTTACTAGCTATCACTTGAATTTGTTGATTTGGTCCTTCAGAGAGCTGAAACGGGCACCGGCCACTTTCTTAGTTACACTACAATGTCATGCAATCCAACGCGACAGCTCGAGTTCTAGTTCTATAAGGCTTACACATCGTCACTTTTTGTTGACACGGTCTACTTTATCACCATTATTGAGGTCTCAGTGGGTAGGGGTGTCACAAGTCATCACTTCAGATCCATATATCGATTTAAGGATCAATGATACAATATCATTAATGCAACATCGTTCCATATCATAAACTTTATGACGCATCTTTAATTTGAAATTTGTTTAGTCTTCTTGACAGTTCCCACTAAAACAAATGTTAACAAACTTCTGTTAAAGGTTCTTGTTGTTAAGCAATGTTAATGTGTGTTGAGTCAATTTAAAATAATTTTATTTATGTGTTGTTTTTCTTTCATGGCCAAAAGCAGAAAAGGAAGTGGTGTCAGCTTCTGGCAATTATTGTATCATTTTCCAAAGAATCAATATAATATTGGATTGTTATGAAACTGGTTATTTACAACCCTAACAGTGGGTGGTGATGTTGTCTTTGACAGTGTCAATCAAAAGTGAACATTACAATCTTTGTAAAGGCTGAAATTGTGGCAATACTGTTGTATCTAATGAAGTGGCCAGTGAGTGTACACATAAACTGTTTCCATACAAGCTTCTGCTAAGTGTTAAAAATCACAGACACACACCTAACGACAGCACTGACTGCCTGCGTGCTACCTGTGTAAGAGGCCTTAATTGAATCAGTCTTTTAGCATTGATTTAGTGGAAGTGCTACAAACCGAGGGAAACAGCAACATGGCTAACGAGAGGACTAATCAGGCAGCCACTTCACATGTCCTGGCAATCTGCGACACACACAGACATGTTGAATCCCAAACATCTGGAATTTTTCATACACCTCTGCACTTCATAAGACGCAGACATATTTTGGAGGTTAAGTATAGTCCTGCTATGAAATCACAAACTCCCCTCGAGCTGCAGTTTAACCACACAAAGTGGAATTTATTGACTATTTGGATCTCAAAAGTTTAAGTATTACTTTCATGAGGATGATAGAGGTGCATGGTTGAGCTGCGCGTGATAAAAGGATGTAAGTGTGATGCTCAAGGACACATCAACAGTGAGAAATACTTTGAGGGTACAGGATTTAAACCATCCAGTCAAAAAAAAAATAATCTCCTTTTCACTACAAGCCTGAATAAAGAGAGGAGGAAAAGAAAGGGGAAAATGACTAGTTCGCTCACAGTTGAAAGATGAAGTCTGTATCAATAAGAGGAATAAAGCACTTCTTTAGCGGGAACTTATACAAGAGACCATCATTTTATACTTTATTCTATATTTTTCCCCCATATGTGAAAGAATGAACCTAAATCTGGATTGAAGTCCTCAATAGATACAATAGAACAAAAGCTAACTTCTAACTTTCTTTAGATTTACCCAGGTTTCTATGCTCACATATTATTATTCTGTTCCTTCATTTTCTCTTTATTAAAACATGTCCTTGCTCTAATATTGCTGATGGCGCTCTATAGGCCTGGTGTTCATTCATCTGACTCAGCAGAGACTCCCCCCTAAGGTGAAAAGTTACAATAGAGATTGTACTTTTTAAGAGCATTTAAGGGTATATTTACAGGTCTATAATTTTACACCCACAACTTTTTAAATATTTGTTCCTTTGTAATATGTGCTGTACTCATTTAAATCAGTGTCCTTCAGCAACACAGCAGACTTATTCTCAGTCCAGGTTTTGTAGCCGTGCTCCAATCTTTCTGAGGATGGAAGAAGTAAGGTCATTTGGCTAAAGTCTTGTTTGGTGAGCATTTTTTGTTATTTGATTTAAAAAGGAAAATGCGATATTGTATCTTCCTGTACTGTATCTTCTTAGGAAAAGATGTGCTTAAAAGACCGAAACTATAATGAATTAATCCTACTAACAAATATTATCTGAGCACCTCTGTGCCACAGACCTTCACTCTTGTACAAACACTATTGAAATACATATGAGACATACTGTTACATGGATTGACAAGTAGCATCATATACAACTTTTACAAAAGGGACGAGGAGCCTTAGGAGGAATTTGATGTGTTCCACAAGGGATCGACCAACATGGTTTTTTAAAGACCAATTCTGGATATACATTTCCAGTATAAATACAAAATACAATTAAATACTGTACTAAAGTACATATTTGAGATACTTTACTATCTACATTTTCTGCTACTTGACAATTCAACTAAACCACATTTAATTGATAACTTTAGTTACTAGTTACTTATGCTAATCAGCCAACCAGTAGTTTCCACTGCATGGACCAGGGTCAAAATTAAGTTCAAGGAACATGGTTTTGCCCCCGTTAAAGTTGGGGGTTAGTACTTTCCAGATGTACAGCAACTACAGGGGTGGCGCTTGCAGCGCTGCACATTACTGACTGGTTCAGCATTGCATGTCAGCCAACATGTTTTAAAATCTGCAGCAAACCTTTTTTTTGTTCGACACAGCGACATGGAGATACAGAAGAGAGTAAATGACAGATGGACTGCAGTCTCAAGCAAAAATGGCGTGTCAAAACAGTTGCTGCTTTTCATACGTCAGTGGTCTAATTTGCCTCATCTTTGCCTGCCTTTAGACTGCAGTGGAAATGCAGACAGCAACCGGCTGAACCTGCAGTGAATCACCAATACATTTCAAATGTATTTTAAAATCTTGTTGTAGGTTGTTTAGAAATCTAACCACTGACCAGCTGTATGCAAACATGACATTTAGTGCTTTTAAATGTGTTGTGTGATTTCCTGCCTCATCCTGATTTCTCAAAAACAAAAAAGTGAATCTGTTGATTGGTGCTTGAGGTGATGACCCTTAAGGTCAAATCTTAGCCAGGGGCAGAAATGACAGGAGGAGGTGTTGGGGGAAGGAGGAAGACAGCGGATGAAGAGGTGGCACAAAGGAAGATGGAATGCAATGGGTTAATCTGCTAAGAATCCCTCTCCCACATGAACAAAGGAGAAAAGTGGGAGGTGGGGGGGCACACAAAGGGTGACGAGAGGGTGAGGAGGGGGAGGGGAGTAGAGGGAGCGGGGGGGGTTGGTCCATTCCCTAACCATCTGGATCTATTGTTTCAGGACCGGGGGTGAAGGGATGGAGAACTGGAGGAGGGGGAGAAGACATGGAGGGAGGGGGTCACGCCCTCTGTGAGGCTGGTCAACCCCAAAGCTGAGACTTCGCATCACCTCCAATCCATAAGAGTCACTCTTAATCATGACTGAGCACAAATACCATCAATTATTTCAAATCTGGCATTTTTCAAGTAAATTAATATCCGAGTGTGTACATAAAATATTAGCTTAATATATTCAAATTTGAATAATGGCTCTTTCATGAGCCTTCGGACCATGAAAATGAAGCTACTGTTTGTGCATATGACGGTGACTAATTATATAGTGTCGGGATGAGTGTGCATGTGTGGGGAAGGGAGGGTACACTACAGCTGCAACGGTTTGTCAAATAATCAATTAGTTCATCGGAAAAATGAAATAAAATTTATAGCCAACGTTTTTGGTAATTGATTGATATTTTTGATAGAAAAAATTGACTGAAATGATTAAACATTAGCTGGTTCCAGCTTCTTAAAACAGAAGGATTTGCTACTTTTCTTGTCACTTATGGTACTAAATAGAGAGTTTGGGGTTAGGGTTGGTTGCAGTTTGGAGATGTTAAACTGGGCTTTAACAACTCATGGAATAACTGTGAAAATAATTGGCAGATTAATTGATTATTAATGTAATTGCTGGTTGCAGCCTTAAGGCTCATACGTCCATTTTAAACAACATAACCGTCACTGCCCACATACTTCCGAGCATCCTGAACGTTGGCATTGATGTCAAGCAATATAACTACTTGAAGGAACTCCTCTTCCACCATTTTTAAAACGTCTACTCCTTGTCCTGTGGTGGTTTCCGCTTCAACTATTGGCCAAACTGCTACACTGCCCCCATGACTACAAGAGATATTGCACCGTTTGTCTGTAAAACATTGACGAAATGAACGCAGACTACGGACAGAGGGCTCCATCCATATCTGTATCTAAAGTTGAGCATTAATGAGCCTTTAGAGTACACAGCTCGAGACAGTACTGTTTACACTCCAAAGAAAATTAAATGCATAGACTTACAATATCAAAACAAGACAAAACTACCTTATTTCATAATCAGAAAAAAATGACACTCACCACCACCACGAATGGAGGAATCCAGGGGGCTCCCCTAATGTAATATTCTTCTCCCATCGAATCTGAAGGAGAGGAGAGGAGTGGAAGAGAGAAAAGTCACTTGCAGCCACTAGAGAGAGGATTATGTCCGCAGGTCCAGGGGTTAAGAACATATAATCAGTCAGTCTCAAACTGTCAATGGCCTCTGACGTGAAGATGGGCATCTTTTCTGGCTCTACCGATCTCCATTTTCCTGACTCTCTTCTTTCTGTTAAGTCTTTTTGCACTTATTCCTTTTATTAAGATGCAAAATGTGTTTCGGATTCAGAAAATAGCTCAATTCATTGACCTGTTTGCACCCAAAGGTGCTGTTAAGAGGCTTAGAAATGCATACGTACAACACACATGCCTACAGACAACTGCATCAGTTGTTTCTGCACCGTGGCAGGCTGTGAGCATGATCTGGTGTAACTTTATAGGATTTCCTTTTGAAATATTGATGCAACACCTTACGCTCTGTAATCATGTTTAGCATGTTTGCACTGACGATACAAGTTGTTGTTAACATCCACTAAAGCCGCCTTGTTACAGTATGTACAGTTTTATAGATAAAGAAATGATGAAAAAGGTAATCAAACACGTAGCTTGTGAGTGTATGCCATCATCTTTATCTAAACTCTATAAACATTGTTAAGAGTTATGGATCTTACCTCAGACAGGAAGGTCTGTGCGGACTTCTGTGCTCCCACATGTAGCAGGTACTCGTACACATATAATGCCAACCTGAAATGCAAAAGAAATAAATTGTTAGAGGCCAAACTCGTCCTTATTTCTAAAGAACCACTGTAATGACAAAAACACAAATGAACCCAAGACCAACCTACAATAGCAGTTTTTACTAAAAAAAAATATAGAAGAACTACAGAGCAGCTAAAATAGAATAAACTATAGATCTCTTGAGATAATAGTAAGGAATGTTTCATAGACTAAAAGTGTAGTGCTCCCTTTCAAGATTTAACCACATACAAACAGTGAAATATACTGACGGACCAACAATGGATAAAAAGCACTCATAGCCACATTTCCATCGAGCAGTTTAGTCCAATTCAGTTCAGTTCATTATACATTAGAGTGGTTATTGCTGCAGTTCCACTGACAAAAGATGTGAATGGTACCAACAGAACCAATCCAGTACTTCCCGTTTTTGTCAACTCTCTGCAAGCTGAGACTAAAGGTAGAAATAAAACACTGCAGATCACCGATTGGTCAGAGAGAATTGGAAGCATCTGATATGGGATTTCCCAAACACTCCTGTCTTTTTCAGCAAAGTTATTCTTCTTAGTGTAATGATGTTTCTTATAGCGATTGTGTGGCGGAGCAAGTCAGAGTGGCAGAAAAGTGACGGGTAACGAGCAGAGCAGAGGAAAAGGGCGGCAGCAAGTTGTCAATCTGGCAGTAAAAGTACAGCATAGGTCAGAATGTGTCAGTGTCAATAAATGCTGCAGCTTCTCATGACGAGGAAAAATGTTGTCTGTTTATTTCCAATTGCTGGAAGTGAGATGGGTTGAGCCAGGAAGCCAGTTACAACCCCACCTTCATTTAGGCGTGCTGTCTATGGTGGTTAAACAAAACAAGTTCAGGGTTTCAGTATACGTAGGTACAGGTTTCAAAGATACTATACTGAAAGTGCTAGGTGGAAGCACAGCTGTTGCTAAGATGGAAGATGTTTGAATGGGAGATGTGCAGAGGTGGCAGGAGGGATTGAAAATGGTAGAAGAGTCAAGATGCCCTTCATCAGAGTACACAGGATGAGCAAGTGTTTTTTTCTTCAGTATATAACCTACTGAAACAATAAGCCAATAGCGGGAAAGGTTACTGTTTTTTTTTGTATGTTGACTTTATCAATATCATTTGTATCTCAATAAATGGAGAATCTATGAGTGTAATTTCAACATCAATGATTGTAAAGAGCTTCCCTACCCCAGCTGTAATATTAACACTTGCAGAAACTGGTGTATGCTTGCAGAATGAATGCTTTAGACAATTTGTACAGCTTGTGTGTGACCAGTTAGCAACATTCAGTACCATTTGATAGTTCCAAACTCACTCCTAAAGTACAATACTACCTTGAAAGCAGAGACTGAGGGCAGCTAGTCTATAAAATGTCTGAAGAAATTGTCAACTTGAATGGCACTCAGTAGAGAGTTCATCAAGAGTCATGCATTATTCCCCCAGAAATAAACAAATTAACAGAATTTATCAAAATTAATGTATGTTATGTTTTTTCTTAACACTGCAGCTCTATTTAGAGGGTAAAAACCATAACCTAGGAACCACAATTGGGTCTAGGTTCCAGCAGGTGAATCTCCAGAGTACCTCCAAAGCAAGTACAAAGCAATAAACAGCTCCATCATCCCAGCAGCACATCTGTGTCCTGTATAGTCTTCCCACTACTGTGCATGTGCATCTTACTATACCTAAGCATCCCGAGTCGTCAAATCACAGCTGAAGCTGAAAAACACCTGTCGACCTGTGTGAGAAATAATGTGTTCTGACTGAACTCACCAGGTTTCTGACAGAAATAGCTGCATACAACACGCATTCCCTCCTATTCCTACAATACTTTGAAAGCTCTCAGACTTTTTTTTAAATAACTGCTATTATAACAGGCCAGACACACTTGATAACGACAATCCACCAGGGTCTATTAACACACACAAGAACCATGCTGTGGAGTGGGAAACCCCCATTGGCCCAACATTGTACTCCTAACGCCTTCACTTAGTCGTGTTTAATAGGCTGTTAATGGACCATCAATCGACCGGCAGCGTGGATATGACAGTGCCCTGTGTGCCCAGAGCAGACAGTCCTCTGACAGGCCAATAAGGTCCTAATGAGAAGGACAGTAGCTCAGTGTCAAAGTCCCCATCATTAGTCAATGAGCTGATCAATGAAACATGGTTCTGAGATAATAAGGCTGTTGTGCAGTTTGGTTTTAACCACTAACAGCCAATTTGCCGTCACAGTGCTGACTTCCACAGAATTGTTTTGCTGAATGGTGGGATGAAGGTCTATTTAAGCATATTTAAGCCTCTTAACATGATGTATAGTGGGACAGTTAAAATGTTGGATAGGAAGCTGATAAGCTCACTATCTTTGTGTTCTGAGGAAATTAAATGGGCTGTTTTTTAATAACTGTGCACAGTTTGTTAAAGTAGAAATTATTTATATGTTACTGCATCATCACCACGATTCTCAGCGACAGGGTCAAACTTCGGGCTGCAGCTATGAAGAAATATACGTTACTCCATGGTTTAAACCTCCTTTAGACTGACGGCCTGGGATTAAATATGGGAAACAAAACGCAAGGATGATCAATTGAAGAAAACTAATCTGCAACCAATTGGGGTTGGCACGTAGGCCAAAATTTGATGACTACAGGTTCTCAAAAGTGAGAATTCGACACTTTACAATGTAGAAAATTTTACATTTGGGACTTTAACTGTTGCAACAGGTATGCAATTACGTTTTTAGGGTACCGTAGGATAATGTGATGGGCATTTTTTATAGCTTTCTAGTGTTTTACTTATGAAAGATTTATTTAAGAAGTTATTTTATTAACCAACAACAGTAATTGTTAGTTGTAGCTCTAATCACAGCAAAGATAATTATAAATTCTTAAGATTTTAATCCATCAGTCTATTCAGAGCTGCAGTGTTTAGTCAATTAGTCGTAAACTATTGAATTATCGGCAACTATTTTGATAAACTATTAATTGGTTTGAGAAGATAAAAGTGTGAATTCTGATTCTGGTGTCTTTACTTCTCTATGAGAGTAAACAGAGTATATTTGGGTTGTGGTCAAAACAAGGCAGCGAAGAACTTCCTCCTAATTTGAGAATCAACATTTTCTGATATTTTATAGACCAAACTACTATGTGATTAATCTAGAAGCCCTACTGAAAATAGTCCATGTGGTTAAGAAATGCTCTGCACACTTTCGTGTGAGGTTCAAGTTGAGAATCCACTCGCTTCATTGCTATTTCCGCTGAATGTCTTGAATCAAGCTTCAGATGAGGCGAGCACATGGGAGCAACAGAAATGGCAGAAACTTCTACTGTAGAGTGTTGTGATGGAGAGACGGTCTGTGGCTGGCCCGCTCTTACTACTAATGATATGCAACGGTTTAAAATATGCATTGTTAGTATGCAAATGTAGTCTGTAAAAAAATATGAATAAGCAAACAGACGATAACTGTAGTTTGCGCCGACGGTTGCTACATGATCACACCTTGTCCTTCGCATAGACACGACGCAGTGAGGGGGCATTTTCTGAACATCATCACAGCAGGAAGGGCAGCAGCTGGCAGATATAAATGCACACAACCAAAGAACATGACGAAAGAATATGAGGAATAAATGTGTTTGTTCCAGGTTTTAATCAAGTGTGACACATGATCGGTTCTATATGACGTCAAAGTAATCTGCACGCCACATACTCATATGCACACACTAATACGCAGTGTATTTGGTGCATACGATAAAGTAGGACATTGCTAATACTTCAGACACAACTACGGATAAACTTTCAAGGCTGTCCACTACATGCGCAATGAAATACACATCTAAAACTGCACACTGCTGGTCAATAAGACTGCTCTTTATTGTAGCCTGAAACAGAGGTTTAATGGGTCAATGGCATTAGATCTGTCGTCATGACCCCCCTCCTGACCTGGTCTGAGCATAAGCTTGTTGAACCAGCTTGTGTGTTATGTTATGGATACTAATTTTATTGGAAGCTTTTGACATTTGAAAATCATTTAAGTGATTGCCCCAGAGAGAGAGAAAGACAGACAACCCACAGAAAATAAAACTTTGCTTGGTACATGTGCAATGCAATTATGTATAGTTTTATAGTTCATATGTAACATGCATTCAATACAGCTGCAACCATCAGTCAATTAATCAATTAGTTGAGTGAAAGAAAATTACTTTTTTTTTTAGATGTGAAACATGAACATGTTCCAATTTCTTTAATGTAACGATTTGCAGCTTTTTTGTCACTGTTTGTTAAACAAAACACGACATTTGGCTCTGGGAAATTGTATTAAGCATGTTGGACTATTTTTTTTGTTGTTGTTTTTTTTACATATATAGTCTAAGGGCCCTGACATACTACACGCCAATATTGGGGATGTTGGTGGGTGTCTGGGTTTATGCAGCATTTCCCCACACCTTGTTGGCAGCTTTCAGGTCAAGTGAGCTAGAAGAATCGGTGGCCCATTGATGAGACAAATCACTCTGATTGGCTGTTAAACTAAGCAATTGGATCCACAAGAAGAGGAACAGGGAAAAAAGGGAGACCCTCTTGCTGTAATATCCATGATTTCATCCATTTAACACCATTTCCTATTTATTTTTTGCCTTCGCTTCCTCACCAAATTTTTAAATCAGGCAATATTAGCAAGAATGGTGTGGAAATTTGAGGCAAACCCTGCTTTATCGTAACAATGACTTGTGTAGAGAGCCCGACTGATACAGGATTTTGTGGCCGATATCAGTGAGTAGAAAATTATGATACTGATACAATCGCTGCAATGATCCTTCAATGTGGTTATGAAAGACTTGTGACGCAGATATGTAACAGAAGCATGGTACTTTACAGTTGAACTACAAACGTCGTTGTCTTAAGTGACGACAAAAACATTAGTGGTAATTTAATTATTGTCAATTACACAAGTTTGTCAACGCATATCGTGAAACCCATAAGCAAATACTGATATATCTGCGATAAGCCAATATTGGCCAATAATATCAGCCAACCGATATGCAAGTCGGGCTCCAGTTTTATATTAGCAGTCCGGAATCTGAGTGAGACTACCGCCACCTTGTGTTATCAAGAGTTATTTCCCCTCATGCAGGCGCAGATCGTACGTACCAAACGTGTGCGCAAAAGTGATAATAGTTTCAATGAGCAGTACAATGTGTCTCTGTATATGTACAAAGGACCATCTTTCTTGGAGGGTAATAACTAGCTATGGGTGTTCCCCTCTGTCAGATAGTCACCAAGATAAGAAAATATACAAGCACACGCAGACATCCAGATGAACAAACAAACAAAGGCCAAGGCAGCCATGAATTCTAAACTTCCTGGAGTGATTTACACCAGTTGATATTATTCAACTCTAGATAAACGTACTGTCCTGCACAACTATGAAATACCAAACAGCAGAATCCACCCTGACTTCATTGACTTGCTCAATTCAACACAAGACAGTGGGACAGGTTGGTTGTGGTCCAATTGACCAATGCCCCCGAGAGGCTAAAGACTGCAGTTCACACACGACACACACACACATGCTTGACCACTTTAGCCAGGGGAATCTGACCACTTTCTGAGGCTCCTACCAATTTGTAGGTCACAAAGCTCTACGTGACCGCTGGTGTAGAGTGTAAAGTCACTGCCACTCGCAGGTCAGTCTAGCATTGGGCCACACACCTGCACAGCACACACACACACACACACACACACACACACACACACATAAAGTTTGCTAATCACACTATAACGCCTATAGATTCCCTGCATCTGTACGGATTTTAACAGTTTTGAGATAACTACAAAAGGCTCACAGGAAGCTTTAGGAAACAGCGCTTGCCTTAAATATTGATACTGTTTACATCTCCCTGTACACTACCGACCTGCCTTAATACATGCCGCCTTCTATAGGAGTTTGACTAGAAGGGAATGGTTAGACGTGGTCTTGTGTCTGGGGATAGGAGGATCACACTGCAGATCCCCCCCTCAAGAGGCCTTCAATGAAATTTTTATGTGTGGTGTGTGTGTATGTGTGTTTTCGTGTGGGTTGCAAAAGGGGCTGCGTGTGCGTGCACCTGGCCTCCTGCATTATTAAAGCTCAGAAGCTAGCTCATAGAGAAGGAAGAGAAGTTTTAGAAGGAGGAGGAGGTGGAGGAGAAGGAGCGTCTATAGGACGGCGGGGTAAAGGGAGAGGGGAACCATTTTTTTGCTTCGAACATAAAAGGGGGCATGCCCCATTTTTATAGAGGAGGAAACAGTAGGAGGTACAGGGGGATCAGAGTAGCAGTGAGTCGGGATGGAGAGGAAGAGAGGATGGTCATGGTTGCTTTTGACAGCCAGAATATGAAACTACATTCATAAAGGAGGATAAAAAAACTGAAAAATAGTTCCATCAGCTATTTCTCTTTAGTTTTGAGCTGATACAGCCTGGTGACACCAAAGTTTCACTGCTGGAATTAGATTCTACTCTCATATGATTTATGCACTTCCGAGTCTCTCACACGCTGAAACTAAATTTTCACCCTCCGCCGCACCATGTGAGGTGACCTCCTGACCTCCCTCCCGCCGTTCCCCCCCTAACGTTCAGAGACGGGACATCAGAGCGTGCATACGCTTACTCCCAAAGAGTGAGAAACCTCCCCGACGTACACCAACAGCACACCTGACATCCTGCCCGAGGCCCCCGACAAAACCCCCTCTTTAAACATGGATGAGTCTGCCCACCATATCTCTCTCCTCTCCTCTCTTCTGTCTCTCCCCTTTCCTTCCGTCTCTCTCAACTCTGACGCAAAGCTGAGAGCAGCTGCTTCAGTCCGTCTCAATAATTCAACAGCGAAGCGAGGGATGAGGACTTTGAGGAGCAGCAAAGGATGGGAAGTGAGAGTTAGGAGGCAGATGGAGAAAGACGTAGAGAAAGCGTTTGGGATCACGGCATGGGCGAGAGCTTCGGGGAGGTAAACGAGGCAAACATGCACATGAGTCTGACAACTCTGTCCCACTCCAGTATCTGCTGACTGGTCCAGCCAGTCGGTGAGCGAGTGAGCATTCGCTGGTGTTCGAACCATCCACTGTGAGGGAATAAATCCACGAGCATTCATCTGTGTGGATGCTCTCACCTCAGGGTTATTCAGCTGGAGTGGAACAGGGACCAGCATGAAGCATTAAGACTGCAAATAAAAGTTGAATGAACGCGTGTGCAGGGTTTAGTTGGCTTTGTTAACAGTGGCCATCAGCAAAGGAAGTTCCCCCCCTGCATATGCTGGCTTTTAATTTTTCAGAATTATAAAAGCATCGAAAAGTTTGTTAGTAAATCAAGCCACATTTTCTGACTGATCTGGAGTCAGTGCGGGTTGTTTTAGGTGCTGGGGGGGGGGGGAAAACGTGCGGCATGCATCCATCCTGGGCGAACAACAGGCATGGAGACGGTGGCATGCAGACAAAGGGATCGACAAGAGAGGCTACAGCTCCGCAAGCTAACACCGCCTGAGCTTCCTGACAAACCGGCCACTTAGGGATAAAATAGCCCACATCTGGGTCTCCTTCTACGGGCAGCTGCTCGGAGTCGATCCCCGGCAGCCACTCGCACAACTCGGGGGTGACTGGAAGGCAAATCCGTACGGGCCACAAAAGTTATGAGGCGCAGCGGAGACCGTGGCGGCGGCGGCGGCGGCTCTCCGCTGACCGGACGCACACATGCATACAGCGTAGACAAAGTACAACCGGCGTGGAACGCTCGGTAGCACCGGGGGAGCCGTTAAAGAACGTTACACCAAATCCCCCCACTAACGGCTGTATCCTATTTTTACCTGCCGCTGCTCGAGCGGGGCGACACAAAAGCCAAGCTAGCTACAATGCATTGTTCCCCCCTTCTCTCTCTCTCTTCTCTCGCACTGGGACCGAAGTGGGATCCCCAGCAACGCTTCTCGCAGACAATTCACCGGGAGTGCAACTACATTTTAACGCGTTTATACCCCCGCAAAATGAAAATTAAAAACACACGTGCGGGCACAACCGCTCCCCGCAACGTTCGAGCCAGTTGCAACTTTAAATAAAAAGAAACTGCCACTGGCACGAGAGAGAAACAAGAAGAAAAAAAAAAGAGAGAGCAAGAGTGAAACTGGCAGTGCACGGGCTAGCTGCTCGGGCTAACTTAGCAGCCATGCCTTGCGTTTTAAGTTGGGAGGATGGAAGAGGCGAATAAACTATCGCAGCATCACTTTTCGCTGCTCGCATGTTAGCAAAAATAAAAATTAAAAATAATAACACAACAGCTCGCAGGAGAACACGCGTGCTCTCCCCGCTGAAGTGACTGCCTCACATCAGTTAGCAAGTTTAGCCAGCTAGCAGCACACTCTTGTTGGCTTGGTTTCTCTTGTGACAGTGCAATAATTTACTTACTTTTCTCTTGCTTGGCTATCGGAGGGGACCACAGCTCCTTTGCCCTTGCCGTACATCTTGGGAGGCTGTTCTGACACTTTGTTTTATCCCACTCGACACCTGTCAAAGAAAGCTACCAGGAAAACCTACTATCTCCATAGCTACCCAGTTAGTGTTGTCTCCCTATTTCTCCCTTGCGCTCTCTTTGCTCCGGTTTCCTTTTTTTTTTTTTTTTTTTTTCTACATCCCCAACATTGCCCACAAATCAGGCAGGGTTTCAGCCGGGGGGAACTTGAAACAGTCCGCTGGTGGAGCTTTTTTTTTTTTTTTTTTTTTTTTTTTCAATCGCTGTTCCTGGATTCAGCTCACGCCCCCCCTGTTGTGAGACGGTGGGGGCTTCTTAAAGCGACAGTGTCTCAGTTTTTCTCAGTCGACTTCGCTTCAAGTTCAAGTTCTCTTCTGGACTCTTTCAAGTTCAGGCCTTGCGTGCATTTATCTCCATATACAGTTAATTATTTGTGCATTTTATTCAATCCTAACATTTTCCTCTTGATGCTGCCATTCAGTGTTTGATTTTTGCACCCATGTCACAGCAGAGGGGCACTTCACTGGCCCCGAAATGCCCACCTGGGGCCCCCCCTGTGTTCGGCAAGTACTTGTCCTGTAGTGAAACCTTATGACAACTATGAACGTTAACCTTTACTCTGCACACTCAGGAGGGGCCTCTCATTAACTCTCACCCCTGACCCCCAGATAGTCTGCGCGCACCACTGATTGAGGTTATTGAGTTACCTGATTATATAACTGTACATAAGAGGCCGTAAGTTATTTTATCGCTGTTTTCAAGCAATATTGGATTATTCCAGACCCAGAACTGGGATCCAGGGACTAGTAAGGGTCCCGACAGAGGTTCCAAGGGATCCCAAACTACTTGAGGATGATATTTTGTTCTCTTCAACACATATCTCACTGTGCCTGTATCTAAATGAGGTCTGGTGTCAAAAACAAGTCACAGGAGCTGAACAAAGAGGGCAAACATATTTATTATTCGTCAATTCTGTAAATCTTTATTGACTTATTGACAGTCTTATTCACGGTATCCGGTTCTAGATGGTCTCACTGTTTAATTTAAACGCGAACATGTCATTCTGAATCTTTGTTTTCTTGTGTATGCCGCTCTCAAATTGAACAAACGCAACAATGGCGTCATACGATATGTAAAAATTAGGGGAAAAAACTCATGGTAGGTTTGTGTTTTGTTACCTCGGCGTTAAGAAAAAAACCCCAAAGAGAATGATTTAATTCCCGACATATCAGCCACTCCCAAACAAATTCCCACAAATGGCACTTTGTTCTGGTTTAGCCCTTCGAGTGTAATGTTCATGGCAACACACCTTTTTTTTTTTTTTTTTTTTCCTCTGGAACATTACAACACAGGATGCCGGAGCTACTGTTACTGTCAACGTGGTGTTCACGTAAGCTCCTCTGCTCTCGCTTGGCGAGATGTGTAAGTCTGTGTCATGTCCCTTTAAGAGTGTGTAGAGGGCAGTTGCAGAGTTTGCGTGTGCACATGTGTGTGTGTGTGTATGTGTGTGTGTATGTGTGTAAGGCAGGGACAGGCAGTGTGTTCTGTTTTCGTGCTACTAGCTGTGGGAAGGGCACAGCTGACTGTCTGTGTGCGTGTGTGTTTGTGCGCACGGCGGCGTGTGTATATGTGTGTGTGTGTGTGTATATGTGTGTGTGTGTGTGTGTGTGTGTGTGTGTGTGTGAGAGAGAAAATATATTTCTGTGTGCGTGTGGCAGGGCTTGTTTTTTTTTAAACATGAGAATACAAACGCCTCATGATGAGCAGACTTAATATGAAAGAATAGAGGAATATTAGAGGATGAAGAGGGAGAAAGAACAGGAGCGAGCTGCGTTACGACAGCAGGAATATTCCTCTGTGAACTAGTGAATGTAAATCTATAGCAACACCGATGTACTGGAAGACGCAGTAGACGTAGAGTGTGATATATATGTAAATGTTTATGATATGCATACATTACATTGTTCTTCAGTGTCTTCATGCTACTCACAGTCTCACTCAAATGCAGAACAATACAGAGTATGAACAGGAACAGGAATCTTTTTGTTCCTGTCAGGGCCGTAATTATGTTATATATTGATGGGGGGGGATGCATTCTGGTTATTTTGCTAACACAGGGGATGCAATTTGGTTATTTGCTAATATGTAGGATGCATTCTGGTTATTTCGCTAACATGAAAGATGCATTTTAGTCAATTTTCTAACATGGAGGATGCGTTTTGGTTATTATGCTAACATGGGGGATACGTTTTTGGTTATTTTGCCAACATGAAGGATGCATTTTGGTTATTTCACTAACATAAAGGATGCATTTTGGTCATTATGCTAACATGGCAGATACAGTTTGGTTATTTTGCCAACATGTATAGGATGCATTTGTGTTCAATTTGCTAACACGAACGATACATTTTGGTCATTATGCTAACATGGGGGATGTGTTTTTGGTTATTTCACTAACATAAAGGATTCCTTTTGGTCAATTTGCTAACATGTAGGATGCATTTAGGTTATTATGCTAACATGGGGGATGCGTTTTGGTTATTTTTGCTAACATTGGAGATGCATTTCGGTCTTTTTGCGAATATAGGGGATGCATTTTGGCCAACTTGCTTACAAGCGGTAAGCATTCCTCTTCGTCCCCCCAAAATCGCCACTGATCAACACAGTTGAACTTAACAAATCTCCATTATTTTAACCCGTGATTCTAGTATGAAGCTCTTCTGCAGTTGTGCAAGTGTTGTTGCTGTTTCCCAGAAAAACCAGTTGCTCAACTGCCAACGGCAGGTACAATTAACGTCGCAGACTGTACAGTCTCTCTCTTTCATAACTTTGAAATACATTTTAAAAATGTAATGTGATGTGAAACTGCCTCGCTGCTCAGACCCCTCGTCAGATTCGGTCCCCCGCCGATGTTGACTCCATGACGACTGTATGTATTAGTTCCAGCTTCTCCAGTTTTCTGAATAATCACCAGCATCTGCTCTGGTTGTTTGTTTCTTATCTTAATCTTTTAATATTTGCATGTTTTTCAGACTACGTCCACACTGAACAAACTGAATTTGAAAACATTTACATATGACCAGACGTGTCCACACCAGCGTTCTCTAGCTGTTTTATTAATAATCTCCATCCAAGTACCAAAACAATAAAAATGGTAAAAATCTCTTAATATTAGCTTTTTTTTTCTACGACTGAGATCAGAAAACTAAATAAGCATGAAATTATGATTGAAGGCAGCTCATAAAATCCACCTGTGAACCAGGAGAACAGTCTCTTGTGTGCCTCTGTGCTGTCAATCAAAACGACTATTTTTATGAGCGCAGTCTTCTGAAATAATATGTACATTCATAATGAGCGATCAGAGAGGGAGGGCAGGAGGGCGAGAACAGGCGGATGCCTCTGTTTTCCGAAGAACTGCGTTTCCTCAACTTCTTTTAAAATCTAAGAAAAATCAAAACAAACCAGATTGTTAGTGTGAAGAGGCCGAAACAGTGAGATCACGGCGACTTCTTTTTTTAATTCAGCGCGTTCATCCTCTCATAGAGAGAGGATGAACGCGCTGAGAGAAAGGGGAGAAAGCGATGGTGTGGGTATCTTTTAAGCTCTAGACCACAAACTCTATCACTGTCTCATCATAGCACCGGTATTGATCGGAGAACCCAATGATCCCCGGGAACACTGGCTCTTCCTCCTTTGCACAGAATAAACACAAGCAGCATCGGCACACACTCTTTCTCTCTCTTTCTTTCTCTTGCTCTGTTGTTTCCCCCCTTCTCTCAAATGCAGATGAACAGATATGGCCGGTGGTGTATTTTGTCCACACGCTTCGTTCCTGTCCATCCACCCTTTCGTGTAGCCACACCGCCTTCCAGCAGTGTAGGTGTACCTAAAAGCTGCATTTGTTGGGTAAATTAGCTCTTCGTAGCAGGTATAATGGCAAAACTGGTGTTGGTTTACGACCATGAGTGCTCGAGTCCGCCTGTTTTTAATGCAGATTTTCAATTTAGACTTAAAAAACACCTGAATGGAAACAGAAAATTCTAGAATACAGATCTGTGGAGCGATGAGGAGACTTTAACCTTCTTCAAAGTAACATAAATGCCATGTTTACTTAGTAGTTACTTAGTATTGCTTTCATTGGTTTGAGTGAAATTGCACGAAACCCAGTTAAAATCAACCGGATAATCGTCAGCGTTTGAAATGTGTTGTATCAACTGAACCTAAAAAAACGCCACAACTCCGTCTGGTTTATCACTCGGCACCTGGAGGATGCTGCCCTCCAAACTTCCACTGAGGTCCCCCGTCCTCCCTCCCTCCCTCCCTCCCTCCCTCCTCTCCATCCATCCCTCCCTCGCTCCTTCCTCTGGTATCTCCCTCTCCATCTCGCCTCATCACTCTCTCCTTCCTCCTCTTCCACATCGGCGTCCTCTCCTCTGACCCACTTTTCTTGCCTTCTCGCCGCTATCTCCCTCTGTTCTTCCTCGTGCACCCACATCCTCCATCTCTCTCTCTCTCTCTCTCTCTCTCCCCCTTCCCCTCCTCCTCCATTTCCATTCTCCACCCTCACGCGCCTCCTTCAGTTGCTTCTCCTGCACCTCTCTCCTCACTCTTCCTCTACTTTTCCTCCCCAATGGATCTCCATCGTTCCATTCCTTTATGCAGTCATTCTGGATGTGCTCATCTCATCTTCTCTCCTTCTCTCAGCCTCCACATCACTCCTTTTTCCCTCTCCCTTGTGCCCTTCTTCCTCAGCTCTCTACCTTGCCACCCCCTCCTCCTCCTCCTCCTCCTCCTCCTCATCCTCCTCCTCCCTTCTCCTTCCACCACCATGAGTCATTTTCGTGCACTCTGCGCTCCCCTCACTACGCCACACAGCCACTCAGGACAGGCATTCATCAGCGGCTGAGATGATAGATGCTGCTCACCACAGCTCCAGCAGCCAGTTAGCCCGAGGTGATGCCTTATGCATTCAGATATCACCTGGCCGGCTGCAGTCTGCCGCCTCGACCGGGATCTAATACACACAGCGGGACAAAAGTTTACACACACACACACACCACACACACACACTGCAATGCCTGGTGTCTGAGACCAGCTTTAAGTTTGGTGCATGTACCGCTGCATACGTGTATTTGCGCTTTAATAAAGTTTATTTAAGTGCGCATGCAATAGTGCTGGAATGTGTGTGTGTGTGTGTGTGTGTGTGTGTGTGTGTGTGTGCGCGCGCGAGCTGTAGATTGTTAGGTATGTAAATTCCAGGGGAGTTAGGTTAATTGGGTCTGAAAAAGAGGTGGGTGTGTCTCTCTCCTCTATGACAGGCTTATTTACATAGCAAAGCTGTAATTACCCTAACGAAGCCTCTACCCTATCAGGGAGAGTGCACACACACACACACACACACACACACACGCACACACACACGTGCATTCAAAGTCACACACCGGCAATCCCCCCCACCCCACCCCCCCCCCCAAAACAGGTTTGAGCTCAATCATGCCAAACCTGTATTTTTCATCACTCCAGATCCCTCTCAGAAGCGTCCCATTCACACGTTCATTTCTAATTGAATGGCATCCTTTTGCGGTGCCAATCAGTCAGTTTGTTGGAATTTCTCTATCGAGCGCTCATTGGCTTGTAAGAGAGATGTGGGACCCGTTCCAGCACTTAGCAATCACTTCCTTCCCCTCCTCGCCCCTCTGTGTTCTTTTGTGAAAACAGGCTTTTGGGGGTAATAGAATAAAAAAAAAAAAAAAAAAGAAAGAAAGGAAAAGATTTGCTTTGTGTCATATCAATGTGAATCAAAAAAAAAAATCCAAACCATTGTTATGAGAAAATGAGAAAATGTAAGAACAGCGTTGACATTTTAGGGGGGAATCATTATCCATCAGAACCAGCTGAGAGGGAAATTAAAATGAATATTCTCCGTGTAGAGGCGCTCCTTCAATCAGCGTGTTAACCCCCGCGTGTGTGAATCATTAAACCACAAAATTATCGTCTTTTAATGTTTATTTTTAGTCTCAAATATTGCCAAAAACTTCCTTCTATATATATTTATATGATGTACCATTATGTATCATTAAAAGAGAGTCAGGACTAGCTGTTAAATACTTTTATTCTCAGAAAAACACAGTATTTTTCAACCTAATATGATGTCGGAGACACTTTTATCCCAATTTTCTGTGACTCAAAATGCATTTGTCCACTCCATACGACATTATATGGAAAAGAATATGGAATTGGGCCATATTTAGATCTAAATTGAAGGCAATTATTCATTTGTTTATGATTTATTTGAAAGGAATAGATACAATACAGACATATGACAAACTGAAACGAAGAACATTTAATAAAACACCCAAAATAAGGAGGAATCTAAACCATTTAGCGCTTAACGTCAAACGTCAAAGAAAAATGTTATTAGAATTAGTGAAATAAAGTTGGAGCTGAAAATTATTTTCTGTACCTGTCTGGTTTTCTAAGAACGAGAGGATTTAACTGTCACTCCAGAGCTACTTGGTGCATCTTGTCCTCCCTCCCCCACCTCAAATCTATGAAAGTGAAAGAGAGACACAAAAATAACTAGATTGACACTCAGTAGAGCGCATACCTCCGCCAAGGCCCGACAGTCGCCCTTTAATCCAGTCAAATCTAATCCACTGATACCCCAACTTTTAAAGCACCAAACTCTCTGTAAGTGAAGAAGCTTTTCTTTTTATTTTGGGTGAACTGACCCTTTACTTCCACTGTAGCCGTGCTGGGAATGTTTCACCGCCTCACCGCATTAAGTCATCTACATCTTCCCAGGTAGCCATCCCTCACCACCGATTGTTTCTTGAGCATTCTGGTGCCCTTTTTTTTTTATTTTCCTTTTTTAACAATATGCACCAAACCCCTGGGTTGCACCTTTACCCCGGGCAGCACCCGGTCCTCCCGTCGCCTCCCTCGCTCTCTGCCCTTCCCTCTCTCTGCACTTCCTATTCCAACAGGAATTTAATCTTTCAAGCCATCGTTGTTTTTCTTCTCCCCTATTTTTACTGCTGCTGCTGCTGCTTGGAAGACCACAGACTGCCTCTGTATGCTGATGCCCCCCTCCTCCTCCTCCTCCTCCTCCTCCTCCTCCACCTCCTCCTCCGAGCCTGTCTCTCTCTTTCTGTATCTCTATTTGTCTAACTCTCTCATGCTCACCGTCTCTCCCTGCCTGTCTCTCCTCTTCCTCTGCTCCCTGTCCTCATCTCTCCTCCTCCTCCTCCTCACTTGTTCTCTTCTCTACTTCTTCACTCCTTCTCACCCCTCCTCCCCCTCCTCTTCCTCTTCCTCCTCCCCCCCTTTTTTTCTCTCTCTCCTCTCCTCTCCTCTCTGTCTATCTGCCGTTTCGTAGCTCTGCTGTACGTGCCACAGATTCAGATGGCAGTCAAATGGCAGACGGAGACAAACACGGAGACACATGCATGCAATTACACGCTCACACACCACAGCAAACGCACACACGTAAGACCCGGCACGCATCGGACACGGACTCACACGCCTTGTGCAGCGGCTCACACACACACACACACACACACACACCTGCACACCCAGGCGTCATACCCGCGGCTCTCAAGTATTTCAGTCACCTCTCCTCCGTCAGTTTAGCAGGGAGGATATTACTCTTGGAGCACAAAGCTATCAGAAAACAGAATGCAGGAAATATTAATGAGAGCGGAGATTTTTATTTTTTTTTTTCCGAGAGATTAAAAATGAAGGCGGGAGGGGAGCCGTGGAGGAAAGTTGGGAAGCACAGAGAGAGAGAAACAGTGTGAGGAAAAGTTGACTTTTTTTTTTATTTTCAGGTGTCACCGTGCATGTATTTGGACTGTTTTAACGTCCGGGGAAGGGGGGCGAGAGGGAGAGACAGCGACAGCAAGAAAAACAGAGGAGGTGTGTGGGGGGGGGGGGGGGGGGACGGGCGGGTGGTGGTGGTGGTGGTGGTGGAGAGGGAGAAGCAGCGAGGAAAGAGGTCAGTCTGAGCTTATGAAACATTTTCTAACCTAACCCGGCCTATTTCTGACAGGGCAGGACTGTGGACTTACAGTCATACGCACAAGTTCCCCGGGTTGACAGCGACATGCCTTCAGGGACTGACACATTTAAAACACACACACACACACACACACACACACACACAAAGAACAGCATTCACACACACACACACACACTGTAAGCATCTGACATACTAACATGTAAGCTAATGACCTTTCACCTTATTTAACCGCTGGGGGCCTTTTAGGAGCCGACAACTCCTCTGAGTTTCTTTTTGGTACAACTTAGCACCGTCTTCCAGAAGAGCTGAAGCCCATTCGCCTCCGTTCGTGTTTTGTTTTCTGTGGAAATTACGCAACGCATACTGCAAGACTTTCAAGGAAATGCGTTTACATGCGCTCTTGCAGAGAGTCAGATGAGAAGATTATAAAGGGGCTGCCAACCCTGTCGTGTCTGAATGTCAAGTACGGAGCTAGCAGGCGGCGGTTAGCTTAGCCAGGGACGTCGTGAGAGACGAGACAAACCACTTAAAGCATTTGGAATGGAAAAGTCCAGGATGCATAGGATGGCAGTTGTATGACACATATTCTACCCTTCAAAAGCAAATCGTCTGTTTTCACACAGCCGGGCTGGGAAACACATCAGCCAATCGCGTTGTCGCACTGACGTGAGTGCACGGTCGAGATTCGGTTGCGCTTTAACCGATTTGCCGCGGCTGCAGACGGACTTCCACCAGGCCTGTAAAATGAGAATATCACGCTGTCGCTCCGGTGGGATGAGCTGAAAGGTGTCACGTGAGAGCAAAAAAAAAAGAAGTCGGTGTTGTGAAACTGAACGTTTTAAGTGTTTTTTTTTTTGTCAGATTCTAGCAGTTTTTTGAGGGCGAACTCATGAGCTCAATCACACGAGTAACAAAAGTAAAATAGCTTATCCAAAAAATGTCCACGTGCACTGTTTTATCGACTGGTTACACAGCTGGCCAGCTCGAATGCAGTATGCAATCTGCAAAGTAACTAATAAACAAAGCTATCTAATTAATTCAGCAAATTACCTAAATGAAGTGCAGCAGAAGTACAAAGTTGCAAAATTGTACTTAAGGACAGAACGTGGGTAGAAGTAGTTTGTTACACGCCATCGTTAAAAGTAACTAAAGCTGTCAGACGGATGCAGTGGAGTATAAAGTACAGATTAGGTTTTTTACAAAATGGAAATACTCAAGTAGAGTAACTCATACAAGTAAACATACTCAGCTACATCCCCCTCCTGCACTTTTGAGTATCTGAAAGCTAGTTTTTTCCTGCGGCCGGCTTCTCATCTGCCCTCGATCACCAGCTGCAGTCACAGTCAATAACGTAACCTTCATCTTGTGCCCATAAATGTTAAGTTGTTAACGTGCGCGCGCCGCTCTGAATAAACAACACTTATACAGTAAACGCTCCGGTAAGAAACACTGTTCCACATGTTTACCCGCTCTTATTTTTCTCCTTTTCTTGTCCTGATTATGTTTTTTTTTCCCCCGTTCACTTCGATCGTCTTCACTCTTACTACAATCTCTGGTATTCTCGTTGACTTGTTGCCCGTCAGCAGCCAAAACCAAAAGTAAAATGACTGGAATGTTTGTTATCAGATCGTGCGGTTGATCCGATCCGATAATGTCGAGCTACTAGGAACTGATATTCGTCAGGTAGCGCTGTGGGAGATCCAGAACCACCGAATCAGTCGACCAATGAGGCGGGAAGTCTAAAACAATGTACTGAATATGAAAAAAAGACGTAGTTCCTCACTTACACGCCACAAAGGCGCAAGTCGCACATTCCGTATGGATTCAGCGATGTGGCGATTTTTCTTTTCCCCTCCTGTGTGAAGAACTCACAACATAAAGCGCTCGCAGTCTTTTTTTTATTTACATTTGACCCGAGAGCCCGCGACAGAAACACATGTTGACTCGGATGTCAAATTGGATCCAGATTGCGTGTCCTCTTGCAAACGTTTGAACAGTTACAAGACCTTTTTCTTTTTCTTTCCCTCTTTTTTTTTTTATCAGAGACACAAGCATGAGTGTGCGGTGGTATAATTGGCCGCGCAGACAGTCTACAGATGTTATTTTCTCTCAACCAGCAGAGTAATTTCAGACGCTGTATTTCTGTCACCTTCGGAGATCCAGAACGGTGTGTTCCGCGCGGCGTTTTTTTTTTTTTTTTTTCCTCGAGTGACCATGGAGATGTTGCCGTTCGCAGTTCTGTAACAGCTCTAAATATATTACAAACGCTAGCGTAAAAAAAAAGAAAAAAGCACGTCAATGAATTTTTTAAGCTCCTCTGCGAATGCTTAATAATATTTATTCATCCGAGGAGCGAAAACAAAGAAGAAGCCGCTGGTCAAAACACGATAATCTACGGTGGGGGTTTATGTTTAGCTCTAAAGATCTCAGCTTTTTTTTTTGTTTCCAAGAGGCCAACGTTGATCTGACGGTTTGTCACGGTAGGTAGATGTAAACACACGGATACCCATGAGCCTCGGCTGCTGCTGCTGCTGCTATGAGTAGAGGTGAATCAGGAGGTGTCATTGCTGGGAACTGAGAACAAATCTTTCAAAAGGGTCCAAGAATCTGAACCAATTGAAGCTGCTGAATGTTTTATCAGTTTGTACAAAGTGTTTACTTTTTTAAGCCTTTATTCAGACGGGGCAGCTTCTTAAAAATCAGACAGTGAAGAGGAGGAAGACATGCAGCAAAATGGACACGGGTTGGACCTGAACCCCGGCCGCTGCCGAGGAATCAAACCTCCTGGACGTGGAACGAGCGTTCCACCAGGTGAGCGACAACGAAGAGTGTGCTCTGCATCTTAACTCTTTAGAAGCTGACGCTAAACTTGTTTTGCTTTAAATAGACTGGGGGCGGCGGGACAAAAGACTGCAGAAGAGAAATCCTACGTCAGAGCGCAGGCGACTAGACGACTCCGGTGTTCAAACTCCACCTTCGAGTCTTGGATCAGCGCCGGGTACGTCAAAAGAAGGGTACCGAAAAAGCAGGATGCCGCGGAGGAGATCTTTCTGTAACATCCAGCACTTTAGGAAATGGAAACTCAAACACGATCATTCAAATGTATAACGAACTGAAGTGAACCAGACTGCTTAGTGGTAACGAGGCTTAATTTGGCGGAGGCTGCACACTTAAAAACGTAGAAGCTCCAGTTTTAATGGTAACGTAACAAGATTATGGATCAAAAAAAGTTGGAGGAGTGACAGGCAGCTCGCCCCAAAACTGTCAATGAAGGAAAGAAGTGAGGTGTTTGAGACTTTCTGATTGCCTGGAGCGGTGTTTGCGGGTCAGTGTTTGGACCTGCCCGATCATTACCTATACACTGATTGGAAGATTGATTTCATTCGGAGGGCTGAATTGAACAATCACCCGATTCACTCGCTGAGTATTCACATCCCAGTCAGCTGATTACCGCAAGGGCAGCGCTGATTCTTTTAGGGGTCGACAGGAAAAACGTTGAGAGCGTTGAAGGCGGGCAGAAATGAGAAGGCGCGGAGCTGCGGCGGGGTTTCAAACATGCAGAGCAGGTTTGTGTTGCTCCGCTGTGCTATTGTCCTGGATGAAGAGGTTTGTCTGAAGGTTTGGATACATGTGTTGTTGACTGTCTCGCCCCTCGGCTAAAACTACAGGGCCTCCTCTCCCCCCTGTGCAGGGCCCCTCAACCTCTCTCTCTCTCTTTCTCTTATTCTCAGCCATTCACTCAATCCTCCCTGTCGATCTTCTGCTCTCTCTCTCTCTCTCTCCCTCTCTACTCGCTCTCCTTCTCTTTCCCTGCTCGTCCACACACACACACTAACACACACACTAACACACACAAACACACACACCCCTTCCCTTCCATCCTTTTGCCTGTGCTCACTGCCCATATCTTTCTCCTTTCTCTCTTCACCCCCCCTTCCTCTCGCTCGCTCCCCTCCCCCTCCGCCTTACTACACCCCCCCTCCATACACACACACACACACACACCAAACCCCCATCCTTCTGAAACAGTGTGTGCTCTTCCACGCACACACACACACACACAGAGAAACTGGTGCTTTATCTCCCCTAGGAGTTGTTCTTAACTCGCTGACTGAGGCACGCTGTGTGTGTGTGTGTTCCTGTGCACGCCCGCGTGTGTTTGCGCGCTTGTGTGCGTGCGTGCACATGCGTGTTAATCCGGACCGTGCATGGGTGGGGTGGGGGGGGGCTGGGGGTTAGCATGTTTTTGTGTGTCTGCGCTGCTGACTCCACACATGATCCCCATTAGAGGCTGGCGGGAGTAGACACACACACTCACACATACACACACACTCACACACAAACTGCACGCACACTTTCCTCCACAGCCACACACCGAAACACACACTCTCATGGACGTGCACACATGCAAGCACACATGAACATGCAGGTATGCATGCACACACACACACACACACATAGTGGGGTTCTGTGGGGCCTGATCCCATTTCACCCCTGAGGCTTTTCCACCAACAAGGGACCAATGTGAAACTAGTTTCTGAAACAAAATTTGGAGCATTTTCATTGCAAAACACAAGTTCTCAGACATTAAAACTGACCCTGTTCCGGCCACTTAAACCTGCTTTTCAAGAGCTGCGGCAAACCCCGTGGATCGGGGGCAAGGTGATGTCATCACCATGTAAAACCTAACATCATTCCTGGGCAACCACAAGTGTCCCAGGAAACCAGATGTGTTGTGAGCTAGAGGAGTGTTGAGGCTCGGTTTGTCAAGAAAATGATGGAATTAATAGAAGAAGCGCCATTCGTCCATCAGCTGAAGAGGCCGATGGCTCACTTGCAACACAATTCTTGAGAAATCACAAAGGCTGAAGACACGGAGACGGACAGGAACAGCTTCTCCGGAACAATGAAATAAATAGTTTGCAAGAAAACACAAAAAAAGTCAACAAGTGGTTGCGTAACCAGTGAGAAAATGAGTGGATTTCTATACTATTCCGTGACGTGTTTACATTAGTATGCTGGTTTTGAGCCATATCCTGTTTGTGATTATATTCAAGATGGCGTTTACGTGATGATGTCATCACCATGTGAAACCTCAACATCAGTCCTGGGCAACCACAAGCGTCCTAGATAACCAGATGTATCATGAGTTAGAAGCGTTTCGAGGCTCAGTTTGTCAAGAAAATTGTAGAACTAATAGTAAAAGCGTAACTGGAGGCCGACAGCTGAAGATTCAGACGGTTTACTCTTAACGCAATTCTTGAGAAGGCTGTAAAGTTTGCAGACAAACTCAATGTGCCAAACCAGAATGTGTAAGGAGGTGGACAGAAAAAGCCTCTTCAGACTGTGTGAGTACATAAATTAATAGACTTATAATATCATCAAAATGGTAGGTAGATGTAACTATAATCAAATTAGTTTGTGGTGTCAAATGGCCTCTCGGAGCCAACAGATATAAAAACAGGATTTTGTGTTCTATCAGTTTCTGTCTTGAGATGATATCAGTACAAGAAGGCACAGTAAGAACGGCTTTGTCATTTCTTGCAGCCAACAGGAAACAAATGAAATGAAGAAGGCAGGAGGGGGGCCCTCCTACACAGGAGCACACCTATCATGATAAGTGCACCGAGCTCCGCGGGATAATGCCATTTTCCAGAGAATTGATTGGTCAGAAGATGCCGCTTTTTTTCCTGTGTCGCTCCGTTATCTTGAACATACCCTGCTCCGGAGACAGCGTAAGTTACTGAGGTGATTGTGACCCCAGTAAGAAGTTGCCCTGAAAACCCAGAGTTAACACCACACAATTCTCCCAGTCATAGTAAAGGTATCTGGTTTCTATCGAAGCTCTCAAATGGGATAAGGTCTAAGCTTTTTACATACACAAAACCTGAGCAGATACCCTAAAAAAACCTGATTATAACCAGGATGCTGGTTTGCATGTAAACAGACTCAAAGGCCGGCAGATAAACTGGCTGAAGAATCGAATGTAGCGACCGCCATCTCTGAGACAATGTCGCCTCTAACTACCTGAGATGAATGTTGCACAATTACAAAGCGACGAGCAGAGAAATCACACGGGTCCGACAAGTCTTTACCCTTGATTGCACTTGAATGGTGTGAGGATAGCTGACAGAGAAATGAGCGGTTGGGGTTGGGGTGAGGGTGAGGGTCAGGGTCAGGGTGAGGAGTAGGGTCTCCAATCCGGTTCTTTGTGGGTGTCGCAGTGTTGCAACTCTGCTGTCAAAGGACAAATATGCCTCACCAGACTGCGAGTGTGGAATAATTGGCTACAGTGATTGCTGCAATTACGATCTGATTTTGCACATAGGCTACAATGTGCAGTAATTGTAACGTAGCACTTGAGAATGTGTGTAGTTTATTCCAAACGCAGACTTGACTTGATTTAAGCAACATCTGACTACAGCTGGCAGCAAGCTACTGTGAGCTAACTGGCTATTTGGGATAGAATACTATAACATTAGGTCACTATGAAAGATCTACTGTATGTAGAGATATGATTACATTTAAAAACAAAAGAAAAGAAATATTTTAGTCTGCAACCACATTTATTTGCTGTAAAACAGCAGAGCAACACATCATTGGTTCATTTAAAGTAATTGATTTATAGCACAGGTTATCCATTAATAGATCAGAAGAATCCCAACACTTAATGGATTAAATCCCATTAAATAGGCATCTAATAAATGAGCTTTACTGCTAGAAATACTCTTTAGATTTCACATTATTTTTGAATCTATGTCTTGCAAAGATAAGAAAAACCACCATCACAGTTGCGTCCAAACCAAAATTAGCTGTTCACAGCCACAAGCTAAAAATGTAATCTATCTATCTATGAAATGTAGTTTATCAGAAAAACAGCCATCATAAACTTCTTCTTCTTCTTTTTAGTCTTCTATTTTTTATTTTTCTCAGAAAAGCGGAAACAGCGAATCAGTCGTGTCATTCGAAGGTTTGCTGTGTCAGTAGTTACTCGGAGAATGCGTTTACTCTTTTTAGAAAAAGTTCTTGTTCTGAGTAATTGGAGTTCTTTTGAATTAAGGCGTTTCTAGGAAGCTTTTCTAAAGCAATACTCAAAATGCACCTTTTGAAATGTTGATGGAAACACGGCTATTGTTAGTGGCGGAGCCCGCCATTCCTGGGAAGGATTCGCAGGACACAATGCGGCATGTAAACCAACGTTACTGTTCATGATTTGTTGTTCATGATCATTATTTATTGTGCATTCTCCTCAGATTTAAGTCACATAATGCAAAAACATTGTCTACAGCTGCTCCTCCACAATGAAATAGCTCTTTTATTGTGAAACACTAACAGGAAATGCAATGTCTTTGTCACCGAGGATCACACCAGTACCACCGCATGGACCAGGATTAAAATCTTAAGGATTATACCATTAAGGAGAGTAATTATTTATTAGTAATAGACTACTTTTCAGGAATAACTAACTGCACATTAAGCTAACAGAAGATTTTATTATGTTGCTATCAAAGCGGTGGAACTTTAGGCCAGTTTGTGTGAAGGTTCTGGTCCGGAACATGCACCGGTGTCACCTCCATGCTGATGGAAAACCAACCGGACTGTTGACGATCTACATTAAACTGCCGATATCTAATACATTTTAAGCATTGAACCCACTTGTGACATGCTCAGAAACCTAAATGTTTGAACCCTAATCCTACACATCAGAACCACTGTCAGATAAATTCAGTATAATGTGATTATTTAAGTTTTTCTGTCCCAACAAATAGACAAAAAAAAAAATACATTCGTGTCTGAAACAAACTCAGTGGAAAATGAAAGTGTAGTGTCAGATAAGTGGAGCACATCACCCTCTGTACGGCAAAGACATTGTTATCTCGTTGGCTGGGAGCGCTGCTGTTTAACTGTCATTACTTCCTTAAACACTAATTTTATAGCATCTCTGCATCACTGGGTTGTAGACAGTGGACGGTAACAGGGGAAGGAGGGGAGGGATGGAGACGGAGCAGATAATGTGATTTCAGATCCGCGCCCAAAGTATTACGACTACGGAGAATGTGACTTCATTTAGAAACTGTCACTGCTTTTTAAAACCGAGCGATGCTCACTTAATCGCACAGCGGCTAACCCTTCCTCTGCCCCCGACACGTGTGGAAGTGAAAAAAGAAAAGCTGGATCAATTGATTTGTTTCTTTGGTTCCAAGCCTTGTAAATCCTAAGAAGATTATAGAGGTTATGAAGATCATGTGGATTCACAAAAAAAGGGAACAAAAAACAGCCAATGAATTCACAACAATATCTTGAAATGTGTCTTAAATTGTGATAAATTACATTTAGGAAAAGTCATCCTAAAAAATGAAGTGTTTAAGATGCGTAATCCCATGAATTTGAGATAAAATAATGAGTTCCATGAACTGGCTTTAAAGGATAAATTCAACCAAAAATGGACAAATTGGTGGAATCTGGAAGTGTGCGTACTTGCTAATGATTTTATCTTAGTAGCTACATTGAGGTCTTCTGCTTTAAAAAGGGGGTAAATAATGTCTTTTCATATCAATTTGGAGACTTAGATTACATGAGAGGAGTTGCACAGAGTTATTATTCTTTTTTTTTTTCCGGTTGTTACCGCCACCAAGGAGTTTTTGGTGTTTTGGTGCCCGTCTGTTTGCTGTTTGGTTGGTTTGTCAGCATGACGACACAAAACCCACTCGATAGTTTTCCCACATTAACTTTTGGTGTTGATCCAAATAAATGAATGGATCCTTGAATTGCGAGATATGGTCTTTTTTCAACATCGTCGTTAACTTCCTGGAGAATAACGTATGGATTTTAATTACAAAATCAGCCATACGTCGGTGGCTGGTACAGTTTGAGGTGGATCCCAAACAAATCCAGATTCAGTGGATTTAAATATGTTTTAATTGATATTCATAGACACTGTTTTGCCTCGAGGCTTCAGAAATGTTTGTGGACGACAAAACTTTACCCAACTTTCCATTGGCCATCAAGCACATAATGACTGAATTTCCATTTTTGGGTGAACTTGTCCTTTAAATCATAAAACAATCAGGAACACTTTGCAATTATACAGAAACACTGCAGCTTAACGGTTAATGTACAGGCAAAGATTTTTGCAGGACGCAACAACTGGAGCACAGAAATATTGACCTGGTTAATTGGTGCTGCTGACACATTGCAAGAAGTATGGGAGTGACACACCGGGTCCCGGGGAAAACCATAACAGGAGCTCGCGCATTTTCAGCATAGATAAGACGGGCTGCATGACGGCAGACTAAACATAAACACTCTGCAGGTATACATTCAGAGCCGAGGAATCTTTCCACTGCGGCAGCACGACAAAGTTGGTAACAGCTGATGTTCAAAGTGGAGCTGGGCTGGAAGTCAGCGAAAAGATTCAACACAGATGGTACAAATACGACAACACTGACGAGCTAATACCTGCCTCCCTCGTTATATGTGCAGCGTTTCCACATACTGTACAGTGTTACCCATATACGCAACAGTAGCAGCAAAAACAAAGGCAGCATGAGAGATAATCAGTCTTAAGTCCTCATCTAAACTACACCCAGGCTGTCCAATGCCTGCTGGCCCTGGGGATTGTGCTGGAGTTTTAATCCACTTAAAAGCAGAGGACCTCTGCTGCTGTTTCCAAGGGGCTTGACCCACGTCGCGCACACACTTATACATAAACACACATCGCACAAAAACAATCAGAAGTATGTGGCACTATGCACAAATTGAGCCTCATAAACACACGAGGCCTTTTTTTTCTTTCTTTCTTCACACATGAACAGATGGACGCGTGCGTTCCACTCGTTGATCCGTGCTCAGATTTAAAAAGGCGTTCATGATGTATTGATCATGAAATGTATAGTAAGGAGGTTGAATCGTCTATAAGGGGCACAGAATAAAAACTGTACTTAAACCTGTATAGGAGGCCGATGGATTGCCAAGCCACAACCTAACGTTGACTGGATTTATTGAAGAGGGGTCAACAGTAATTCCACCGCCATTGTTCAACTCCACTTTCTACTGTAGGCCTGCCACAGTGTTTGTGTGTGTGAGTGTGTGTGTGTGTGTGAGTGAGATCTAAGTTCTCGACCTTTAATATCACAAGAATTTCAAAAGGAATTTGCTCTATTTTTCCTCTCCGCTGCACTGAAACAACTGGAAAACAAACAACAGTGTTCATATTAACGTGCTGGAGACGAACTGTGATAAAATGTTTTTTTTAATTTTTTTTTATCAAAAATAAAAAATATATATATATATTTTTGATTATGTTAAAATGGTTTATTTTGTGCCGCGGACACAATGTCATACTTTTTCTCTTCTTGCACCAACGTTTGTCGTTATCTAATTTGAAATGTACTAATTCCTTATTCTTGCGGAGGGAGGGCGAACCACTGACTTGAACAGCTGCTTCATGACCCAAAAAACTGTCAGTCTTTCCCTGGAATAAATTGTGGAATATACCATCTTAGGGTACAGGGGGGAGCCGGGAACGTGCATTTGCAGGAAAGCGGGCGCCACTTGCTCGTACGTGCGTTTTGGTCGCATCCAAATTTGTGCCAGATGATTATAAACCCGACTTCTTTTAATCTGAGGTGTTAAAAGTGACAAAGAGGTCGAACACGGGGAATACTTTGAGGCGGATCTTCCCTGTGTTTCCGCGCCGTGTTTCTGGAGGACCCATAGTAGAATCAATTCAGCGAGAGGGGAGCTTGAAACCGTGCACTCATGCTTTCCTCCGAGTCTGAGAGAAACACAGTTGAAGTGAACACACAGACCAGTCGGCCGCACTACATGCCCACAACAGACAGGCTCCGATCACTAACGAAAAACAACAGCAGCCCCTCTGCATATATTACGATAATTCTCCACCAAACATAATGCAAAGATCTCAGAAGAGCTGCACGCCACCGCAGACATTTTACACGAGTTCACAGTGATGATCTTTAAACGTGTAAGGTCACTGTGGACTCACTGAGGAGTGCTACACACACATTGTACACGCCGAAAGGAACATCGGCACGATTAAAATGCATTTTCAAACAATTTGTTAATATTTGCTCAGCCAAGAAGTGTCACCAACATACACAATATTAAATTAGCTGAAAAATGTTTGGGGTTTGGTCTGTTTCTCGACTCCACAGAGGTTGTTATTTTACTTTTCTGGTAGATATGAATGCAGATCTTACTTTAACCTTCATCAGGCACGGTGACTCATAATTTGATGCTCAAGACCAGCTTCCGCTGCCGCGCGCGTGCACGTCGGCACGTGCACATACAATCACACATTCAACTGAAACTTTGTTGTTTTTACTTCAACATTTGCACATGTTGTACAGAACAGGTAAACACACGAGCATCAACCGTGACAAATTTAGATGAAGAAGTTCAGATTAATATGTTTACTTATGCAACAGTATATTGGCCGAGCGCGTTGTGCACGAATGCTTCCCACTCGTTCTGCTCAGTCACAACAGCTTCGCCAGTCTGTTGCTCTTCACCGATCAGCCCACTGCATCAGCTGCCTGGCTCAAGGGCATCTGTTGACAGAGAGGAGGTTGAGGATATATAAGCTGACGCTGTCATACATGGTGGCATCATCGCTAACTCCCAGCCAATCCGGGGCAGCGGCAGCCCTGAAGTTGAAAAAGCTGAACAAACTCTTGAGCCAGGTGCTGAACTGAACGCACACCTGCTGGGCTCCCTGCGGTCAGAAGCTGAATGTAAAAAGTCCAACAGTTCCTGCAGAACTAGGTAGAAAATGTGAAGGCCAGAGAGCAGAGAACCGACAGTATTCAGGGTCAGATTTAGAGAAAGCAGTCTGACCTTTTGACCACCATCAACACCTGCTGCAGGCGCCTGGACGATCAGCTGACGTTAACTCACATCAAGTTTCATGTACTCGCAGCGGTTCATCATGACAGTCTGCGCGGATCTTGACTAATGTGGGCGCAGTATTTGCATGCATGTACAGTACCCGCATGCCTCTGCGCGCACGTAATCCTCATTTGAATGTGTTTGTGCGCGCCTCGCTCAGGGGTGTGTTGCCACGCCACCAGCCCGCTCACCAATGTCACCTTCATGGGTGGCTCCATCGTAGGAGCATCCTTCAGAATGTAACAGATTAGCTTTGCAGGCAGGGATGTTGATGAGGTCATCACTTCCCAAGGTCACACCTACACAAACCTAGCTATAGGCCCACTGGCGTTAAAGCTCCCCCCCCCTCCACCTCTTCAGATCCTATAGAGGCTCGATTCCACCTCCTGCCTGCGTGCAGATCGGAATACAGCGGAATAAGCCATATCCAACAGGATAAGCCTTATTGTAATGCTCAGTGATAGAACAGGCTGCTTTGGCCCCTTCAGGCTTCCATCACCCAGCGAGCAGACTTGGACAGCTCTGTGTTACAACATACTGCACTGTCACTTATAGTATTTCTAAGCTCCTATAGGCTTCTTAATCCCTACACGCACATTTCAGCCTGCTGCGTCGCTGCAACTCTGTTTCAGCAGTGATTGATGATCAGATCAGTGCTTTTAGATTCCATCACTTCGCATACTCATATATTTGAATATGATTAGACGGACATGAGCTGCGCGCAAAACTCCCCCCCCAAAAAAATTAAGCATGAAATATGAACATCTGCTGGGATCCGACAGCACTTTCAGGTCCAAATTTAGTTTTTTCCCTGTCTGTTGGTGTAACGGTGCATGAATATAATGACTTTGTGGCATGTTAAAGTCACCGATGACAGAGCGTTATGGTTAGTTTATGGACGAAGATGACATATTAAAGGATAAGTTCACCCAAAAATGAGAAGTCAATCATTGTATGCTCATCTCCATGTCGATGGAAAGTCGGGTGAAGTTTAATTTCTGGAGCTTCGCGGTGAAACAGAGTCGCAGGGTTCTCCCAAACATCTGAAGTAGATGGGGAAAAAACATAGCATGGCTCCACACAGCTCTGTGGCCGAATCGGAAGCGCTGAGATCCCAAATTGATTTGAAAAGTCCGTGTTTACACCCTCTTTAAACACAGAGGTGAGCTAAAAGTGGTAGCACGCACTCCGTCTCAAGTGGGTGCATGAGCTCGAGCGTGTGTCAAGGGCACAAATAACGTCTTTTCAAATCAATTTGGGATCTCAGGGCTTCGAGAAAAACTTAGCTCATGCCGGACAAGCTGTATGGAGCCTATACATGTCTTTTTTTTATGTATTGATTTGCTGTGAAGCTCCAGAGATGTTTTGTGGACCACAAAACTTCGTCCAACTTTCTGTCGGCATGAGGGTGAGTAGATGATGACAGAATTGTCCTTTTTGGGTGAACTGATCCTTTAAAGCTGCAGGCTTCAGGGCCCCTTAAAGCTGAGGGCCGCTGCAGATTCAGGTGATAATTCTCTGCAGGTTCATCACTGTGAGCGACGGTGTCACGCTGTTATTCAACAATTCATCAGTTAAAGCAGCTTTAAGTGTTGTACTTAAAGGGTATCTCCACCAATTTTGCACATTTGAGTGTGTTCATGGGTCTCCATCTGCCTCAGTTGTTACGGAGAACGCTGCGATGCTGGTTTGGAGTGAGGCACCAGAAATGTTTTGTGGACTACAAAACTTTGTCTCGCTTTTAATTTTTGGGTGAACTTATCCTTTAAGCTGAAACTGTTACCGCAGTTCTTATAGATGGAGGCCTGCGTCTTCTCCTCCCACAGTTCCTCTCGGGGGTTTGCGCGACTGTTCGGCTTTAAGCGTGAAAGCGACGGACTCGTGCGGCGGCTACATCCGCTAATTTCCCCTCCACAGATCCTCCACGGAGGGCCGCTCTCCCCGCCGTACAGTGCTACATCTCTGTCTGTATCCCTCTCCCCCTCCTGAGACAATGAAGGCATTGAGGCAAATCTGTTTCCACAGCCTGTGAATAAGAGACAGCCAGCTTTGTTTTGCACGAGCGTGCGCACACACATATGCGTGTGTGACTGATAGAGAGGGAACAAATGTGTTTGTGTACCGGCGCACGAGTATTTGTGTATCCATGCGCAAATGTGTGTGTGTGTGTGAGAGATGCCTGCGTCATGCGTTCGCCATGTGAGTCACTTGCTCTTGTGTAGTCGTGAGTAAGAGCCCTCCACCGCCTCGACCTTCTCTCTGGGGCCCCCGAACCGGAGCACAACCGGGCGCCTTTTGCTGCTTCTTCTTCCCTGTTTTTTCCCCCCGTCCACAAGGCTGCATCTCGTCTGCTCGTCGCCCAACAGGTTGTTCTGTCAATACCAGGCGCTCACAATGCACTGTGTATGTGCGTGTGTGTCCATGAGTTTGAAATCTGAGAGACAGTTCGAAGGGAGACAAACACACAACCACCTGCCTGCCTATTATTCCGGGGAGGAAAAAAAAAAAAAAAAGCGATGAAACAAACATGACCATGAACACTTTTTTTCCACCTCGCTGGTGTCAGAAATCTCAACATCACGAGATTCACTGAATATGTGAATAACAGCTCTGTCTTCTTCGGCGTTGCCCGCTGGGGATAATTGCAGGTGAGCCATGGAGGAGACAGAGAGGAGCAGTGTACAGAGAGATAAGTAAACACACAGGTGACGTCTGCGGTTGATGACCAACGCTGAAGTGACTCTTTTTCTCGGGAAAGCTGGGATAAAGGTTCCTGACAGGGCTCCTCTATAGCGATAAAACGTGGACAAATAATCTTTATCCAAACAGGATAGCACCGCTCACAGCCTGCACATACTGTATTGACATTATTCTGGCGATGCATCATTGTTTGTCCTTTCTGAGAAGATTCAGATCCTTATTCTGTTTTTTTTTTTTTTTTTTTGTTATTTCTGAGCTGTCAGTGTCGTGGCACTTCTTTCGGGGCGCTTTTTAAATGGCAAAACAAAACAAAAACAGCAAAATAGAGAAAGACAGTTTTATGCTGTTTTTTTTAGACTTATTCCACCATCTAGTGGTAGTGAGTGCGCTGTTACACACTGGGACTGCACTGACCTCTGGTCTCTGATCTCTGCTGGCACGGCTGTGGACAAGTGGGAGTCATGGTTGATATATTGTGGCATTGTCCTGCAGTAACGTGAGAGGGTTTGGAAGTAAGTGGTTCATTTGTGTTCGGTTATAATGAACACTAATCCGTCTCCTTGCCCTCTGATTTGTTTACTAGGACGTGGGGTTAAAATACAATTTGTGAAGTTAGTTGAAAACACTCAAAAATTAAATAAAATGTCATCAACAGTTTTGACTTTCTGTCGTTTATATTTTGTGTTGCAGAGATAAAACTGATGTTAGCATGCTAACCAGCTAGCCGGGTCCGAAGCTCCCCGTGCTCATGGCGTAAACACCGATGCTCCCCTGATGCTCTGAGCTCCCAGTCCGGACTGATAGCTGCACGGCTAATCGAGCTAACTAGCTAACTGAGGCTGAGCATGGATTCAACAGGTGGCCTATTCTTATTGCACTTTTAAATCAGAGGACTTGAAAGTAAAAATGCTACTATAGTATTTGGAACGTCCTGGTATCTTATGTTGGAAAGCAGTTCAGCAATTAGCAACTACTGCTGATTAATACTGAGCATCACTATATGAGATGATTAACAAACTTCGGTTCCATTAATATAGATCAAACAATATGTTGAGGATGTGAAAATATACTTATGAGGCAGCGTGCTGTGAATTCCCCTCCAGTATCATATGTTGAATAATGTGGTTTTATATCGTCCTGTATTTTTTGTTCTTGTTTGTTTTGTTGTCATATGTATTATATACTTTCATACTAATAAACATTTAACTTAAAGGAGACAAAGAGACATTTTCAGGTTAAAAATCTCATTTTCAGTTACTGCTATAATAAGTTTACAGGCTTTAATGCTCCAAAAAACACATACTGTTCTCATACTGTGCCATGCTGCAGTCTCCTCTGATTGGTCAGCTCGCACACGCCTGAGTCAGCACCGCTTGCAACGACAGAGCAGCTCTGCTAAATCAATTCTTACTTACCAAACCAGCCGCTAGGCATCAATTATGGAAATGTATGACATGGTGACATAGTGTGATGTCACACAGTCACAGAATTAAAGGCGGGGCTACTGACGAGGCGTTTCAGGAGCAGTGTTTTCAGTGGGAGAGAGGAGCTTCTGTCGGTGCGGACTTTGACCTGTTTAACTTTTAAGATCTGTTGCACAAGAACAGAGATCCTTAAAAAAAAGAAAAGCACCATACTTGGACTATAAACCTCTGAGGATGCATCCGAATAATCGAGATCACAAGAGGTCGGTCAAAAAAAAGGATGGATAAGAATTGCAATGCTGAACATTTGGTGAAGAAATAAAATATTTATTATTCACACACTTGATTAACTGTATCTTTAGAAACACGACATAAAATAAAGTTAATGCACAAAAAAATCAAGAAATTTTCATACACCAGACGACAGTTTTTTGGGTGAAACGACCGTATGTTGGCACAAAATAAAGGAAACATTTAAGAAAAGTGCTCATTTAGACACAGTCGGAGGTAGAGATACAACACAAAGAGAGGAATTAGAAAATTAGGACATTCAAACTCAATTTTACAAACAACAATTGAACACTGAGAGATTCAAAACAGCTGTGGAATAACATTATTTAATTAAATAACACCATCGTTTTGAGATTGTATTTGTAGCACCTTGTGCTTTGCGAGGTCACCTTCATGCTACCAGTTTTTTTCTGCCCCCCTTTGGCAGAAATATGATTCTTCCTCCACGGCTGCGACACAAACGAGCTCCATTAGGACGAGGAGTTTGTCAAATTGGAATGTTTCTTTTTATTTAATGCACTTAACCCTCTCTTGAAGAGCAGCACCGCTTGGAACCGTATTCAACACTTGGGAGACTGGAACAGATTTTTAAGCTCCTTGTCCTACATGGCTCCGTCCTCGTCCTCTTGTTCTGGCAGGCTGCCGGGACAGGGCTCCATGGTAACAGCGACGCCCATGCCGCTGCGTCCGACGGGCATGTCGCTGACGCACGTCCATTCATTTCTCTCTGGGCAGTAACACTCGACGCTGGTCAGGAAGCCGTGCTGGTTAAAACCTCCTGGATGGACACACACAGACACACACACACACACACAACATGTTTAATGAAGCTGTTAATAAACCAATTAGGGATCTAATTGTCAACAGTTGTGTCAATGAATAACCAAATTAAATCATTCTGTCTTTGCGCAATTGATTTCGAAATTCATAAATGGATTAATAAAATTATTCTTTTTTACTTTTAGGGTTTTAATTGATTTTATTTACTAGAGTCGTTCGTTGTTTCCTCCCGATTTTATTTGCCGGCTGCTCTTCTCTTCAGTCTGAACATCTGAACCACTCTATTTAATTAACACAGAGGCACTAAGCCACATTAGGAGGAGCTCACACTGTTGTAAGTAACGGGGGATCTCACTGGCAAACCTCCTGACCTAACTGTTTTACTCATTAATCAAAATAATTTAATTACTGGACGAGCCTGTATTGTTGTTGCTTCCACAGGCATAAACATCGAGGGGTATCTTCACATATACCAGAGACATTAAAGGCTTTCCTAGGATTGACTTACTACCAGATGAAACGTCATTTAACTCGTAAAAAAAAGACAGAAATGTTTGTGGCAGCGGCAGCCCGTAAAAATATGAGATCATTGTTTAATTAGCACTGACGTAGTTTCGCTGGAGCTCTTCTTCGGGCTCATGAAAAAGGTACAGCGGGCTTAGATGCATGAAACTACTCGTGCTGATCAGTGACGGCCGCACAAAACAAGCCTGACTTCAGGCCAACAACAGTAATCAATGCAGGCGTCATTAAAAAACTGTATAGAAAACACTCGCACAAAAAAGCAGAAAAGGTTAAAAGAGAAGAAAATAAGCTAAAACAAACAAAAAACATAAGTATCTACGAAACACATCTACTAGAATGGCATTCAGTAGAGTGCATACCTCCACCAAAGCCCAACAGTCCCCATTTAGTTCAATCAGGCCCAAACAAAAATCCACTTTGCTACTATATAGCAACCAAAAAAGACTAACCCTCCATGTAAACATACTGAAATCCAATAGATCCAGATTTTCTTAATTAAGATCAATGCAGAAATAACCAATAATGCCAATAAATGCCCCATATCGCACTATTTAAGGAAAGTGATAAAACATTCCTGGATCCAAACCAAAAGTTAATCGGGTCTATTGCGGGCTGAGAACCATCCTACGTTCAAGTTTTGTGGAAATGTGTTCGCTAGTTTTTGTGCAATCCTGCTGACAAACCAACAACCGGACACGGTCAGAATTCACCTTGGTGGAGGTTAAACAGATAAAATAGTTACATCAAACAATAATCAAAAATATTCTGATGAATGATATTACTGACCGAAGACGTAGATGCGCCCCTGGTACACCGTGGCTCCGTGTGCGCTGCGACAGTTCTGCATGGCGGCCCGGGGCTCCCACAGGTTCCTGGATATATTGTAACGCTCCACAGAACACAGCTGGCTCCGCCCATCATACCCTCCTATGGCGTACAGGTACGAGTTCATACTCACCAATCCTGCAGACACAGACGAAAGTTCAAGGTCTAGGACGAAATAGCAGTCAAAACTCACCAAGATCCGCACGCCAACATATGACGTGACACTCACCCAGTCCACTGCGGATAGTGTTCATGGGCGCCAGCTGATGCCATGTGTTAGTGTCGGGCTGGTATCTCTCAACAGTGTTCCAGCGGTTCTGCCCGTCATACCCGCCCGCCACATACAGAGCGCCGCCACACGCCGCCACTCCAGCACCCAGACGAGGGACCGACATCGGGCAAACAAAGGACCAGCGATTAGACTCCGGATCCCATCTGCAAAACAAACAGCAGCAGTGAGTTACATGTAGTCAACGCAGAAATAATCTGTTGACAGTCCCTAATGAAGCTACATGTAAGTCAATTAATAAAATCAAATTAGGGAATCAGTGCCGCAAAACTTTAAATGGATCAGAGGGCAGCGGCCGCGTGCAGCAACCTTCTCAGTCTGCCCGAGTCGGTCGACTTTAAGTGGATTAGGTTAAGCTGGCAGCCATGTTTGGCAACTATTGACAAGCTTCATTTGAAGCCAAAGAGGCCGGGACGCCACGGCGAGCAGACAGAGACAAGAAAGAGCACATGATTCTGTAGACTCGGTGTGTGACGCTGTGATCCTGCCCTCTCACTGAACTTACATAACGCACAAACAAGCGATACGGGGAAACTGGGAAATTTGTAAATGCAAATAACGCAACAACGACAACGAGGTGAGTCACGATGAGGCAGGTCGGACTGCGTGTTTATCCGCCTGGTTAATGATTAAAAAGTTGTTGGCTCAGTTCTCGGTACTGGGTGTATTCCAGCTGTAAACTGCTGATAGGAGGGTGGCCGATATTAAATCAGCTGCTCTCTAACGTTGGCGACGTGCCCTTGACTAAAGCTCGAATACAGGTCGCTCCCCGGAGGTCAATGTGCCGACACCGACCCTGACCTCTGAACTCTGGAAACTCGCACGATAACACGCAATCTCAATTTTAGCGCCTCTGGGACTTGCAGGACCGGCAGGGCTCCCTGTTGATCCTCTTACATGTTGCTTGGATCGTTCAGGAAGCATCCTCAGGAGCTGTTTTTTTTTTTTTTTCTGCCAACCATTGTCGCCACAAATGCTCTAATCTGCTTTGATGCGTCTCAGTTTGAATTTTCATTTCAACGCTTTTATCAGCTTTCATTAAATTGAGCGGCTCCTCGTAAAAAAAAGACTTCCAAGTGTCGTCTGACGAAGGCTAATAATTCTCTTGTGACTTGCATCTGTTGGAAATCTATACTCCTGAACATAAAAAAAAAGACTGATGAAGCACAAGAAGCGCTAATAGTAATCAAAAGAACTGTCACTTGGCTTTACTTGTGTTTTTGTGTCACTAATTGATTGAAGCTGATCCGTAGCAGCTTTTTAAAAAACCATTCCTCCCTGCTCGGTTCGGTGCGAGATGTAAAGCATTCCAGGTCGGCATTCCTGGGTAGCGTGTCTCGACGCGCTTCGCTGTGTTGTCGTCTAATTACGCTAAGAGGAATACCTGCGAACTTCTTGACTGCTCTTTCGTTTGAATGGCAGCTATTCATCGCATCTCTATCGTGCCATTATCCATACCTGCACTGAGGTAAATGCACTTGACAATGTGCATACAGCGGGGAGGAAATCCGTGCTTATTGCAACAATATTCCATTAAAATCAAATTGCTTCTCGAGTGCCTGCTTGAGTGAATTAGTGTCTCACTTCTCCACCGTGTTGTGATGCGTGGAGCCCTGCGAGCCGCCGACGGCGTAGATGGAGCCGTCCACCACGGCCACCCCGACCCGGTTCCTGGGTATGTTGAGCGAGGCCCGCTGGCTCCACTGGTTGGTCATCGGGTTGTAGCAGCTCAGGGCGCTGGACTCCGTGTTGTTTTGAAGCGACAGGTTCCTCCCTCCGACCTGAATTTTTGGACAAAAAAGAGGGATTAGAAAGGAGATTATGTGTGAATCTCTTCAAGCTGTCAAAACAAACATTAGTCTGTTCAGGAGTGGCAGGTAGACGCCGACACAAGAAGAAGAAAGTGGGTGAAAATAGAGAATGTTCCAGTACAGACAGCAACACAAGACTGAAACAACACAACACAGATTGAATCCAGTGTATTTCCAACGTATCATAATATAGAACTGTGTTTCATCACAGGCCATTCTTACACAATCAGTATTGACACTGTGTCATACATATCATTATATATTCATATGTCATATTTAAGCCAAAAATAATGTAAAAACTTTCATGGAATTATTGTTATCTTGCAGAATTCTACAGCTGTACTTCTAATATGTGTTAAATTAGAAATTTTTGGCATTTTTGTGATTCTTCGTGCTTCCTCAGCCTCACCAATCGCTCGTTTTTTACTCGATTGGGTCAGAATTTGTCCTGGACGTCCAAACAACTCTTTAAGTACTATGTGCAATATGCATTCATTTAAAAACAGTTGCTGTGGAACAGTTACAAAAAACCAAAATAATAACAGTAAGTCATTTTATTTTAACCCAAAAGAAGCTTTTATTTTCACAAACATTCATGTCTCCATTATTTTTCATTTTCTTGCAACCACATTTGGACTCTGTGTCATATTAATGCAGTTCTCTCACATCTAGAAGTTATCAAGTCCTGCGTTAAAAAATTGAGAGCCCCAGATCTCACAAAATATAACTTCAGAGCTGAGAAACTCACTTTTTATCATTTAATTTTTAACAAGAAGGGCGATTTTAATGTCCTTGAACGCTTGTTTTTTATGTGAATGTGTTAATATTCATTGCATGTATATCAAAAATTCAAAAATGTTATATTCATAGTTCTTATATATTTCTATAAAAACTGGTTCATCCTTCTACTGGCTGTAATATTACAGTCTGTGATTTGATTTCATTGGTACATATTTAGCTCTGAGGGATGAACTTAAAAAATTCAGAACTTAAAGAGAATGTGGAGGACAGCTATAGGAGTGTGGAAGGTTTCGTGAATTTAATAGAAGTTCATTGATTAGAACAGAACAGAAGTTTGAGTAATCCATCCGTGACATGAACCGGGCAAAGTTCACATTCTGGATGAGTTGGCAAGAAATGACCCTTTAGTTTACTGCCACACACCACGAGTGTGTTGGAACACGTGGGTGCAATCGTCCTGCGCATTAATAATTAATTGACCTTGTTTCATCTATTATCGATCATTCAGTCACTTTTTTTTCCCCTCAGTGAAGTTCATTCCTCTGGACAGGTGTCTTGTCTCTTATCTTATCTTACTGTACATTTCAACGGTGGTTCGTTGTAACTGGTGCAACTTACAGTGTAGAGCAGCCCGAACAGCGCACAGGCTCCCAGACCGCTGCACGGAGACGCCATGTCGGCCAGTTTGAGCCAGCAGTTCCTCCTCGGATCGTAGGCCTCCATGGAGGCCAGGGAATGCTGCTTGTATCTGAACAGAGACGAGGGAACAGTGAGTGGGTAGATGCATTATTTAAAAAAAATACAAATACATGTTCTGTACATGTACGGACATGTACATGTATTATGGGGCTTCACGTGAAATTAATCTATTCTTCCACACGTCAGGCCTCGTACTCTTTTGCAGGGACAAGGAAATAAATAACATAGCCCTAAATTAACTTGAAACAGCTCACACAAAAATAAGAGCACCGACAGTTTTAAGGAAGACAGAGTGGATGACCTCCCGACAGCCACTGGGTGGCAGACTGAGACACTTTCTTGATCAGTTGTGTATCAGAACTGGACACTTACGCTCTGAGCGCAGCTTACTCAGTAACACGAATGCCACAAAAAGTGAGAAAGGAGCCATTAGCCCAAAGTGCTGCCACATGATAAGTGTCTGATTATTAACAAATACATTTTGTTGTATAAACCATGAGAGATAATCACCCGCCGGCCACGTAGATGAGCTGAGTTCCACGGTTGGGTGCAGGGGGCAGCTTCCTCAAAGTCATATCCTGGAAGATTTTAGACAGGAAGTCCTTACAGGAATTGGCCTGGAGTCAACAGACAAAACAGAGAACTTAAAACCTGTAAACAAATCTCATGTGTCTTTTCACTTCCACGACAAGAAAAACACGAAGAGCTGCAGGAGTTTACCTTGAGGAGGATGGGGCAGGACAGCAGCTGGTTCTTCAGGAACTTCGGAGGGAGGGCGTAGATATGGACCGCGTTCAAGAGGGCGTGTAGGTACTGGGCTCTGCCCTCCATGTCCCAGCGGACCCAGTCTGTGCAGGCCTTATACACCTAGCGTGGATTGCACATCAATATGAGGGTTGTTATAAGCATCAGGATACACTCTTATCTTAGAGTATCAGTGGAGATTTCTTGGTGTATGTTGAGCTGTAAAAAAAACTAAATGTTCCTGAACGCCACACACCTCAGACTCACAGAGCACCTTCAGACTGTCCTGACTGATGAGCTCCAGCAGCTGGCAGTGAGAGAGGCTGAAGAACTCATCTTCTTTGGTCACCTGGGACACAACAGCACAGAGAAAGACATACTGACGACTGGTTGTGCACATTTCAGTCCCTTTTTTTTTTGCAAGTTGCAATCGTACTTGCGCCTCACCTCGCTGAAGTGCGTGTTGATATACTCTCGACTCCGCTGGTGCAGCTCCGTGCAGCCGATCTCCTCGGCAAAGCGGGCGATGCCGATGACATTAGCCGGCTCCAGGTGCTTGGTGAGGAAGTCGCAGCACGCCTTGGCCACGTCCTCCACCTGATACCTTGTAGAGAACAACAGGAAGAGGAGGGAAAACTTAATGGTGGAGAATATGCATGAATCAATAGTTTCAGGGTCAACCTTTCGCACAATGTGCTGCAGTTTATGCGCTGTCCGTTTACCTCATAGCACCCAGGAGCAGGTGCAGCACATACTTCTCTCCCACCGTGATGCGGGAGGTGTAGGCAAAGTCTATAAGTTTTCCCACCACCTGGGGGCAGACGTCTCGCAGGGTGACCTCTGGGGCGCGACACTCCACGAAGCTGCTGGTGAACATGGCTCTGAAGTAGGGGCTACAGGAGGCCAGGACCACCTTATGCACCTGGGTAAAGTAACAGATTTGATTTGATTTAAAAAATGGATCCCCAAAACTTTGCTTTTGACTGAACACCAATCTTGCATCGAGCCCTGCAAGTCACAAAATGAATAAATACTGATAACAATGAATGCTACAAAAAAGCTTTTCAGTTTCCCTTTATCACCATTCAGTGGATGAAATAACTTCAAATGTAATTTATTCATCTTTTACGTTTATTGTGTTTTTTTTCTTACTCTTTTATTATATTTTATTTTATTCTCATGGCACAAATTCAAGGGCACGAATTTCTCTGTAAAAATGTTGATGTCACATTAACAAGAAGGCTTTAGAGTTTAGAATTTGGTGACAGTGTTTCACAAAATTTATGAAGCTTTTCCAACTCTCGGGACGTTCTCCACAAGCGCAGAAGTAGTAGAAGAAGTAGAAAATCAGAAATAATAATATAAATAGACGCAGCAAGTCAAATTTTTCATCCCTCGGGACGACATGCATGACTGCTGCAAATTACACTGTAGATTGTGGCGCTTTTTAAAGTTGCAATGCGTAAGAATCGTCCACCTGTTGAATTCACACTCCCAACACCACAACCGGTACCTGCTGCTGACGGTGTTGTGCTTGTGCACCTGTGACTGTAGCTACCGTTAGCTTGTTAGCTCAGCTAGACGTGCAGCTAGTCAGATTACCAGGTTAGCATCAGTCCTGGTGCTAGCCGGTTAGCATGCCAACTTTACTAGACATGACATCAACTGTTATTTCTTCACAATCTGTTGATTACTTTAGATTTTTAACTAATATTCTTACACAGTGCACCTTTAAGTTTGTAAATTTAGATTTTTTTCCCTCCACAAAATAGCACAGACTGCTTTCTGATCATCTGATTCAGCGGGCGTCTCACCTTGAAGTCCACCGTCCTGTCTTTGTGCGAGACATGCAGCACCAGGTCACACAGCATCTCCTGCCGCCTGAACTCCTCCATCGCCTTGAGGGATCTGGAAGCGTGAGTCTCCACCGAGTAGTCGAGACAGCCGGACCCGTGCATGGACGGGACCGCGATAGCCGAGAAATCAGAGTCGCATGTGGGACGTTTCTTCCTCAATTGACAATGCATTCTGGGAGAGAGCGCTCCAGATTCTTTTCTGAGTAACTACCTGTTCAGTCTAACAGTCTTTTACAAGTTCAAGTTTTTAGCTCTTATCCCATCTGAGTCGGATTTTCAGCAGAGAAAATTCCTTTGGTCTTGCTCCAGTTAGCAGATGTCCTAAGTTCCTCCATTTTGTTCGGGATTCACCACAAATGTCCATTAATTTCCCCAAAACATTCGGGTTGTGTGCAGCTTAATGTCATAATCCATTGTTGAACCCAGCTACAGTCAGTGGGCAGAGCAAGCAGTCCAGAGAAGAAGTCGGTCTCTACATGAGATACGTTCAGCTCGTACGCTTCCCGGCGCGAACACGGAGTGTAAACAAACTTGCGGACTGTTCTGTCACCCACAGATCCGGGCTCCAACATGACTGACAGCCTCTGAATTAGGGTGTCAGACAGTTCCTAAACCATGATCGTTACATTGCTGCTGGTCCACATTTTACAAGTTTCAGGGTTTTTGAAAATAGATCAATTCCGACAGTTCCTCTGTACTTTAGTGCTCCACAGGAAAGCAGTAAGAGGTCAGCAGATGTGTGGAACTGCACAATCCGATGTGTCCTGGCGAGGATCTCTCCGGCCTTATCCGTTGTGACGTTTATCCTGCGTAAGAAAAAAAAAACAGATCAAGTTACGATAGATGACATTTTGGTGGGTTGCGAGGGAAGCTAACAGAATCATGTGAATGTGTCCTTTTCTTTTCCCCCTTCGTGCGTGTGTGTGTGTATGCGAGGAAGTGCGTGTCACACACTCCGGGTTTCACTTCCTCGCGGCTGGAACAGAAAAGACACACTCAGTCGCTGCTTCATGCCAAGGACAGGGACTTTGTGATTTTTCGGCGGGTTTAACTTTAACGAGTAAAAATATTCACATATTCAGTCTGTGAATGATAATCTGGAATAAATGTGCAAACATTTCTGTGCTGTTTCATTTCTTCAGAGCTGTTTATAGTCTTGGACCTCACAACACTAGTTAATTAATCAATTAGTTACTTGAAAGTTAATCTGCAGCTATGCTGATGATCCATTAACCATTTAATTTGTCTTTAAAGCAGCATTATGTAACTGTTCTACCTCAAAATAACAGCTTCAAAGTGATTTATAATACTGTGGATGGTGTCTCAGTGTCAGCCACCACCAACTCCCTGCCACTTTGCACTGCACTTTGTATATTCAGAGAGCATGTAGGATCACAGTGTGTGACGCTTTACAGCAGAACATCCCACACAGCAGCAACCGTTTTTTGGTGAAAGTGGATCATATTTAGATTAGAAAAAAAAAGGTTTCCTGGTTTTCTCTGTGATGTCATCCGGCTGCTCCGCCTCACCTCTCTGTGAATTAGGGAGTTTCCTGAAAAGCAACCTGTAGCTCTGCCGGCCGACTGCAAGACGAGGAGCTGGGTTATAAGAAGCAAGACGGTCAACTTCACCAAGTCAGCCGATTTCAACAGAGGTTACAGGTGTTACAGTCTCCGGTTCAGGTTGCCATAACGTAGCATGCTATTACTCTGACTGCCACAGTGAGCTTGTATGTTTACTTCAAAACTCAAAATGTGGTTATCAGTTGTGCAGATTTTTTTTTTCTTCACATTATATCTGACAAATTGTTGGCAGAAACCTGTGAATTGTATTTTTACGACAGTTGTGTTGCACTCAGACATGATGGGAACCGGTCACGCAAACCAATAACCACAAAGTCGACAGTCAACATCAGATGGTATCAAGTTCTGCCTTTCTTGGTCGTTGTGATAAATTGATTCATTTTTGTATTGTGTTTTGTATCATTCGTCGCACAAAACGAGAAAGTGGAATATGTCCTCTTGTGCTCGAGGACAATTTGACCAAACGATACATCGAGAATAAAATCTGCAGTTAGTTAGTCAGAGACAAGCTTCATGATTAATCAGTCAAGTCCAGTTAAACTCTCTTTCTTCTTCTTCTTTCAGTTGAACACAAGAATGTAAGTGTGTGACTCGCAGGCAAGTGACTGAGATTATGTGCAGAGTAGACATCTATAAATAAAAACAAACACACAGGACGCACATTCACATTACAGAAGGCAACAAAAAACATGAACTAACTCCTACCAGACACCAGAAGCTGTCGCTGACCAAACACTCGGCTGCTTCCCCTTCATCACATTCACTCCTGTGCTCCCATTTATTTTATGTGCGAGTAGTAAAACCACTCCCCTCGTGTGAGAGAAGGCCGGTGTTATCATCCAGCTCGTCTCTGTCCTGACTGGAACCTGTTTGGCCGTCTATTTTAACTCACATGTCAGAGGTGCAGAGCACTAACAACATCAGTCCCGCCTCTTGACGCAACAGGAAATTGGCGAATGAAAAGTAAACACCCTGCGGAGGGTTTTCAAACACCCCCTTATCTCACGATTCGTGATTAAACCTCGAGATTAAGTGTCAATAAACCTAAAATTAGAAAAGCGTGAGGCAAAGAACTTCCGTGAGCTGAGTCAGATATTTATCGCTCCCCCTCAGGAGTTTAATGTAACGACTGTACGTGGGTTTGAACGGTGCACCTGTCTCCAATAAAGCTCTAAACAAGAGTCTCGCTAGATTCTTGTCAATTAATAAGCCTCTCGAGCGCGAGTGGATCGCTCTCTGTCGTTAGCACGCAGCTAGATGTGTAACAATGTGCAATCAGATATGACTTCAGTCTCACATTATGAGAAACACGCTCATTCACTTCCCTGACGAGAATTAGATAGAAGATTAATGCGACTCCAGGTGTGTCCGCTGACGTCACACTTGAGAGAAGGTTAGCTTAGCTTAGCATAAAGACTAGACATCTAGAATGACGCTGTCTGGTTGAAAAGACTTTACTGAGGTACAATTTTGAGGTACTTTACTTGAGTATTTCCATTTGTGACCACTTTATATTTCCACTTCTCTGCATTTTGAAGGAAAATATTGTACTTTTTCCAAAATAAATGTATTTTTTTTTAGCTTTAGTTACCAGTTACATGCTGCATCAGAGCCAAATGATCACATTATTACATTTATAATTAATTAATTGCCCATCTTAATTTGCAATCAGATGAAAACACAGATTCCAGTAATCAGGAAAATTGTGAATATTGGACCACAATTTAATTTCACTGCTGCTGTACTTGTACAACTGCATGTGATGTTTTACAACACTGTCTGCATTTGGCTTTTAAAAAACATGCATATCACAAACACAGCAGCACATTCTGATTGAGAAACACTACTACTTCACTACCAACCAGCGGAGCTTTACTAAAGAAATTAAAGACACGCTGTCAGCACTCAACATTTGTCAGAGGGCTCCATCTTCAAGCATCTGCCTCACATGATTCATCCAGCAGACTCCTCGACTATGTTGTAGTTGTAATTAGAAAAAGCACAATATGTCTCTTTGACAGGCTCCTGATTATCTCTGATTACCTTCCAGCTCGTTTCTTATTTATACCTTCTAGGTTTGGGAATATTTGCAGTGAATTTACAATCACAATGCTTAAGAATCGCCCGCACATTCCTGAAATAGAGCGGGTGTTTTTCTCTTCACACAACGCGGAGCAAACATGAAATCTCTGCATTCCAGAGCGTCGCTCGCTGCTGCAGCCCGAAGCAGAACAAATCAGTCAGGAGCCGACATCGGCGGAGGTTTTCTATGTAGAAACCTCTAGAAACAACAGCAGTGGAGACATTTTAAGCCCTCGACAGAGACAAACCCGGATCCTACGAGCGACCAAACTTTACTTTGACCTTTTGAGAACCACAGGAGCGCTCACACCACCTGACAATTAATCTCATGCTTATCATTGTTTTCTGTGCTGTCAGCATCTATCAGATATTTGTTTTTCAATCACATTTTGTGTGCGCGTTTCATTGACCAGAGCGCAAGAAAGGGTTTTTCGGTCAGACGGAGTGCAGCTTTGCAGAGTTGCACAATCAAATCTGTTCAGCCCTCGAGCCCTTTTCCACCGGTCATATGACCGAACGTGTGAGGCAGAAGAGGGAGGGAGAGCAGACACGCAGAGAAAATACATTTCGACGGGCAACTTACCGCGATTAAGAGGGGGAAAAAAAGCGAGTAAAAAAAAAAACAGACATCTAGCTGAAGGAAGATGTAAAAAGGAGGAGATCAGATCGAGGAGAGGTTGAGAGAAAGGAAGCAAGAGTCATTAATACAATAGAGCCGCTCAGTTTTCAATAAAGGGCCATTGTGTTTGGATATATCAGCCTGTCCTGCTCTCCTGATCAGGCTTTAAGGGGGTTAACAGTAAGTGACTGTGTACACACACAGTTCTCTGAGCACGGCTACTATATAAAACATTGCTCAAGCCTGCAGGAACACTGTGAGAACACTGTGAGAACACTGTGGGAACACTGTGGGAACACTGTGTCACTGGGACAGTTTTATTGATTTGACCCAGGTTTAGTAATGTGACCGAGGTCCTGCCTAGTGTTCAATCGCAGAGCGTCGCCCTCCAGATCAGAGTGTGAAGGTTTCTTATTGGCTTCAAGGGTGAGATTGTATTGAACGCCAAGTGGGAGTCAACCAACAGCATTGTGGTGCTATGTTGTTTTAGGGCAGTGGATGTGGCACACTGTGGATCTGTTGGTTCTGAAAGCCTACTGCTGAGGGTCCATTTTCCTTCTGATGAGTTGATTTGTCCAAAAAACATCAGAAAAGGGTTTAAACTTGTTTCCAAAGCCCATGTTGAGGTTTTCAAATGTCATGCTTGATCCACAACCCAAAGATTTTCAGTTTACAGTAATTTTTTGCCATTTCATTAGCTGAAATCAAAAATGTTTTAGTGGACAAAAAGATTACAGGTGCTCTTCTTTGACTCAGAAGCTTTAATTGAGTTGAACGATCTCGAAAAAGGAGATCAGTGGTTATTCACTAGGTTAAATTAGTACTTTTTCAGAAAACTAAGCAGTCGGTGCAGACTTCATAAAAAGAAACAATAGAGGCAGAGTTAACCATTTACAGACTGCTGCTGCTGGCAGATGGTCTGCTGGGACCACGTCAGCCTTTAACATGAACGCACTGCAGGACTTAATTTAAAGAGAGAAGACGCCCTCCATTAACCTTTTGAAAAATACGCTGAGCCATAGTGACCACAGGCCATCTTGCAATGTTTTGTGACATAAGCTTTTTTCTGCCGTGTCACTTTCAGCTGACTCGGGTCAGAAGCTGCTGATGACAAAGCTTTTATTCTGAAAAAACTCCCTTAGAAAAAGAACATTCGGGGAGGATGAGGGGGTTAAAAAGCCTCCTCTCAAGAAATTTGGCAGTCAAAAAAGTCAAGGCGAGCGCTGCGCAGGAACTACGGTGACCTAAAATAACTCTTGAGAGTGAAGATTGCCCAACGCTGCCTCCTGACCACAAACCCACCATAACAGAAACACTGAATATACAGCAGTGATATATCCTTAAAGAACGAGCATTCCTTTGTTATCTGTGGTGAAATGTTCGCCCTCATAAACATTTGTTCTAATATTGTTCGTGCTGTATCGGGACTTTGCAGTGTGTGTTACGCAACTGATTTATTTACTCGTCGTCGTGGCTTGTTCTTTCGAATATAAAAACGTCCTTCTGTCATCTTCCTTGGAAACGAAGGATGATTTATTTCCCACGTTCTCACACCCACACCGTATATTTACACGTATACCTTCAATTTCCTACTCTAACTGCTGCACAGCTCTCCACATCCTGGTGTATTCACTTCACTCTGCTACAACCGTCACCGCTCATACTGAACTTTTTCTGACCAATCAACGTGTACCTCTCGTTCTTATTTATCTATATTACCGTACTTTCCGGACTATAAGCCGCTACTTTTTCCCCATGCTTTGAACCCTGCGGCCTATACAACGGTGCGGCTAATTTATGGATTTTTACAGCTAACGGCCACTAGGGGACCTCCTCAATCTATGGATTGTACAGGTTACGTCCCTCACCTTTAACGCCTGGTTTATTATTATGCTTCTGCGTCGCGGCGACAGCGTAGCTACGTCGTCGACCCTACACCGTCATTGAGCATTCGGAGTTCTGCGTCGAGGGAACGCGTTGTTCTGTCGGTGGACGTCATCAACATCAGTGATTCAGGTTTGTTATGCTAACAACACATAGTCAGACAGGTGGCGGTGCTAACGGAGCTAACAGCTGTCTGTCAGTCTGACCGAGAAGTTTCTCACTTTACTTCGCTGTTAGTTGAATTAAATGACATTCATGTTGTCTTTAACTGTCCGTGCGAACCAGTCCGTAGCTTTGTGCGTCTGTTTGTGCGTCTCTGACTCTTGCTTGTTGACGTTTGCGTGGTCATAGGTTATGCAAATATGCAACTTGTTTGTTGAAATGTTAATAAAATGGAAGCTTCCCCAAACAGCAGTCTCTTTCCCGACAATCTCCTCTGTGCACAAGCCTTTACACATGGTAATTAAACGCTAAAACACCTGCGGCTTATAATCGGGTGCGGCTTGTATATGTACACATTTGTGTTTTTCCCTAAAATTGGCTGGTGCGGCTTATATTCAGGTGCGCCTTATAGTCCGGAAATTACGGTACACACGTCTGTTGTACTGGAATTACATAAAACTGAGTCTAATCTAATCTAATTTTCCTGCAGCTGGGTCATCTTGTGTTATCTAGAACTGAAACAATATAGATAAAGGCTCTGACATAATGCTGTTTAACAAGCCAATTAATCACCACAGCAACCCAGCCAGGCTCCCAGTTGGTCACTGTTCAGGACTTTAACCATGTATATCTTTACCTGTTTGTGTTGTCATGTTGAGTATGTCCCTCACTGGTGGCTACCAGCTCAGGCTACAGAGCGTTGTTTCAATAATGAAGCTACATACAAACAGTTGGAAAAGAAATTCCCTCATTTTATGTGGAAATCATTTTCTATTTTTACTCTTCTCTCACTAATCCGGGCTTGAATTTCTTGTTCTACAACACTGATGATGACTTCCAGCCTCCTGTTTTAGTCCACACGCCCACACACGCAATCTTGTGTCAGACGGATGGATGAGATGGGAGGCGAGTGAGTACCTGAGACCTGAACCAGCGCGTAAAGTCTCCGCGTCCTCAGCCGACACCACAATATCAGTCACCAGCACCTAAGCCGGCTAAAGCCTGCGATACAAACAGTCATGGTGCAGAATAATAGTTACATCAAGACTGAGCGACACGGCCGTAGAGTAATATCACAATATTGCATAACGATGAAGTGCGTACAGGGAAGTTTTAGAAACAAGTAGAACAGTTTGGAAAGTTTAGCAAATGACATCACTTTACTGTAATGCAGCTGACAACACTAACACTATATCACAATATAATGATCTACAAAATCTAAAATGATCAGCTGTATATATAACAATATGATGCTCAGTCCTAAAATATAATGAATCCCTTTGTTGGTAACACCATTTAATATATACGCATGTTTTATAGTCTCAACCAATAATGAGTTATTCCGGAAAACCAGCAGAAGAATTAATTGTTTGAGGTTGACAAATCCAGAGAACGGAGAAAACTGCCTGTCACGGTGATGAGCTCCAAATGTGCCACACTCACTAAAGTCCAAAGATCAGCAAACCTGCCAACACCTTCTAATAACCATCATTAATAAATGGTAGATATATAGTTAATTAAACATTAATTCACAGTGATTCCACTGTTAACACAGTCAGTTAAATGCTTTGTAGGCCAACATCAGCTGCAACTTCTCAATAAACAGCTTGATAAATGGTTTATTAAGAATGTCATTGTATGATAACAGTGAAATAAATTAAGTAAAGTTTAATCGAGTATTAATTAATGACGGCTGCAACCAGTGAAGTTTTGTTTAAAGGTGCAATACGTCAAAATCTTTAGTTTAAAGTTTAAAAGGGCAGTGCGCATTCAAACTCTGAATTTTAATATTTATAAGACTAATCAGGTAATAATAGACACTTAGAAATGAGCATTTTTGCTATAAGTGAATAAGCAAGCTGTTCTCAGAGGTAATTAAGGTCCACAGAAGACTGTTTGAAGCTAGAGATGTGGCAGGGTCCGCCACAGATAAACCAAATTAAACAAGTTTGTTTGTTTATCCAATTTATTGAGTCATGAGAAGTTAGGCTTAAAAAAAATCAGTCAGTCTCTTCTGTCTTCCCCAAAACTACATAGTGCTCCTTTAAACTTGGAGATTGATCATAATGATTGATGGATTATTGACTTGACACATTGTGGCTGTCAGACTATGTGTGTTATATTCTTCCTAAAGTTTTGTTTGTTTGTGTTCCAGAAGCTTTGATGATCAGAGACGATCTGACCCTCAGCTCTCTGCTCAGTGAGACACGGAGCACACAGAGGACGATCAGCCAAAGTTTCAATTCCGTTTTATGAGTCTGCGCACTAGTGAGGAAATAAGCTGAATGGTCGACGGCAACATAATAAACTACCGGATATGTGAGAGTACAGAAAGAAGAAGAAAAAAAAGACTGCTGTAACTGCGATGTGGTAGGAAGTAACACAAGAAATGTCCCGATCGCAAACACACACGACCACGTTTCAATCCGTCAGTGATTTTTTTTTTTCTCCGAAGGGCGCGTCCGCTCACAAACTGCACATCTGACACAAAAACAGCTGGAGATTCACTCACCTGAACCCGCAGCTGTCACGAGTCCGCACCGATCACTCCGTGGAGGGGCGGCGAAGTTTTACGCACGACTTTTTTTTTTGTTTGTTTGTTGTTGTGTTTCCAAACGCGCAGCGATCGAGTCTCCGTGAAAAAAAAAGAAAACGCTTCTCCAGACGCGTCTCGTCTTCACGTTAAAAGGCGAAATGTGGCGAGCTGCGAGCGTCGCTGCTGCTCTGCGTCGCCGCGGGCACAGATCCAAAGTCTGGGGAGGAATTTGTGCACCGACATGACTCTGCAACTCTCCGCGAGCAGCGCGCGGGGGCGGGAGTACGCGTGCACAGGGGACCTACACGGCAACCAGGCAGGAGAAGCATTCCTCAAACTGAAACTGAACCTTGGTCATGAGCAGGACTGACAGGGATTATACAACCGCACACTCAACACTGCTCAACAGCCTGCAGCAGGAGAAAACCCCCTTCTTATCCATCCATACACACCCACACAGTCACCCTGGAGAGCAGGCTTCAGAGGAAACTCGCAAACAGTTCCAATGAAGTTTGATGGCCGGTGATTCATGGAGAAGAATGAGGCCGGCCCTGATGAATCACCCACACTGAGTGATACTTTATCTTTCAACAAGCAGTAAATCCTATAAGAACATGTTGAACATTTAGGAGATTATGTACAGGATACTGTATCAGCTGATAAATCTATATCCAATATGATCACCCTAAGATTAAACATAAGATACAGTAGTGAATCAACAAAAATCAATAAGTAACACAAAGCCGTTTAAAAGTATACTGATAAAAAGCATCTGAAAGGTTTATTAATCTTACCGCTACGTCACAACAGCTGTAGATCCTGTATGTGCACTGTTAAACCTATTTTGTTGCCATAAACAAAGCTGTTGATGTCTTGAGGTCTTGTTCAAAACACCCAATTTTGTCACTACAAACACAGCTGGAAATTTTCCTGAAGTCTCGTTAAAAAGACGCGGTTTTGTCTCCACAAACACAGCTGCAAGTTGTCCCAACGTCTCATTAAAAACAGTTCATTTAGCTTAAAAGAATAGCTGAAGATGTCCTGACTTCTCGTCAAAATAGACAGCTGGATATTGTCCTGAGGTCTCATCCAAAATACCCAATTTTGTTGTTTAAAAAATCAGATGGAGATGTCCCGACTTACTGTCAAAAATATTTAAAAAAATATGTCCTGAAGTCTTGTTTGAAACAGAGTTTTGCTATCAGTAACACAGTTTGGAGATGTCCTGACTTCCCGTCAAAAGCATCATTTTTGGGTCGCCTGAAACAAATCTGGAAAGCGACCGAAGGTCTTATTAAAAACAGCTGTTTTTGCTTAAAAATATCTGAAGACGTCCTGACTTCCTGTCAAAACTAGCCGTTTTTGTCACAACAAACACAGCTGGATACTTTCCTGAAGTCCCATTAGAAACACCTGATTTTGTTGCTTAAAAAAACAGCAGATCTCCCCTCTTGCTGTCAAAAATATTAGTTTTTAGTCGCCACAAACCTGGCAGGAATTTGTCCTGAGGGCTTGTTAAAGACACAGTTTTGTTGTAAAATAACACAGTTGGAGACGTCCTGACTTCTCATCAAAATTAGCTGTTTTTGTCACAACAAACACAGCTGGATATTGTCCTGAAGTTCCATTAAAAACATCCTGTTTTGCGCCACAAACACAGCTAAGATGTAGCCGACTTCCCATCAAAAATAGCTTTTATTTGTCGCCACAAACCCGGCAGGATTTTGTCCTGAGGTCTCCTTAAAATATTCAGCGATTTCACACTTGAAAATTTTAAAATGCAGACTCAAACTGTGGTCGCTGGCTCGGCAGCCTTCTGGCCTGTAACCCCTCCAGCAGCCCCTCGGCCTCCTGGTATGTTTACATCCGATAATGTTTCTTTGTGAGAAAATAGGACCAAAATATTTTGTTCAGACATTCAGCAAAATCAGTCTTCGTCCATCCAGCTTTTCCAGTGGTGATGAAAAACCTCCGTGAAGAGCCAGTGAAGCCTGCCAGTTCAAATAGAGATCTGCTTCCGTCTAAACACAGCTGGGAGGATTCTGGCAGCTGGTATGTAACCGCTCTCCAATATTTTTGTCAACTCATTTCCAAAAGGAAAAAGAAGAAGAGAAGACACAATCGAATATAGAAGGAAGGAAAGTATCTCCTTACACTGAGAACAGTAACCATTGTCCATGTGTCCCCTTTTTTTGTTATTCTAAAGGATAAGGTCACCAAAGGCTTCATACAGCTCGTCCGGTATTATCCAAGTCTCCAGAGATCCCAAATTAGCTAAATTTGCTAAAACCTAAAACACTGTAGCCACGTCTAAAACATGCGTCAATGATTTATGTTCGCGTGGTTGTTTTTTTTGGATAAAAAGTAGATGTATTGCTTCTCCGCGGTCTATTGCTACGTCTGAATCACTCTCGATGATTCTCTCTAACGGTTGACTGGCCTGATTAATGAACGAGTTGACAGTCTGTGTACACACAGAACTCCGTTAAGAATGACCCGAATTTAAAAGGATTAATCTGATGAGAGAAAAAAGCTTAAGGGCTCATTTTCATTGTGCTCCCATGAATGATGTTTTTGTCCCCGAGATACGTAAACCCATCAATCTCTCCTATCACCTGGGATCCTTTTTTTTTTTTCTGTTTCTGCACACTAGTTCAGAGACCAGACCTCAGATGAACCGCGATATTCTGTACGTGGATATCTTAGACAACAGAGGAGTTGATAAGCCGCACCCTTGGCAGATGGTCACACTCAACATGTTTGACTTAATTCAAAGGAAATGCAAGCCGTCTGTCAATGAATGACTTTCAAACAGCAGCCATTGAACCACTGATCTCCAGAATACTTGAAAGATCACAGGATATTTCGAGTTCTTACAAGAAAAAACATTTGAACTACATCCCCTTCATACCCACAGACACTTTGAGACACTTCTAACAAGCGATAATCATGGAAATTATCGTGGGAGGAGAGGGATTAAAGTCTGAGTAAGTGTTTGAGCTCATGTCAGGCGGAGTCCTCGGTTTATCCTTCGGTGAACTTTTATTTTGTAGGGCCGTGAGTCCTGGATATCTTCCTGACATTTGCAGTTAAGACACAATCTCGCTGAGATCATCTGAACCTTTGTCTTCCTCATTCAGTTAAACATGGGTGTGTTTTTGAAATATTTCAGATGGTGTCAGCTGAGGTGACATTCAGGAAGTCTTAATGTTCCGGTGATGACATTATTGTCCACACTTCTCACACTCACACCCACCAACCCCAACAACATGAAATAAAAACAAAGCCTTGCAGATCGGACGTAAGGATGTGTTGCATCATGTCAGGTTGCCTCACTAGAATCTTTCTACACAGTTTATTGGCTGCAGATTATCTCTGTTTCTCATTATAAACACAATGGCAAATCCATTATGATGTGAAAGTTAATATTTACACCGCAGTCCACTTATTTATTCTCCTTTTTGGACAGTTTTATCCTCCGTTTTATACGTTTCATTTATTCATTTACCTTATCGTCCTCTACTCTTTTACTATAGTCGTTTATTTTATCACCTGCAAACTCTCTGACCCTAACGAACACCTAAGCATTTACCAGGTGCCATAAAGGTATAAATGTCTCATCTTAACTCAGATTATGAACAATAGAAAGCATGCTCAATTATGGTATAGAGGCTTTTGTTGCCGACAAACATTATTATGGGAGGTGATTCACACCTGGTGATTCATTCTGTGATACTATGGAAATAAAGGTGTGGTGAGTACATGTGCAGGAATGTCTGTGCAGGCATGTGTGTTCCCATAACTGTTTTATGGATGTTAATCTGTGCTTAATGGAACTGAGAATTAAATAAACTGAACAAACGTATGCAAAAATAAAGTGTAAAACTAGCTATTTAGTTAATTCCGGAATTGAAAGTCTTCATTGATTTAACAGCAAAACCAGAGAGAACATTTTCTTTTTTATTTCCGGCAGTTCTTCTTCCTTGTCAAAACCCTGCATTTTTATTACCCACAAGGCAATTCAGCCACCAGCAGTCTGATCCAGGATTTGGGTGTGTTGAGCCGCATCCAAAACCGAATCAGGCAATTAACATTGTGCGGTGGTGCAGGAGGACAAACCTGGGTGTGTACGATCATTCGGTCAGTGAACTCCACCTGGGTGACGGCCCGTTTCCAGAGAGATGTTTTCCAGCCACGACAAGTCTACAGAGCGTTTCTGCAACCTCACGGCAGCATGAATGTCGTGTGAAGCACCGAGCGACACGGCAGAACCTCAGAGAACTTTTTGTGGACCTCTGTTGTGTGCGCATGAGTTTTCTTTTGGGCCTGTATGACAGCATCGCTTTCATCCTGACAGTCATTTTAGCAAGTAGTAGACAAAAGTTGATTTCTGTTACAACTTTTCATAGTTGATTTTTCAGCGAGCCTGAGCACACGTCCTGATTTGACCCAGACGAGGCCTTTTGTTAGCAGCAGGTCTAAAGTATCCCTCAAGGCGCCAGCTAGACAGGTCTGGTAAAATAGTTTCTTTGTAACTCCACACCTCCAGATCTGTTTTCACTTTCACACTTGAAGTGATTCCCCTAAGTTCCCTTCAAGCCAAGATGCATAAACGTAATTAAGTTAAGAAAATATCGACGGCTAAAATATGTTTAGAGGATGAGAAGTAGAAGAAAAACAGCACAAAAATGACAGACGGGGTTTTGTTGATGCATTAAAGGCCACCATGAACCACTTTGGTTTATTCACTTTAGAGACGAGCAGGGGGACATTGCTCATCCTTATTAATAAATATCAGATGAGGAAGTTTTATCTGAACATTAACTTTGATTATGGTTTAGGGTTAGGGTTAGGGATCATGTAGTATTCAGATTCTTTGATGATATGAACGCTTCACCCTGAAATCAAATATTCCTCTTAGCTTCAGTGCTGTTTTATCCATCCAGATGTTTGAGGTGCGAGTTGCACTATCATCACAAAGGTGGCGACGTGCACGGACAAGAATCTCATGATGGTGCGGGATGTAAACACTCATCCCATCACCCGTAAACCTCTGCGCGGTGATACGGGTGGTGGGTGTAGCTCAGGAGAAATAAAGCAGTTCATACGTGAAGCTGCTGACAACAAGGTCTGCAGACGATCTTGAGCAACTTCTGTGAAAAGACGTTGCATATCTTTGTTCTGGCAACTCAGACCAAAACAATCAGATGTATTAACAGCATGACAGGTAAAATGTATTTTGATCTGGGGGTGAACTGCAGCTACAACACTACACACAAGTCAGTGTTGCATCATTACAGTATATGTTATATTATTTGATCATTTTAATATTGTTGGTGTTGTTGTTGGAATTTAAGAGCTACTCAAGTAAAGGAAAAATACATCAGAACCATCCAAACAAAGAACATTAAAGTAAATGTGCTTGAGACTGTTTGCAACATTTATCACCCAACACAACAGAGACGCATTAATCTCACATTAATCTCGCCCGGATGGATTTTTCCATGTTGTTCTGCAGATTAACACCTGTGTTTGTACCTGTTGTCACCAGGCATTGTGCTCCAGCCCATTTACCGCCACAAGGAAGTAATACAACAAAGTACAACTGCACGGTGACTCAGCACAATGCCGGCCACACTTCAGCAGTGTCACAGTGATCACTCTCCTCTCCTCTCCTCTCCTTCCCTCGCCTGCACCCTCTGCTGCACCCGGCGCCTCCTTCATCTCCTTCTCTCAACACATTTCATCTCTTCACCTCCTCCTCCTCCTCCTCCTTCTTCTTCTCTTGTCCTCTGCCTCCTGCCAGCACAGGAGTAGGCAATGCGTGAAACCCAAAGCTTAGATTATTCTTGGCTTCAGTCTTTACTCCATTAGATAAAAAACAACTGGTGTGTGTCCGGCTCCAGCAGAAAAGAGCCTGTTTGTTTGCGGACACACTTTTTGAATTAAGAGGTGATGTGAGAATGCTGCCGGGCTCCTCTCAGAGCTCTCAGAGACGCTTTTGTTTGGAGGAAGAACAGCAGGATTCTATTGACCTTTGTGTTAGTTTGATAATGAGAGAGAGGAGGAGTGGGAGGGGGGGATTTGACACCATGCACTGTGGATGTGCTGCCCTCTGCTGTTTGAACACAGAAACACAGGCACATGTGAAAAAAAAAACAGTGCAGTTAAAGGGACAGTCCGCTGATTTTACACATGAAGAGTCGATGAGGAGAACGACACAGCCTTTAAAGTTAGCTGTGTAATGTCTATGGATACGTCAAGTAGGTGTATTCGGATTATTTACTTATGTAAATATTCCAAATACTACTGCAAATATTCCTCTTTAAGCATTTGCTGTCCATTCAAAACCATTCTTGAGTAAAAGTGTGTGAGTATTATCTGCAAATGTACCTAAAGTATCAAAAGTGAAAGTACTCACTATATATAAAAAAAAGGTCTGTGACTATAAACATAATGTTTTGAACTAATATTAGTGGTGCATTCATGTGTAAGTTGCATTTTACCTATGAAATGTTTATGGTTGAGAAAATTGTAATCCTGTTGGGTAATTTAATCGTCATAACTTTGTGCATTGACGTCCTGTGAGAACAACGTATCTCTTTAAAAAGTCAACTTTTCATGAGCTCCAGCAAACACAAGAGGGTTTTTAAATGGATTGTTTATCTTAAGAAATAGGAGAATATTCTCAACCTGTAAAGAAACCTTCGATCCTTCAGTTTTTCAGAAAAATTCAAGTTCAGCTCACTAGATCTACATGATTTTGATACAGATACATACATCAGATTGATGGTTTTCACTGAATGGGAAGGGTATGAAAAACTGTAATCTAAGAAGTAGCTTGTAACTTAAGGTTTCAAAAAAAAAAGAAAGAAAAGGTAATTCTTTCTTTCACAGTCCCCTAATTACCAGGTATTTACCTGGTAAATTCATGGTAACACAAAAATGTTACTAGGTAATTACCAATGGTAATAAGAAAGTAAATACAATGAAACTATGGCCAAAATAATGGGCATTTACCTGGTAACTATATGGTAAATTATAGTGTATTTTTGGATAATTACTGCTGGTAATACGCAGGTAGCTACAGTCCCCTAATTAGTAGCTATTTATCCAGTAAATATATGGTAACAAAAATGTGTTACTAGGTATTGTATTTACTTTCTTATTTACGTTGGTGATTACCTAGTAACAGTTTTGTGTTACCATGAATTTAGCAGGTAAATACCTGGTAATTAGGGGACTGTAAAGGAAAGGCTTACCAAAGAAAAGAAAAGAAAAGAAAAGAAAAGAAAAGAAAAGAAAAGAGCATACTTTGGTCTGAATTTCATTAAAAGTTCTTAAAGTTGAACTATTTATCATCATGACAAAATAGATGCTTTGAACTTAAATGAGCACCGATATCTTGATTATTTCAAAACTGTAAGTATGTGTTCAGTGACTCTTTTGTGGAGGTTGTTAATCTGATTGTTCTTTTTTGTGCGCCCAGGACTTTTCTTTGGAAGTGGTATTGAGTAATGTTTAGGTTCTGGTATCATGAAACCTTTCGTGCAGAGAAGCAATAAGAAACAGAAGAAAACTGTAGAAAAAATATGTAAAAAATGCTCCTTGAGCTTCCAAAGTCTGTCAGCATGAGCTTAGATTTGCTCTACAAGCTTTTAGAAACCAAATTAAAAGACAAGACTTTTGATTTTAATTAAAAAAAAATATATAATTTGTTGTTTGTGCTGCTTTTTGTGATGTAAAATGCTCTTCACATATGTTAATATATCTTTTTTTCATAATCACATCATGCACAATTGCAGATTATAAGGAATTATAAACAAGATGAAGGCATTGTTGGAGCCCACATCAACAAAACCGTAAACATTTATGTAAAGACGCTCTTCAAACCACCAGAACCGGAGGATTCCTCGGACTAAGACGGTAATCCTCTCCCTCTCTCAGTTTTATAGCGGTTTCTTCTCCGATGCGTGATGCCCATCACCAACAACACATTGGCTCCAGATGGGAGGAGGCAGAAAGAGAAGGAGAAGGAGAGAGAGAGAGAACACGGTTGATGTACATCTGTCATGCATTATTGCGGCGAATGCCAGCGCTGCTATCCTGGCTTTAGAAACTATGTGAGGAGGGGCCTGATGGGTCCTCCTTAAATCACAGTCTGATTCCTCCTCCTCCTCCTCCTCCTCCTCCTCCTCGCTGCTGCCGCTCCTTTTTAGTGACTATATCAACACACACACACACACATACAAAACATTGTCTCTTTCTCTAACATCGTCGTCCTCACACACACCAACACGCGCACACACACACACTCACGCACACCACACACTATCCCCCAATGAATTCCTCAGGAAGGAGTCAGCCTTCTTCATTCCTCTGGACACAACTTTTCCTTAACAAGGTACTGATGGTCTTGACCTCCTCTTCAAACAAACCCCTTCCCTCCAATCAGGGAGGATTGTGGAGCCCGGGCTCGGCCGAGGCCTGTGGGTATTACAGAGGAAACGTCCTGATTCTCCTTGATTACTCCCTCTCTCCCTCTCTTTCTCTCTCTCTCTCTCTCTCTCTCTGTCTGTCTCTGTTCCCCCTCTTTCTGCCCCCGCTCTCTCTCCAAATATCTCTGTCTCAGTGGCTTCTGGCTCTCCTGTTGTCTCTAACCCGCTCTCGAACTTTTTCCTTCACCGTCTCTGTCTGTCTCCTCACTGCCTTTTTTTTCCTCGTCTCGTCCTGCATCGATCACTCTGATTAGTCCCCCGGGGGTCGCTTATTCAGACCACCGCTGTCCTCATGATGATGAGCTGTTTATCCACTTTGTCTCACTGCTTCAGTCAAGACTCTGAGGAGGCTGTCAGGATTCTATGTTGCACTGTGCATGTGTTCATTGTTCAGAAATTGACGAGTGGCAATTCACCAGAAATCTTCGAAATTTCACGTTTGTTTGGGATTTTTCGCTGTATTTACTTTCTCTGAAGGAAAACACCACCATGTGGCCCAAAAAACAAGAAATAACATTTATCGAGTGGATGTTTTTCGTAACAAACTCATTCCTTACCGATATTAACCATTATCTCAATTAGATGTATTACATTTTACAACCTTTTGTTTAAATTCCAGTTATTCCACAGATATTATTATGGCTGCAACACTGATAGAGATTACAAAAGAATGCAGAAGACAACAATCAGACTCGACTGTGGAAAACTGCAAGACTTAGACCACAAAGCAGATCTATTCCTGACTTCACGGTCCCCAATATCTTATTCTTTTTGAATGCTGCATGACTTTTTTTTTTCTTCTCTTCTCTTTTATAATACATTTACTGGTGTTCTTCTGTCTGTGGACAGCACTATCTGTCTCTATTCATTTATACTTTCAGGGAATTTTCCCCCCAGAGGATGCTGGGAATTAAACACGGACGGTGAACAGATGCTGAAATCCATGGACTGTCCTCTAGAGACGTTAATGCCTCGGTCGTGCTTTGAATGTTTGACTGCACTGCACAACAACACTTGATAATAAGTGAAAATGCAAAATATGATATTATACAATTTAAGAGAAACTTCCTCAACCATGTAAACAAATTCCCAACAACCCCAAAATGAAGGTGGCTATCAAAAGAGCGATGTGACAGTTGATTCGATCACTGAACACAGATTGTTGTTTTGTCAGAATGATAAATCTGAGCCATAATTTCATAAACAGCATCCTGGAGCAGATTTACGCTTCCATAATGTGGTTCCTCGCTATCCTGCTAGCATACAGCTAGCATGCTGTAGCATGTTTACAGCCAGGCTTCACGATATTTGCTATCTTTGTTTAGCGTGGTAGCTTCCTAACATTTGCTGAAAATAACTTTTATCATCAGACGGATTAGATAGTCATTAGTTTGCATGGAAAGTCTAACCCTAACCCTTTTTACCTGAAGCAACGGATGACCAAAGTGAATAAAATTAATTTCTGAGATTTCTACATCTCAAGCAACAAAATGTAACTTCCTGTTAAAGGATGGCAGATTGTTGAGTCTCGTCCACAGGCCTCTTAACAGTGACGCTTTGGGTCGGCGTCCAAAACAAGCTGCCAACTCCAATCTTCAGTATTTGAAGATCTGGGGATGAGACTGAACAATCTACGATCCTTCTCAGTTACATGTTTTTGCTTTAACCTGATGCCAAATAACCTCATGGTGGAAAGAGGAAAGGTCAAGGGATCACCGAAGGTATTAGGAATTAGCCCGTCATCTTGGAAACACGAATGTCTGGTGATCCATCCGAGACGTGTTGAGATGCTTCAGTCTGGACCAAAGTGGACCGACAGAACGACTGCTAGCGTTTGCTGGAAAGCAGGATGGAGGCTAATTAGCTCCGTGGCGAACCATCCTGTCACACATGTGCCATTGGTTTACACCGAGGCCTGTGCTCTCACGTTGCGGTTCCAGCCAAATGTAAAAAGCCTATTGTCCTCACATGGCATTATTAAACAGCAGACTTAAACGTCTGACTTCAACACCGCTCTCGCTGCTCTCTTGATCTTTGTGACGCTCTCCGTCTCGCTCTTTGTCACCGTCTTGACTGTGTTTCACCGCCTCTCAACACTTCCTGCTCTCTGACTGCCTGTGGTGTTCTGGATTACGGCCTGCACAGTTGGAAAATGTTTGTCTTTGTGTGTGTGTGTGTGTTCAAACATGTGAGAGGTTGTGTGTATGTAAATGTGTGTGTGGGCATTAATATGGAAGACAATGGCAGCATAAAACACACAAGCTGCAACTGTGACACAACATTGTCACAGAGAGGACGCAGACGGTGACGGCCGCCCGTCATAAATCAGCGATTCCAACTACGACGCGGTGAATAGGCGTCCGGAAAGTGACACAGCAGTGACACGAAATTCTTTTCACGTTTCCTGGACAGTAACGGCGGGGCACGAGCGGGAACTGCCCCCCTGGAACAAGAGTCCCCTCTGAGTGAGGAGAAAGGGGGACATTGTGGGCCCGGAACCCGGAGGTCATCATGGCTGTTAGGCTCGCGCTCCGCCCGGACTCCCGCTGACTCACCGCCTGCCCCCACCGGAGAAGGACGACCAGGACTAATCTGTGTACGTCCTGGGCCACCATTAGTCAAACATTAGTCACGGCGCCCATTTAGGTGATGAACATGAAGAGAGTTTCTGTTTTCCAGACACACTCTGGGGCCCAAATGTGGATTTCTCAATCCCGCCGTGACCTGATGTGATTACATTTCCTCTCCCTGCGGCCTCTCCCCGCTGTCTGTAGAGATGCTGGGCGGATTCCTGTGTCAGCGGACTCCCACTCAAATGATACCGAAGCCGTGCCCGAGGGCAACTCTTCCTCCATGGAAAAAGGAGATTCCTTCCATGGAAAAAGCTGCCTTCCTTCTTCTTCTTCTGTTGAATTTTATCTTGAGCTTTGGTGGCTGTTCAGTGCTGATTGGCTGAGGCGTTACCTGAACTTCTTTTCTAAGGAAAAAGTTATTGTTGTTTCTTATGTAATCAAATCATTCATGAGGAAGGAAGGCCTCTTTTTTTGATTAATTGATTTTTGTTCAGTCAGTCAGAGGCAAAAAAAACAACAAATACACATACTGATTATTGTAGTTCTGATATAATGTGTGACTTTTTGCTGTTGCAGACCTGCTTGTATCTATATTGAACACCTGAAAGTTCACACAATGTCACATGGTTTATCAAACTGAAAAAGCTAAATACTTACACTTCTGTCTTTGTCTACCTGATGTCTGTTACTGTTCTTATCATTTTGGACAGCTCTTTATTTGGCGTGAGTCTTAATCTGCCACGTTTTTCATTTAATAGTAGTTGTACTTCAGCGTTCATCATTGTAAGGAAATGTTAATTGCACAATATAATGGCTATAGATTAATGATTACCATCGTGTTCAGTTTTGGTTCCCTCTAAACGTCTCCCACCTGGCACAAAATTTCCCTGGAAATGAAGACAGGCTGGCAAACATTTCTGTGTGCTTTCACAACTACATTATTGACTAAAAGGATGAATAAACATACTTTTGTCTTATGTTCTTGGTTGGGACTCATAATAGGCATTAAATATACAGTAAATATGTTTATCCCTCATCAAAATCAAAATCATTTTCAGGGGTGACCCGGCCAAGAGACAGCATGAATGGTAGCAGTAGTAGAATGTCCATTTTTATTAGCAGTAGTATTTTATTTCTTTTTTATATTACCTATTTTGTTTTGTTGTGTTATGCTACGTTGTGTTAAATGTTATATTATCTTAAATTCTCCCACAGTTATCAACCAAGACAATTCCAGGTCCATCTGTTGATTAAAGAGGGCTTTTATTATGTAAAATCTAACCAATGCAGTTCTCAATTTAGCTGCAGCACACAGATTACATTGCTGTATGAGATTTCCATAGCCAGCATAATAGTCGACAATGTCCAACTTATTTAGGTATTGGTCATGATTATTTATAAATTAATGAACAAAATTAAGTGTTTTCTTGCCTGAACTGAGGAAAATTGTTCCTATTACTGTCTGACAGACCAAATGATCTTATCAGACATGTAAATAAAAGCAACAGATTTTTGTGTTTCATCCTCCAACAGGCCTTTTATATAGAAGACATGTTGTCACAGTAGGAAAACCACAAATATTAAAGTTAATAATGGCTGAATTCCATTTAGCTGTCTGCATTGTGGCTCGGCTTACTGGGAAACTTGAATATAACAGAGCCATCGGTAATGTTATTAGTAACACTTTTCCTATTATACGCCCGTTGATGTAACTTTGTGCTCCTCTGATCGGATAATCCGTCTAGAATCTATGTGTATAAATGGGACTGATTCTTGTTTACATATTTGATGAAGGTCGACTGGACTGAAAAGGTCACGTTAAATAAATATAAGATAAATCAGCAGTAAGTGAGACAGTTTGTGGTTGTTTTGGGGCTTCGTGTTTTGACTTATGCTGAGTCACTGGCTATTTTCGCAATAGTGACCGGCACTTTCGCGACAATGGGACTGCGAGCAAACCCAAACAACACCGTGATGACATCATTGTGTATGTTCACGCAACCACGCAAAGGAGGAGCAACCGTTTTTTTCCCCCCTTATGTCTTGAACATAGATCCCGTTAGAGTAAACCACGGCGTCGTGTTTAATGTGAGGTATTATAATTTCCACTTTACGGCTAGACTATGCAACTTGTTGAATGGCGGCCAGCCATTGTTTTTAGCGGGCTGTCTCAAAAAGATGTTTCAGACTGTTTGGTTGGTGCCTTTCTACCCTCAGGCTGAACTAAGACGTTGTCCCCGCTGTAGGATTCAGTGACACTTGCTGACGTCACAAGATGGCAAAAAAAGAGGAAACCGTGGCTCATAATTTGCAGTTTGCGAACGTTGTCGTGGAGTGACGAACGATGAGAAGAGGAAAGTTTTTAGAGACGTCAGGAACCTGATGGAAATATACAACAGTGAGCGCTCGTACAAGGAAAGTCTGACTGGTGACGAAGCCACAGCAGCTCAGCTTTGCTACAGGTCTTCACAGCGTTGTTGGAAACGTAGCCTGTACTATTGGAAATGATTTGTATTGTTACATGCTTCTTTCCCCAGCAAAAGGTCCTTAAGTCTTACAGATGGTAAACATTTTCTGCCGAATTAAAGAGATTTCATAGCAACTTAGTGTTACTCAAGTGTAAACCCACTGTGACGTCACCTATGGGCTTGTGGACTATTGTTTTAAAGACTTGAGTCTGGTATTACAGCTGTCCTGGTTCTGTGGGGCCAGAAGTGACCACGTTTCTGACTGAGCACCTGAGGAAATGCAACTTGTCAATCACAAAGTAGCCACGCTGTAAAAAAAATACCCTGCTTTATCATTTATTTGACATTAAACAGAACTTTAATGCACAAAACAAACATCGTGTTGTATTGAAGAAGACGTGATACTAGCGATTGAGACCATCAACTCATTATTAGTTACATACATCAAGTGAGAAGTCTGGTAAACTTCTCATAAGCTTATAGAATCAGCGATCTTTTTTGAAACCAGTGTATTCAGGTTTGAGCCACTTTCACGTTGGCTTCACTTTCCAGTCGGTGGTCTCACCAAGTGAGTCGGTAACGACACATCCTCATAACTAAATGACTGAATAGGTCGATTACCAGCGACTCCCAAAACGACGTACATCCCTGTTTCCAAAACAAAATGACCGCCAGTGGAGTTTATACAACTTCTCCCGACTTCCTCCTTTACAGCTGTAATTATAACTGAGGCCACTCAAGGGCGCCACCCAACCAAAAACATAAATATGGATTAAATGTAGACATTCATCAGATGTCTGACTGTACGTTGGACCAAATGGAAAGTAATAAAGTCTCTCCTTGTGAAATTGGCTCCAAAACCACAAGTACAAGATGAAAGTAGATGCTTAAAAGTAACGTAATATCGTAGAACATATAAAGTGACAACAAGAGCTAATGTTAGCCACCGCTAGCCTGATGGTAATACCAGACCAAGGCAAGTAAGTGACAGAAGTCCAATAATGAATTTGTTTCTTCTGTTTTCAGCTTTTTATTTGAGAGAAGTTTTTAAAAAAGTTTTCTTGTTTCAGCTTTTGTGAAGTCGATCTTTGGTTATCAAAGGAGGCGCTGCTGAGATGAGATTTTTCAGTTTCCATCCTCAAGAGAGAGAAGATGACGGGATGTCTTGGCTCAACCAGATTCTGCCAATCCAACAAATGAATAATCGGACATTGAGAGATTTTTAGTGATGAGTTGACTGAAAGAATTATGAGATGTCGGGGCAACAGGCGCCTACAGGAAACCTGACATTTCATAATTCGAGTGGGTACAAAGAGTTTTTCTGTGCGTGGAGAAGAGGCTCTGTGTCACACTCTCCTTCTACAAAGAGATAAAAAAAAGAGAGGAAGAAGAAGAAGAAGACACTCCAGGATTTGGAAACCTTCCCTGTTCCTCTCACACTGACTCAACAGCCTCCTATGGTGAAACACTGTAAAGCAGAGACCTGAGGCATGGAAAGTAACAGAGACAGAGTGATTCAGTGAAAGTGAATGGCCCGGACTCCCCTACCCATCACTGAAGGGGGAGAGGTTGAGAGAGAGAGAAAAAAAGAAAGAAAAGAAAAAAGAAAGGAGAGAGAGGAGCAGTGAAAGGACGGAAAGAGTGGGGGAAATGACCGGGCGACTGTGTGGGAAGAGAGAGAGACAGACAGAGAGAGAGAGAGAGAGAGAGAGGAGGGGCTTAGAAAGTATGAACTTGTGTATGATTAAGCTGCAGGAAGCATTAAGAAGGGAAAAGAGTGCACGCAGGACGCGCTACGCTTCACTTTTAGTCGCTTGCTGAGGACGAGTGGCCCTTATGGCTTCCCACGGGGGGACTTTTTCCACCGGGTCGCACTTTTTCTAACGCGCTCCTGAGATTTGTCTTTGGTGAATATATATATCTAAAAAAACCCGGAGCTTTGAACCCCCCGTGCTGTTTTTTCCTCTCTCCCTCTCTCTCTCTCTCTCTCTCTCTCTCTCTCCACCGCTGTGCGTAATTTCTCTCCAGGATCGAGAAAGGAAACAACACATCACAGCAACACGAGGACGACAGACAGACAAGACAGAAACATATCCGACTGGAGGAAAATGAAAGCCGTCTCGGATATCTGCTTGCTTTTCCTCATGCTGCACACTCCCGGCGTGCTGTCCCTGTCCACACGTAAGTTGCACGCAGATGTCCAATCGGTGCGTAAAAAAAAAGTCTTTGGCTGCTTTGGGGAAGGGTTTTTTCTTTTTTTTTTTTTTGGGAGGGGGGGAGGAGGAGGTGGTTTTTGGGTACAGGCTGCTCTTTTTTTGGTCCACAGGAGCAGTTCAGTCCATGTGTCACCTCGGGGATCTTACTGTAAACACCTCTGGGTGACACTGTCCTGCTCTGGTGTGCACGATTTCAGAGATAGTAAGAGTTGGAGGAATGGATTTTTACAGCAGTGCAACACATTTTAGAGAGATGCAAACATCACAGATGACCTACAAGCTTTAATAAGAATTATATAGTTGTATCATATTGGATAGATTTACTATTTTTGGAGGAGATTAGTCTGCAAACATCCTTTATATATTAAAATAAGATAAGAAATACAGTTTAGAGGGTTGTGCAACCACTACTGATAAACTAAAAGCCATGATAAGTCTAATATAGAGATAGAATATGGGATAATTTACTATTTCAGGAGGATAAAAGTCAGTGCAAACATTACTGATTAATACAGGCCTCTGTAAGGAGATAATAGGAGTATTATAGTTATCAATATAGAATGAAAAATACCATTTTTTTAGGGCTAGAAAACTCTACAAGCCATGTTGAGGATAAATAGTGATATTAGTTAATGCAAACATTACTCAGAAAACAGGGTAAATATACAATATGAATATGTCCATTTTTTGAAAGGTTATTAGTCATACTGCTCCTGGCACTGCAAACAGTGTTATAGTTGTACAATAATGGATGAAATTAACACTTCAGGAGGATATAAGACAATGCAAACATCACAGATGAACGTCAAGCCTTGATAGCTGTGTAATATATATTATATAGGATATTATAGTCCTCAATGAGGGATATTATTAAATGCAAACAATACAGGAATACTACAAGACATATTAAGGATATTACAGTGATGAACTGTGGGATAGAATTAACAGTTTAGGAGATTATTCAGTGCAAACATTAAACACAAAGGACTGAACATCTTTGCTCCATTATTCACACGGTATTATCAGACATGTGTTATCAACACTATGTCAGTATTTGGTTGTTATAGCGTGAGTATTGTGATACCACAACACCCCTAAAGTGTAGGATGGAAAATACATGTTTATTTCATTGCTAGAGCTCGTTTAAAAGCAACAAAAAGTTGCTTTACAAAGAGATAATTATTACACAAACAGCATCAGATAAAATACAAAGACAATAACAACCAGAGAGTGGAGAGGCCTCAATGTGCTCAGAGTTTGTAGGCTAAAGAAAAATTGATGGGTTTTTAGGTGGATTGTATCAGCGGACGTGGAGGATTCGACTGTTTGTGGCAAACTGTTCCACAGTTTCGGGCCAACGACTGAAAACACTTTGTTTTTTTTAGCCGGGTTGCGTCGGGCGGTGGAACAGGGGATGTGCGGCTCTGAAATGTGACCTGGTGTCAGTCGAGGCAGTGCTTTAAAAACAAATGCAAGAGGCTTAAATCTCAATAAATAATATGATTATATGATTTGCAGGGAAATTGCTGTTTTCTGAGGATATGAGTCGGTGAAATCCTTGTATAGAAAGTGTTACAGCGGTGTTATAGGGATATTAAAGAGGATATAAACACTAAACTGTTACTTTAACTCCACTGAAGAGCACCGGAGATACAGAGTTTCCAGAGGAGGAATAAATCAGCATGAGATTATGTAAATCCCACACAGGAACATAAAACACTCACAGTGACTTCTCGCAGGGGAACACTGGATTTGAAATATGTTTCCAATAACTCTACAGACTCCTTCCTGCGTTGATTTACATAATCGAGACTCACAAAAAAATAAATAAATAAAATAAAATGCCACTTTGTCCACTTGACACCTCCTGTTATTGATGTGCTCCTGCTGAGGTATATCGGTCGTATCCCCGCAGAGAGGAACTCGGCTCCCAGGAGGCCGAATTTCAACAAGTCGGGCCATAATTCGTTTAACACATGGAGGGCAAGAGGGGCTTTACGGACCGCAGCAAAGCAGTGACATCACTTGCTCGGGTTTTGGAGAATGTTAACCGGCAGCTTAATGCACAGTAACGTAAATAAATCAAAGTTATGTCCGCTTCCCCGCGTTAAGTGGCTGGATTAGTTTTTATGGTGAGCTCACTGGCAGAGAGCAGCTCAGCTCAGAGAGGATCTCCTGTTATTCATCCAGTCTGAAAGGCGCTAATAAAAGAAAGTATACTTTCAGTGGGCTCACAGGAGACAATGGGCCTTGATCATGAGCTGGCCTGCTGTTTATTACAGGGCCTAATAGGTCATTACGGTTTTATTCACTGCAATGATGGAGGGTGCTTCCCCTTCGCTGGCTGTGCTGCGGTTTACAGATGCCACTGAAATAAAACAGTTTCGATGTGGAAATTTCTTACAAACATATAATTAGTTTTTAGTGCAGCTCATAATCCCATAAAGTTTGAGTTTATATGTCCTGTTAGCGTCTAAAGAGGAATTTATGTTGGATATCATCAGTTAAAACCAACTGTTTCGCTCTAATACACACAAAGTCATAAAAAACAAGATGTTTTAAACCTGAAATGAAATTCTCACGTCCTGCACGTCGATCTTCTTCTCACTGAACTCGCCCTGATTTGACGTTAGACAAGATAATCCCTTCCGAGCGTCCGTTAAACACCCACTGTGTGAATCTATACAATAAAACACACGCACGCCAAACACAGATCCGCCACCGTCTCCTCGATCCCTCTTCAGACGGTGCTGCACGGCTCATTGTCACTAAGCGTTGCGTGACGCTCCCTTCCACACCGGCCCCCCGAAAATGTTCCACATGTACGTCTATTGTGGAGCAGACAGAGGAAAGTGTCGGCTTCCTTTTCAACTGTCGCACCGATGAGCGGAGGGTAAATAGATCTTTAGAAAGCTGGAGGGAGTGTCGTGCACCTTTAAAAGACTGACGGGATGAAGAATAGAGCTGCGGCTAACCGTTATTTTAATCGTTGGTTAACAGTGTCGTTTATTTTCTTGATGACTTGATTAGTTTCATAGAGCTCGACTGATACCTGGTGATGTTAGGATGTAAACAATACACACTTTTGTTCAGTGATCTCCAGAACGTGGTCATCAAACACTCGTGACAGGATGCAGGAGGCAACGGAGGCAGGATATTTTACAGTTTCACATTAAACTTGAGAATTTAGTGGATATAAATTACCCCAAGCATCTTTTTCAGCATTGTAATCTAAAAAAAAACAACATTTACATTTCAGTGCATGTCAACATATACAACTATATACAGATAAACCTCTGGCCAGTAGTGGTTGATAATATCGAGTCGATTGTGGTGATTTTCATCAGCGGGATAATCGTGAATCAAGATAACTGTGACTGATCTGTAGAGGCCGTTAACTCGCTGACGTCAGTCCCGTGCTGTTTTTACTGATTTATTTTGAGTTGCCTAATCCTGTCAACGTGACTTACAGGTTAAAGTCATTCCAGTTTGTTTCATTGCAATTGTAGTTTTTATTTTGGAAGTTTTAAGAATATTTTGATGATTATTAAGATAATATCCTGGAGCGCAATCATGTTGGACAGGATTATCGTGACATGAAATAATCATATCGTCCCGTGCTGATCCAACAACCAATATATTGGTTGGGCTCTCATGTAAAATGCCAGAAAATTGTTTTAAAAAAGTTGATCAGTGTTTCCCAAAGCACACGATGGTTTCCTCACATGTCTTGCTCAAATACTCAACTTTCTTAAAGAAGTAAAGAAACCTGAAAGTACACGGCATGGAAACAACATTAACAATGTTTATTTTAATTTAACGGTTTTGCTTGCGGTGGTCGTAATCCCAAAATAAATAATAATACATAAGAACCAAACACCAGATTCACTCAACTTAGTGTGTAAAGCAAAATGCTTTGTCACAAAACCTGTCCATGGGGAGCTTGTAAAGGGGCAGTTTGTAGTTTTGGAGAAGAAATTAAAACCCAGAATTTTATTATTTACAATATAAAGGTGGCAATAATACAAACTCATGAGTATATTTTATATTTTATATGTGAATAAACAAGCTGTTCTCAGAGGAAAATAAGGTCCTCAGAACACTGTTTGGAGCTAGAAATTTGGCATGGTCTGCCATATATAAACAAAGTAAAACAGCATGATTGTCCTTTAAGGTCAAGTTTGTTTGTTCAGTTTATTCAGTCATGAAAACAACATTAGTTTGTTTATTCGGTTTGCTTTGGTCGGTGACGATCTTCCTCTTCTGATTAAAATGTTTTCCCCAAAAACTACATAATGCCCCTTTAAAAGTAGAAAGAAGAAAAACAGAAAGTTGATCAATACAGTTACTAATGTGTAAACACACTGTGATGGTACAGATTCTCTTGACAACCATGATGTTACAGTTCTGTTCAGCTCGGAGAGACGATGCCAAAGTTTTGCTTCTTGAACAGAGGGAACAGATAAATTGTGACAGTCAACACTAATTGATTACTTGAGTAACTGTTGCAAAGAAAAATTATTTTCAGACTGGTGATCAATCATACATGTCATTGTTTGGAGGCTCTGCTAGGTATTAAACATTGCTCAACAACTTCTTCCCTCGCTGTCGCGGGGTTGAACTCATCCGCGACGTTGATGAGCGCTGTGCTTCGCGCAGCCTCTCCAAACAAATAACTTTTTACAAGCCATTTCCTCCAGCGAGCGTGTCAGGCAGAGACAATAAACAGCAGTAATTGTGTCTTTCACTGTGGCGTTTGAACTGTAAAGGCGCGGGGGTATTAAGAGGGCTTCACACCCCAGCTCCGGGGCAACGTCCCGTCCTCGGCGCCTCGAATACATAAACACTGATTGTTATTCAGCCGGATCAGCATATTATCGGCTAATCACGGTCCCCCTTTAGTCCCGCCGTCTCCGGTGACAGAGACATCCTCCCCCTCTGTGCAGGTGTTTGTTTGTGTTGCCCCGCATGTGCGTAAATGTTTTGTGTCACAGCTCCGGTCGGGGGGGTTGCGATATTAATATTGGTGTGGAGTTACAGTTGGTTTTAGCTTCTTCAAAGTGCGGGACCACACAAAGTCTGTCAGCTCCACAGACGTGGCCCCCGGGCGAAGATTTGTAGTGGTCTGACAAAGTGCTGACGCTCTCACAGCTCAGTCAATCCTTCTTAGAAAATCAAACATTTTTGTAAGAAATCCACCAATCCGAGGAAATAAACACCCTCTCTTCTCTTCGATGATCTCTCTTTCTCACACAGTAAATAAAACACCCACAATTCTTGTTGAGAAATATCTGTAGTCCTTCACATTTATCTTGTGAAATGTGATAAGGGATGATGATTTACCGTCCCCTCTGTGATGATTACACTGACCTCTCCTCATCTGTCTTGCTCTCTTTCCCAGATGTAGCAGTTATCTACCCCCAGGACCCCGTCCTCCGCATGGGGTCCAACCTGACCGCCAGCTGCTGGGTGCACTCCGACCTCGGCATCCACGCCAGCTCTCTGTTCTGGACGCTCAACGGCCAGCAGCTGCCCAGCTCCCTGTACCGGGTGCTGAGCCCGACCAACCTCAGCGTGACGCTGGCCGGACTCAACGCCTCCAGGCAGACGTCCGGCGACAACCTGGTCTGTCACAACCACAAGGGCCACATCTTGGCGGGCTCCTGCCTCTACGTCGGGAGTAAGTTCGACAGCGTTATCCGTGCATTTATCTGCTCACTACGTCCGTGTTAAGGGAAAGTAGAACAGGATCGAGAAGAGTTGCACAACACAGAGGTGAGAGGAGTGAAAGGAAATGGGAATACGGGGAAACAAGACGGAAGCAGTGGGCAGATCTTTAAGTGTCCCTACACGGTCGTGGCTGTATTTTATGTTTAGTGTTTCTGCCTTCGGGCCGGCGAGAGGCCCCTGTGAGCGCGTCACTGTGCGACGCTCCGACCACCTGTGTGGTCCATTACTCGCACAATCACTCATACGGCGCGGGTCAGAGGACGCTTTACACAGACACGTGTTTGCACTTCTATACTTATGAGGACCAACATTTACATAACGCATTGCCAAGCTACTGATAATAGCGTGGTGCTTTATGATAATCTTTGAAACAGTCTTCTCCTGTAGGGGCAGTCGTTTCCTTCAAGAAATCCATTGACGTTTGAGGAGTTATTTGCTTCCTGGATGAGATGACTGTAGAGTAAATATGAGGATGCAGCCAGCAGCTCAGCTTACCGTTAAGACTGAAGGACTCCCCTCGGTCTTATTCTCCCCTGTTTGTTTTAAACTGAACCATATGTTACACATTACACCTTTAATGGCAATCAAAAATGAGCCAACATCATCGACATAATGCGAAGTAAAGTGTCTTCGGACGTTGGCCAGCCCCGGCCCGTCCAGGATCCTAATACCACTTTCCGCGAATTTGATAAAATCCGGACAGCACTGTAGTTTCAGCTGGTTTACCGAACTATGACTAGTTTAACTGCCCTGTTGAGTTAGCGTGAAACAGTCATTCGATCTTGACATAAATGCAAAACAACTTAACAAAACAGTAGTTCCTCTAGTTCGATTCAAACCAATCCTCATTTCCCAGTGTAACGTGAAAATATAGAGAGACTCTGTTCAGTCCCAGTTTAATATCCTTCAGATGGACCTTCTGATCTCGCCATATTTTACAAATGAAACTTAGGTATATGTTAGTTTAGCCCTTAAGGCTTGTGGTGCAGTCTCCTCATCTAACTCTTGGCAAGACCGTATATAAGTATATTTCTGGAAATGGCAAACTATAAACTTACTGAAGTACGAAAACACTTAAAGCCTTAAAGGGTAATTATTTTTATTCCAACTTGACTCTTATTATTTTTTTTAAGTTTTGGCCGTTACATCTATCAGTTATGATGATGATGTTTTTGTAATTTGTAATAATTGCTGAATTGTTTTGGAGTGTAGTGACATCAGAGTCATCAGCAGAGTCTTTAACAGCAGCAGTCACAGGAGTAAAAAAAAACAAAAAAACGTAATGATGAAGAAACACGTGCTTTCATTTTCACACACACACACGCACTCGTGCGCACACACTCACACATGCACACACACACACACACACACACACACACACACACACACACACACACACACACACTAGGGGAGATGCGGTCTGGATCCTAATCTCTGTGTGACACTGGTGTTCAGCACCCTGTGTTCTGAGAGATGAGGAATGTTGGCAGGGATCCAGAGTCCGACCAGATCAGACCGCACACACACACACACACACACACACACACACACACACACACACACACACACACACGCACACACACACACACACACACACACACACAAACACACACACATTTCAACATGGAAACACACAAAAAAAACAATTAAGAGAAAAAAAAACACACCAATTTCTGAGGAACATCGTGCCTGGGGGAATTACACTCAGGAGGAAACTCTGTACCCTCAATGACCCGACATCGTCCCTCCACCACCTTCTCTCCTCACCACTCTCCTTTCCCTTCATCGATGTTTCTCACTCTGTCCTCCCTCTTTCTCTTCCTAGTGCCTCCGGAGAAGCCGGTCAATCTGACCTGCTGGTCCAGGAACACCAAAGACCTGACTTGCAGCTGGGCTCCGGGAGGAAAAGGAGAGACCAACATTAGCACGCAGTACACGCTCAAGTACAAACTCAGGTATAGAGACAGATACAGCCACATTCAATTCAGTAGGAAATCTGAAAAACACATTTTAATGAAATTTAAGATTAAGCATTACACTTTTGACCCTCCAAACTCTTTGTATACAGACCAAGGATGCATAGTGTTGAGTTTGACCCACCAGTTGTTTCTAGTGAGGTTTTAGAGTAAGTTTCTGTGAGGGGAAAATGCACCTGAAGTATGTAGATCCTTGATTATTGATTATAGTATCCTTGGACCATTTAGGATCCTAACAATACATTACAACGGGTGTTTGCTTTGGCTCATGGTCCACCATGACTGTCAGTTTTGACCCTCGGAGAGGAAAAAAGTTCAACATCCATTATCTGTGTTTTCCACGAGCTTAAAAACAACTCATTGAGAACGCTGTTGCTGTGCCCCAACAACCCCAAAAGTCTGTATTTGATGACCTAGAAATGAGACGCAACAATCTACTGTCTTTCTCCATAGAGTTAGATATGTTGGACTGATATCTGGTATTTACTGGACAACAGAAGCTCTGCCTTCAATATCGCCTCAACATGTGGCAAAGTCAAAAGTGTTTCACGCAAAGCTAACCTGACGCGCCAAATATTTTTTTCCACTGAACCATGTGGGAAGGCACCATTATAAACTCTTTTCAAAAAATACCTGGCATGTGATGAGACAAGCTACCTGTCTGACTGTCTACCATCAGCGAATCAGATCAGTAGTAAGATAGCATTGCCAGTAGAGACAATTGGTGAATTATACTCTCACCGGAGCCAATCGAGAAAATGTTTTTTCTATTAAGAAAAACCTAAAGTGATGTTCTTTGCTGTTATTTCAATTAAATACACACTCCAGTTCTGATATAAGTGATGCCACGGCAGCGTCTAAGCTGAACTCCTGAGGAGCCGCCATTGTTTCAGGCCGGTTTCCAGTTTTTCCTCACTGGATCGGTTGAACTGTTGCGTGTTCGGACACAAGAAAAATATCATGCAAATACTGCCGCCTTACCTTGTTAAATGCAAATCTACAGTATGTCGGAGCAGTTGGGTCAGGAGGGGTACATTCGACGGTCAATTGACAGCAATCTGACGAACCTAACTTTATCTAAAAACACGTAGAGACATGTAGTGATTGAGCCACAAACCTTTAAATGAAGGGAGTCACTACCAGGCGAACCAGCCTTGGGTTTAAACGGGTTAAAGTTCTGACTTGGTGAGCCCATCAGGAATGTTCCCAGTCCAAAATGAAAATATTGACATGTGGGATTTTTATGATGAGCTGAACCGCTGACAAAAAAAAGTGGAGCTGGAAATAGGACAAAATTCCATATCTGTTTGGCAGACCATATTTTAAGAATAATAAGGTCGGTGGCTGCCAGGCGGCGGAGCCATTTATAAAAGTCAAATTTCACGAGAATTAGAATAAAACAGGGAATTCTCCTGGGAGTTATACATTTACATATGAGCTTCAGATGAGTTCTCATTTTTTAAATACTTGACTCAGATATTAAAAGCGATGAAAAGATGAAAAACGCGATACGCCGCGCCAACAGGTACATTAGTGTGACTTCATAGAACATCAGATAAACTCCTCGCCAGTTGAACATCAGCTCACATAAATCCAACATCAAATGCATTATTCAAGGGTGTCGGCGCCGTCCAGAGTCCAAATCATGCTTTCTGCTTTCCCCCCAGGTGGTACGGTAAGGAGAAGGAGTGCGAGGACTACACTCACTCGCAGCCGTACTCCTGCAGCATCACCCGGGACCTGCACCTCTTCACGCCCTACGAGATCTGGGTGGAGGCCTCCAACCAGCTGGGCCACGCTGCCTCTGATGTCATCACGCTCGACATCCTAGACGTGGGTGAGTGTGAACTTTGACCCATTTTCTTGGAGTCCCCTTTATTCTTTCCTGAGCTTAGATCCCGGTGTCAATGAGCCCTCAGGTTATGATCAGGAACAATGGATACCTGTGTCCACCTGCGACCCTTCATCACAGCAGCCTGCCCCCCCCGAACAGTTGATGGATTATTTTAAAAGATTAATTGGACATTTTGGGAAATGCACTCATGTTTTCTCTGAGGACGAGCGGTACCATTCTCATGGCTGTTGTTTACTTTGGAGCTATAGCACGGAAGCGGATTAGCTTAGTTTAGCATCAAGGCTGTAGCCAGGGCCAATAAAGCCAATAAAAAGACATAAAAATACACCTTCCAGCACTTTACAAAGCATATTTATTATGTGTTGTGTCTTGTTTGCTTATCCATATAAAAATGTTGGAATTACAGCAGCAATTTGTGGTTTTACGGTCGGGGGGGGCTGTGTGCCAAATATTTTCTTGGCTGGCAGAAGTGACTTCTACCATTTATTCCCAAAAATAAACATAACTTTGTGCGGCAAATTCACTGTATTTATTTTGAGTAATTCTAACGGAGATCCCACAGCATCTCATTACCATTGGGGTTTATCTCGTGACTCACAGGTATTGAACCGTCAGAGACTTTAGCCTCAAATGAGCAATCCTTAAAGTATTGAAGAAGCATCACTTCACTTCACAAGTTCATCTCTCGATTCGTACAGACAGCACGTTGGCCGGACTTCAGTGTCTCCTGACTTCTGGAGAAAGCTGTTCGCTCACCCAGCTTCAACCCTGATGGGAGCCGAGCGTTGTTCCCTTTTAAAGCGATGTTATGTGGGTTTTTTTTTCCCCCGCGTGGCTTAGCGCGGGGTTTAAGCAACCGGAGCGTTGCGGCAAGGCCAAATTCTTCCTCTTTTCCTCATTATCCCCAGAAAAAAAAAAAAGTAGCACACTCATACAGACATGAATGCACGCACCTGGACAAGCGTAGGTGTGTGACGAATGGAAACGCCCTCCCTCCTGATGAGCTCATTTTCTCTTTATTCATGCTCACTGGACACACACACGCATAGAAACACACACATGCAGAAAAACACTCGCTAACCCCCTTTTATGTGGTGTTGGAATGTTCCAGGCTGATCCTCAGACCTAATCCTGTCTCCGAGCCGGCTGTAGACCCCCGAGGCCAAAGGAGTTCGGGCTTTTTGAGGCTTTAAGACTTGGACCCGAAATAATAGAACCTGATTAGCTCGGAGCTCTTCACCTGGTTCACTCCTCACACGCTCCAAACGTCGTCGGGAAACACACCGGGGGGAAAAACCATATAGAGTTTAAGAGGCCAAAAGTGTCACTGGCAAGGAAGCGAGCGTCCATCAAACTCTTAATCCCCTTTCCGTTTCCCTAATGTATGCACACACACACACCTGTTTACACACCCCGGGGGCAGGGCAGGGCCCGGTAACAGTATAGAAAACAGAGAGACAGGCAAGAGCGTGGGCGGTTTCTGGACCTGCTTGCACGTTTTGTTTCCCTCGGGTTGCCCCGGCCATTCTTTTCATTCAAGTTTCCACAACAGTAGCAAGGTCGTAAAACGCAGCAGCCACACCTGCGCCGCGCTGCCGTGAGTCACTTGCGTCTACGGTCATGTCTAATCAGTTATCAAGGCGAGGCGGAAACACCTACAGTCTTCTCTGCATTCCTCTGTCACGGGGAACCCTCTGAACCGAGAGACTTGAGGCAACTTGTATTGGTGTCTGCGTCTGAGACGAGGGCGCGTGGAGGAGTGACACAACCTATGTTAATGATGATTCATCTGGTGGTTGTCATGCCTCATTGACTTTTACTGCCTAATGCATCACATGTATAGGAGCAACACACACGGCGCTGTCCTGTACTGTGGCGCCTTTAATGACAAAAACAAAAATATAGATTCATTTTTTAAATCATTAAAAGTGAAAAAAACATCCATCACCCAGAGGATAAGTCAATAGCCTCTTTGTAGCCTGAGAGGCCAAATTCAGGGCAACGAAAGTCCAGAAGATGCTCGCTGCTGCTTGTTAGGCTTAACTGCTTTGAGCGCAGGAATGACTGAACACACATCAGGATTTATGTCAGTTTTCGACAGTAAGAAGAGTCTTTAGGGAGATTTTGGTGAGTAAATTAAGCTGAAATTGGAAAAGTAGATGGAACAGAAACATGCTTATGACCGTCAGATACTTCAGATTAAGTTCATATTAATGGGAAAATCTCCAAGAAAAATACATTTAATTGCAATGATTATTTCAATTAATTGTTGTTTTCCATCTAATAACCTATGTTTTAGACTTATCGTTGGTCTGGGCAATTTAAAAGGACCTAAGACTATGAACTGGAACCGCTGAAGTAACACACATTACGTAGCTCAGAGAGCGTCTCTGGTGACCAGAAACAAATCCTCTAAAAAACTCTCGTGTCAACTCCCAATTTTTCCCTCCACTGAATCTCTCTCATCTTCTTCTTTTCCCCTGGGGTTTTTCCTTGTTTGTTTATTGCTAAGGAATGACATTATAAAAAAACGGAACCGGAGTTGATATTGAAGCGATCTTAAAAAGCTCAAAACAGAACGTGAGGAAAGTTAAAGTAATGGTCTGTCACAATATGTTTGTTTGTTGAAAAGATAATCGTTGTCAGATGATAAAAGTCTCTCACGGCGTACACAAGTCGACTCTTCGGAGACCGCAAAACCTCCGCCAACACCGAACACTCCCTCGATGTGCTGTTACACATAAAGACATCACTCCTACCGCTTCAAATTAGAATTGAATGGATTCTTGACCCTGCAAACATCAGTCCAGAATGTAGCAAGAAGCCCCTAAGCTATGGATTTTTGGCTTAAAATGATAATCTGGGCCATCTGTCCACCAGAAGTTTATCGTTAAGTTCCTCGGATAGAAATATACTCCTTAATGGCTGTAATAAATTACAATATTAACCCAGCTTGTGCCTCTTATGAAATCATTGTTTGTACATCTGAGAATTTTCCCTCATTATCAAGCACACAAGCCACTTTTTTCCCCCCAAATAAATAAAATAAAATCCACAAAGTTGTTTATTAACACACGTACTTAATCTTTTTAAAGACATGTCTTAGATCCTAAAGCTGCTTTGATCAACATTTTGGAATTAATGGACTATTGGAAACGACTGCGTAACGTGCTTTAAGTGACGACCCATCAGAAAATGATCACCTTACTCTGCAGTTCCTTTCAGCTCTGCGGAGCGTTTTAGCCTCTTTCAGCTGAGATTTTTGGTTCTCTGACCCTCAATTTTCAACCTCATTACCAGAAACAATCTCCTAGGAATTTTAGGTTAAATCTCTCTAATAAAAAATCTGAATAGTACTAAACAAGCTGGTGAACACAATTAAATATTTGGCAGCTAAAGAGCCAGAGGAGTTGGTAGTGACCAAAAACAGAGCAAAAAGAGAGTAAATATTTGACTTAGATTGATCAGAGGACCAGAGACGCGACACTACATGAATGATCTTGTGGCTGTGTGTGAAAATAAGCAACTATTTGCTAACATGTTCACAATAACAGCATTCAGTGGTGATAACATCTCAGTTTTGTTGCCCTGAAGTAGCAATAAAAAAAGCACGAGCTGGATTGTTTTTTCTGTACTTTTGCAAATATAATGTTTATTTGTCAGTTGTGAAAACTAATAAACAAAGTGGAGTTAGTACATCAAAATTCAGACCCTGACTGGTCAGACATGTGTAAATGTAAATGCCACAAACGACAAAAACGTAAAACATGTCACTTAAAGCTCGACTGGTCTGTCAGTAGAAAATAAATGGGCAACTACTCTCTTAATCGAATAGTGATTTCAGTAATTTTCTGTGCAAAAATGATCAACATTCGCTGTTTTCAGCTTCTCAAATGTGATGATTTGATGCTTAATCTTGTCAAAGTGAACATGTTTTAGCTTGAGACTGTTGGTCAGACACAACAAGACATTTGATAATGTAATTGTGGTCTGTGGGAAATGAAAATGGGCATTCAGCAGTCTTCATTGTAGATCTTCATTACATAACTGTTTCGATTCTTGGCCTGACTTGTTAGAAGTGGATTAGGTGGGATTAGAGCTGCAACCACAAATTTTTGTACGGATTAACTGATTCCTCCTTTGGTCTGCTAAAAAAAAATCACAGAAGACTCGTAAACTAGTAAATATTTAGACTTTTAAATGTTTGGACCAGTTGATTCTTGGCACATTTTCATGATTCCAGCTCTGGATGTGATCGTACTCAATAACCTTCGGCGTCACTTTTTCCCTCCAGTGACCACGGACCCTCCGTCAGGTGTGACTGTCAGTCGTGTCGGCCAGTTGGAGGACCAGCTGAGCGTTCGCTGGGAGGCCCCACCCGCCCTCAAAGACTTCCTCTTTCAAGCCAAATACCAGATCCGCTACAGACTGGAGGACAGCCAAGACTGGAAGGTAAAGGACAAGGACGCGTAGTTATGAGGACATAAATCTCCCCTCTTTGTCTCTCACACACAGGCAGATATATTACTTCAGCCCTGTCCCAGCTGTTTCTCATCCTAATGCTGTAATCACCTCTAATCTAGTATGATTGAGGCCTCGGCTGCCAGGAGGAGAAGTCAGGTTTTGATCCGGAGAAAAAACACAGTCCGAAGCCACTGTGTATACCTCGGTTCAAACTTTTAATGAATGAAAAATACAGTGCAAAAACCTTCAGCCGTTGCAGACGGTGCTTCCCAGAATCCATTTGAGTCCTCTGGGTACGAGTGAAGATTCTCCAGTAATTAAGGGGGAATTACACACATGTAATATAAGCAAGTCGTTGCTCGCAAAGTGGAAAAAACAGAAAAGGTGGGGGAGCGGAGGGACGAGATGGCGGGCGAAGGAGGAGAGAGGAGACTTCAAATCCAAAGTGGCTTTAAGGGGTTTTTTGGTGGTGAAAACAAAAACGCCGTTTTCCCTCTGAACCGGCCCTAATCATGAGGTCATGCTGAGGAATGGAGGGGATTCATCTCAGCTGTTAATGTCTTCAATATGGCTGCAAAGACGCGCAGCGGTTTGGCTTCCCCCACGTCACATCATTAGCCCTCTGATGCCTGTAATTTCCATGTTCTGCTTTCTGTTGTAGTCGTTTTGAACAAGTGTTTACAGACAGAATGCCAGAGAGAAAGTGGGGAATATTAGACGGCGTTATTAACTTGTGTGTCCGGGCTTTTTTTCTCTTTGTTTCCCCTCTTTATCTATTTGCTCGCCTTTATTTCTGTGTATTTCCCTGAGTACCTGCGCATGCTTCTGTGACGGTTTCTCAGCATATGCGGCCCCGTAATACCTAACAGAGAGCAGATTTTTACCCAGCAGGCACAGTTACACGAAAATATTTGCATAAACATGCTGATCAGGAGCCACCAAACAATGTGGTGTGCATGCATGTTTGGGTCTGCGCATGGTTTGTGGTTGTGTTTTCTACATCTTGACTCTGCCTTGTGTTTTAGTTTGTGCCCATTGGTGTTTAATACTGCGGTCAGACCTCCAGCACTCAACTCTTCTGTGTTTGGGGTTTTTTTTGTTTTTTTTCGTGTAGGTGATGGACGACGTTGGGAATCAGACGTCTTGCAGGCTGGCTGGACTGAGACCTGGAACGGTGTACTTCGTCCAGGTATGGTTTGGTAAAAGGGGGGACAATAGACAGAAAATGTGCCACCAAAAATGCTGTTCCATTAAAAAGATTTATTTATATACATATAAATATAAAAACATGGAGTGTATGTTTTTGATTTTAAAAGTCAGACATCTGGGAAACACTGTCGCTCAACTCTGACTGTGTGTGATCACCATCAATGCATCAATGATGGAAACACTTAGTCCACCTTACCGTGTCCTGCTGTCCTGCACTCTGTGGACTCAGTAAAAGACACCCGTCAAGGACAACAGCTTGATCTAGGTGTGGTGTGGTGGAGGCAGGTCTTTATAAAGATGCAAGCATAACAGTTAGCACGATCGGACATCTGCCGGGTGCAGCCTTAAAGGTCCAGTTTGTACGAAATTCCCAACTTATCAAATACTGACGCCCTGGAATGGCGACCTACCCAACGTACAATCTCTAAGCTTCAGTATTTGATGGGAATGAGACCCAACAATCAACTTTCTTACAGACTGGAACCTTAAATCCAAGCTAGAACAGCATGGCTGCCGTCCTTAATCTCGCGCCTCTCCTCCTTGGAGTGGTTGAAAGATGCCAACAACCCCCTGTCCCCCCTCTAATAATAATTATGATAATGGTGCAACACAGTTTATATAAATGTGTGTTCTCCTGCGTTTTCCCCCAGGTTCGCTGTAACCCCGTGGGTATCTACGGCTCTCGCAAGGCCGGCATCTGGAGCGAGTGGAGCCACCCTACGGCTGCGTCCACACCCCACAGTGGTGAGCACACACTGGAGCACTTACTGATAGCACTTCTTCCTCTTGATCTCGGTGTTTTGAGAGCTTTTTTGGTCAATTTTACAAGACAGTTTGTACCGCTAAAGTTCGTTTTGTACCACACGTCCCGCTGTCTTCTCGCTCTGCTTGAAACTGGCCGGCGGCGGTGCTGCGTCGCCCTCCTTCACCCTTCCTTCTTCCAGCCTGTTTTGTTCTGTGTTTTATTAATCTATTTGTGGCAGATGTATCAGCTCAAAGGCATCAACTCAAATTATATCACATCAAAATGAAAAAATTAAAGCCACATCGAATGTTGCCAAACTTAAGATTAAAAAATCAGACCAGACCTTGTTTATGTAACGTTCCAGTTGCAACACAAAGGGACACAAAGAAGAACTGAAAAAAGGATGATTAAGGAAGACTGAACGCGATTCAAGTCGTGCCGTTCGCTCTGCTGGATGCCGCAGCGACTTGGCTAGCAGCGGTTGCTGCTTCCTCAGACTTAACAATGAGTTCTCATAGCAAAATGTTATCAATACTGTTGGGAGTGATGGAAACAATACATGGGTTGTGGAAAAAAACAACTTAATGTATTCCAGAACTTTTAATGGAAGCTAGGAGTGATTTTAACAGATGAACTCAAATTCTGGACTGGGGGCTTGGAGTGTAGTTATGAAAAGGGCTAACTGGTTAGCATGCTAATGTCAGCAGATATCTTTAAGTAAATGCATAAAAAGTTTGTCAATGATCTAATAATCAGAGTACTTTTTCCACCGCTGCCGCTCTGAGAACTAAAGGCAACCTAACTTTCAGTCTCTTTCCCGTCCCCTCCTTCTTTCTTCCCTCCACGCAGAGCGCCTGATGTCGGGCTCCTGCGACTCCAAATCCAGCGGGGACTCCAACTCCACCCTGCGCAGGGAGCTGAAGCAGTTCTTCGGCTGGGTGCGGAAACACGCCTACGGCTGCAGCAGCATGTCCATGAAGCTGTACGACCAGTGGAGAGTGCTGATGCAGAAATCCCACAAAGCACGCAACCAGGTAGGTAAGCATCACTAACGCAGGGACACGCCACTCAAATCTAATCACAGACATGCAACGCACTCACACAAAAAGGACTGTTGAATGAAAAGCTGATGTGTAACAGAGTTTGTCTTTTCAATTCAAGGTTCTCCAAGGGGATAAATCCTAGCACACGCTGCCTTTTCCAAGTCAAGAAAAGAACTGAGTGAGTGTGTTTTTGTTTGTGTGTGTGAGAGAAAGAGACGTTGTATTCTTATATGGGAATTATAAGACTTTTTCCTCTGGACATACCGGCCGTGGCGGTGAGAGGACATCCAAAACATGAAACATGGGATTTTCTTCCTTTTTAATTCATCTTTTCCAGTCGAGACGAGCGCTTTGTTTCTGCAACTGAGAAGGTGGACTCGCCTTGGAACGTCCTGGTATCAACATTCAAAAAAACGTAGACCACGCGGACTGTTTCTGTTTCTCAAGGGACGTTGTAAGCATGAATAAAATGTTGGGCATCAGTCAAAGACATTTGACATGTGCCTGCTCTGAAAGGTGATCAACAAAACAGATTCAAACGATCTAAAAAGTGTTGCCCGAGCATCTTTAAAAAAGTATTCTGTGACCTGTTTTCCTTTTCTCCTGTGGATCCAAAGCACCATCTAGTGGCTGTTCAGCATCTATGGATCAAAAACTCCAAATCAAAAAAAAAACTTCCACTGTGTAAAAAAGAAAAAAGTTAAGAATTATCACTCAGTATTTCCAATTCATGCTTTTTGTCATATAAAGTGCCAAACGTGTTTTTCTCTGAGCGACAGTATGTGACTGATGGTTGTTTGTGTGTGGAGACGTTTTCACTGCCTTTATTTTTGTACTGAATTGTACCAGCATATTTAAAACTGTATAAAGTTATGTTTTATTTCTTAAGTTATGTTTAGTTTAGTAAAAAAAAAAAAAAAGAAATATCAATGACTGAAGTTGTTTATCAATCTCTAATGTTGTTCTATAAAAACATGTCGGAAAACACGAGGCTTGGGAATGAGTTGTGTGTGTGTGTGTGATGATACACCGACTCTGCTGCTCATGTTGTCTTTTATATTATATTTTCACTCATTAATCTTCAAAATACGACCTACTGCTCAACACATTTCCTGCAAGAATTGTCACTGGGATTGTCCTAATTGAAATATGCCCAATTTAGCAGTTTATGTGGACAAAAAAACAAAAACAAAGCACTTATTAATTATAATTTTATGTTCATTTCATCCCCAAAATAAGCAGAACTGAACTTAAACTGACACTATCAGCTGCTACTTGAACAAGAAATCAGTAATATGTTAAGTTATGTGTTTTATTTTTGAGAAAATAACAGGAATAAAAACAAAACCAAGGAAAAACGACAATAAAGACAGACACAGCACATCCTGGCACAACAATAATTATGTCATGTTTAATTGAAAATAACAGATTAGTCCTCACCTTGAAAGGAATTCCACTACAGGGCCCCAGATCTTAACGAACACACCGCGTCGATCTTCCTTATGAAGTTTCTCCCTCCAGATGTGATGTGTTTACCATTTCTCTCAACCACAAATCAAATGTGGGTACAGCTTCCAATTTTTCACACTCGCAAGCTCCACTTATCTTCAATCGCCTCTCCAAACAAAAGCTCCATTTTTTAAGATAATTGTTGGCAAAAGTAGAGGAGCTGGTCGCTCCAAGAGTAGCTGCAGGAGGATCAGGTCCCCGAAAAGCCTCAGAGAAACAGTGAAAAATGCCTTTTTTCATGCGTGTGAAGTTTTGCATGGCCAGAAAGAATGTGTAAAATAACTACCAGTTTAAACACCAGTAAATAGTACACTTTAAGATTGATATTTTATTTAACCCTGTTAATATGAGATTCTAGATTTAGTCGTAAAATCATGGGGTGTAGTTCGCTTACGTCAGCCGAGTAATGTAGGAAAAAAGTCATGTTTTATAGCCAAAGAAGCCAAAAAATACAAGTTTCAACAAACATCTGTGGTGATCTAGATCCTTTCTACCATTTATGTACGTTTATGAAAGTACTTTGTGAGGTTTTAAACACAAGTTTGAGATCCTTAAAGAACATTTTTATTAATTCTTTTTTCATCATACGACCTCCTCGGACCTGCACGTGGGTGCCAGTGATCCTTTCTCAATATCTAAAATAGCAAAAACTCCAATTTAGGAATCTATACGTGCAAAATATAAACATACCCAGTGAGTCACATTAATCAGGTTGTTCTCGTGATCTTACACATGCTATAAATCTGGTTTCCAAACGCTTTAATGAAGCGTGACAATTAGGAAAAGTTCACGATGTTTTCGCAATCACAGAAACACAGAGCAGGGTGTGTCGGACTCATTTTCAGTGGCGGGAAATGAGTGTAATTAAATGGGTGTGGAGTGTTTGACCGAGAAAAAAGCGTGCCAGTTCAGCTTTTGAGGGGCAGAAACATACAAAATCTGACCACATGGAGGCGCTACGTGCACCTAAATCTACCTCTGGTTCTCTGCTGGTCCAGGGCCCAAATCTGTGACTGAGCTCCTGAGGAGGAGCAGAAATAAAACATAATGTTGGAGTGGTCAAAACAAAGCTGAGTGATATTTGACAAACACTGATGAGTCCAAGGCTGCATCTCATCCAGAGCGATGAGGGAGTCACGTCTCCTGGCAACACACCTCACTCTGCTCCCTGCTCAGAGAGGGAACTGAAGACAGCGGCTGTGTTTCCTGTCAGCGCCCTCCAACCATGGCGGGTTCCTTCTCCTGCTGGTGGCAAAGAGCCTGTGACCACTCAGAGTCACCGCTGCTTAATATTTAACCAGCGTGGGGTTTAACTTGGTCATGGCTCCGCTCTCAAGGCTTTAGTTACCTCTGTGTTCAGGAGGAGAATTAGTAGAAAGCAGCGGAGCAAATTTTCTGCCAGACTCTCTCACACTGGAGAAGCAAAACAGTTTTTTTTTTTTAGTATTTTCTGCCACAGTTCACTCTTTCCAGATGCTCCCCGGGCGCAAAGTAGCCGACTGTGGATTATGTTCGAGTTCCCTCAAACTTTTTTTGAAACTAATTTTAAGGTCTGGGAATTCTCACAATCCCAGAAATTGACATTTTTGTAGTTCGAATGGAAGATTTTCATGGATTAAGTATAAGTCCTTTCCCTCGGTGTGCCTGGTAGAAAACTCCACCACAGTGCCAAGTGTTCAAAATAAAAGTACTCTGCAGTAAAATTACCCTAACCCTGTATATACTGTATTATATTGTATGTACAGATATAATTATGGGTTTGGGCATCAGAACAGAGGGATAATTAGATTGTTTACCTCATCCACTTCTCTTTTCACTGAAGAAAGTGAGACTTTTTGGAAAGAGAAGTGAGACTTTGGACTGATCTGACCCTGCTTGGTGCTGTACGAGATGGCGCAAGTGATAAATACACAAGTTCTACACTTAAGAACAGTTTTGTGGTACTTGTACTTTACTGAGTATTTCCATTTTCTGATATTGTATACTTTGATTCCACTACTTTTACTTTTACTCCAAAACATTTATACGATATTCAGGTTACTTTGCCAAAATATTGCAGCAATATTGGCTTTTACCTTTCACCTGATTTATCCACTAATAGTAGAGAAAATCCATGGAAATGTATTTATAATTTAAAGCTTGTTTTTCTTCTGATTCCTAAAAAGAAGACAGACCTAACATATATTTACTGAGAATCAAACCACCAACCCGGTTGTTCGTCGTTTCGGGGATGTTGAGCCTGTCAGATATCCGCCTGGGACAGAAGATCAGTGTAAGTCCTTCCATTTTTAACAACCTGTGTGCTGAGATGATATTAGTTACAGCAAACATACATCAGCCTGCCGTTGAGTGGGAGTAACACAATGCCTCGGAATAGGATGACAGATGAGCTACGTGCCATGTTGCTGACATGATTGTTGCTGCAGTGCTTTTGAGGAAAACGTTCTCCTCCTCTGAATGTTCAGAAAAGTGCAGATTTTTGTCTTCATACAACTTTTAAATCACTGGTTGACCTCTTCTTACCCCTAACAAAGTCAACTTTTTTGGCACTGCTTATGTAAACCTTTTGTCCTGAGGGGACCTTAAGGGGAGAAAAAAAAAAAAAGGAGGTGGAGGAACAACACAGGGCCTCGGTCAAGATAGGGTTTCTTCACCTCATGGTCATGTATTATTCAGCCCGGGAGGCCGCGGATCACCTGGAGAGAGTCACACACACACAGAAAACAAAAAGGGAAGTGTCTGAGGTGACAGAGGACCCAAAGAGGAAGAGACGAGGACAGAAAGCGGCTGGCTGAGTATGCAGGAGGTGGTGAAGAAACGGCCGATAATCTCAGCTCGAGAAAGAGGTCAGTGTGAGGGATCTGTGTGTGTGTGTGTGTGTGTGTGTGTGTGCACATGGACCGTGTTATGGCCGAACTGTTCTTTGCTGTGAAATTAGGCAGCCATTGCTCCACACTTGTTTGAGATTTATACTTTGTTTAGAATCCATTCCCAAACAAGCGGCAGGGGGAACCGTTATAATGCGTAACCATAGAAAAGTAGCTCCATATGGAAATCATCAGAGGCCATACAAGCCCGAGCCACAGCGAGCGGCGGGCGTGCTACACTGGCTGAATCTGTTGCATCATTTTCATCACCGTCCTCCTCCTCCTCCTCCTCAGGCCCGGGCCCCGGACGCTACGCTCTGCCCCCTACAGTCGGATACATCAACCATGACTACACCAAACCCAGCAGCCCGGCCTACACCTTCCACAGCCGGATGAGCAGCGCCAGTGAGTCGAGAGTCACCTCACAGCAGAGATCTTTAAAGGACAACTTCACCCAAATATGTTAATTCAGTCAGCAGTTTCTGAATTTTTATATTTTTCGGTGAACTTCTCCTTTTATGTTTTGGTGGGTTTTGGGCCAAATACCTGCTTGAAGTGTGTGTCCACTTTCTTTTCTGAGGTCCAAAGGTGACTTTCATTGTTTGTTCATTGTGTTTTCCTGAAGTGGTCTCTGTGGACTCCAGCCCAGGACCGAGGTACCACATCGACTCCAAGGTCACCCGCTTCGGCCGAATGGAAACCCCCTCCTACTCGATCCTTGGCAGAGGAAGGCGAACAGGGAATAAAGGTGAGAAAATGAAAAAAGTGTCTCGATCACTGCAGGTGTATCTATTTATTTATTCACCACATTTCAGTCTGCTCGACCTTCGCCGGGAAGCATCAGAACAGCTGCTGGGTAAACGATCCAATCAGTGGGCCGGAAAGGACAATTAGAAGTGTCCTTTCAGGCAGAGTTCACTTAGAAAGGGAAGAAGTTCATTTACTCAAGAACAAATATGAGGAACTTCTTCTTTTCAGGCACTTCGAACTTGTACGTTGCTACATTCTAAAGGAAAATTCTGTAATTTTTACTTTGCTACATTCGTCTGACAACTTTATTTACGTGTTACTCTACATATTCATATTTTAGCATATAAAAAAGTTATAAAGGCCTTATGAAATAATGTTTTGTTACGAATTAAACTACCTCACAGTGTATTATAAGTACAGTTGACACGGTGCCATGGTTACAGCTTCACAAATAGGAGGATTTTGCAGCTTTTCCTTTAAATAATTGTCTTAATTTTCGGTTATTCTTAAATACTTCGGACAAAACAAATTGTGAAGTTGTCACTTCGGGGTGAGGGCAACTTTCAGTATATTTAAGTATACAATAAATGAACAGTAAGTAAAACATTTTTGACAGAAGCTGATAAATTAAACTAATCTCTCCACGCTACTTTCTCTCTGTGTTTACAGGTGAGGTGTTCCAGACTCCGGGGCCGGGGGCCTACAGCCCGGAAAGAGCTCCGCCTGTCAATGGCCACCACAGACCTCCATCCTACACCATCGGCACCCGCACCAGATATCGCTCTGTAGACCCTGTTCCAGCACCAAACAGGTGAAAAACCGCAGGACACGTTACAGAATGAGGCTGCTTTCTTCTCCCTGCCGTCATTTATTTATTTATTTACATCCTCTGTAGGAATTAATGGGCTTTGTTTCTTTCGTTCCAGCTACAATCTCCCAAATCTTCTGGGCTGCCAGGTTCCTAATAAACCCTCCAGCGCCGGTTACAGCTTCTCAGCCCGGAGGAAGGTCGGTGCTCCGTCAGAGGACCTCTCCATGAGCCCCGGACCAGCAAAATACAACACCATCAACCCGGACGTTTACCTCCAGCGCCAGCCCTCCTTCTCCATGCAGAGCCGGACTAAGAGGCCCAGTTATTCCTCTGCTATTCCCGGGCCCGGCGCGTACAGCCCAGAGAAGTCTTACATGCACCTCCCCAAGCCTCCGTCCTACACTATCGGTGTCCGACACTCTGAGTTTGTCACCCCGCTTGTGGTGGACATAGTCGACTGACGGATTCAAGACAAACAAATTGTTTTTATTCATATTTTTTTTACTCAAATATGGAGCTGCCACAGAGTGATGAAAACAAGATTACAGTGTGTCTCAAAATCAGTCATAAACCGATCATCAATAAAAACGTGTTACCACAATGTGACAAAAAGTATTACAAAAATAAAACTTTACTCATTTATAAATAAAATAAAAAAAATAAATAATTATCTCTTGCATTGCATGTGCAGGTGGAACAACAACGGTGTCTGCAGTTTAACGTCATTGCTAGCTTAAAAGGAGAGTTGTAAAAAAGGGAAAGAAAACAGGAAGTGAGAGGGAGCGTCTACACTTTGGCCCTTGGGATGGTGATTTTCACAGGTGAGCTCCAGTCGCTGCACCTGCCCAGACCCAGCAGCTCCTTGGCGCACACCTGGAACGTGTAGGGCCGTCCTGGGATCAGACCCTTCAGCTCCACTTTGGTGCTCTCGAACGGACCCAGCTGGAGGAGAAAAATGCATGATAAGGTTTCGCTTTTAACAATCATCCATCATCATCTGGAGTTTTTTTTTAAATAAAACATAATTCCCCAGAAAGCTCCGACTTCCCAAACTGTCACTTCAGATGTGTTTGATTTTAAAGTTACTTGCGTTTCTTATCATTTCTATTGGACGTATTTCTGTGTGACTAAATCTAGAAAATGGTGTAAGTGAAAGTGAAACTAGATGAAATACTGTCAAATCCAAATCAAAACATAAACAAAACACATTTTCATCTCGGTTGTGTTGAAAAGGGGGAGGATTTCCACAGATGATGGGAGTTTCTGAAGAAATTTGAGGCTGTCTGAAGAGCTGGGGTAATTTTTTTTTTTTCAAAGTCACTCTGCTGTTGCCGGCACTGACACCCAGGAGTATTTAAATGAAAGATCATTCTCACATTGACAGACTTTGGGGTCCCCCTGTTTTCCCACCGGTACAGTATCTGGTATTTTAGGGGGAGGATGTCCAGGTTAGCCCAGGAAGGGGGAGGAGACCATTCCACCAACAAGTTTCTGGTGCCTCGAGGGGAAACCCGGACGTCTACGGGAGGATCTGGTTTCACTATAGACAGAAATGAGAAAGAAGGGAAACAGTTTGCACTTCAGTATGATATCAAATCAAACTCTTAATACTGATCACACCGTGTTCATCGCCATGAGCGCTGTTCTCACCTATTTCCTCCAACATGAAACTTGACAGATAGGAGCTGCTGCCTGCAGGAGAAACGGCCGTGACATTGATGATGTAGTCAGTGAGAAGTTTCAGGTTGGGCAGGAGGCAGAACCACATCTGAAAGAATGAAAATAAGAGGAAGAATTTTTAGCTTTTTCCAGTATAATTCATATGACAGTCGAAACATACAATCAAACACGGTCATGAGAGGCAGGAGACGATGCATCCAGGGTGATTTCCCGCCATTACCAATTTATTTATCTTATCTTTAACTGACGCGCCGCTTACATCAGAATCACAAGACAAACTTCACTCTGGTCTCTGGACATTCGCAACTGTAACCAGAAGTCTGACTGAGGGGTTTTTCCAAAAGCGTGAGCAGTTTGGAAATTAAGTTTACAGTATCTGGATTGAGGTTACAGCAAATGTGACCGCTGACATACAGTGTTCACTAAAATCATGAGTCCAGTCCAGGACAGAGTATCTGCTATGAAGGTAAATAAAACTGTTACCTGTTCGGATGAGGACGACGACGCTGGGACCATAAATGAGGTTGAAGAGCCGGGTTGGAAGAGCTGGCACTGCTTGATGACCGACTGCTCGTGTCTCTCGCTGACAAACAAACACATTCACACACATTTACATTTACATGAGGCTCCTTAATGACTCTTAACGACGACTGCAGTGTGTTTCACTCAGAGGTTAGAGGGTTTGTGTCTCAGGTTTACCTGTAAGTGGCGAGGTAGTGTGTTGGCGGGGAGTGAGAGGGTTCAGGCCAGGAGCAGACGGTCGTGTTTGGATAGCTCGAACACCAGCAGTGCACCCTGGGAGTTGAGGGAGGACCTGAGGGCGGAAATTAATTAAAGTGTTGATATTAGCATCATAGACTTGTTAAACATTTTTGATGTTATTAGTGATGTTTCGTGTCAGTACAGCTTAAAATGAATGTATATTCAAGTCTGTTGTTTTTGAGTATACTTAAAATACACTTACAACAAAGTGAAATTTAATTGCACTTTTTTTTGACAGGCTTTCCATTTATGATATATTTACAAAAAAAGTACATTTTAGAAGTACACTGAATTACCACTTTCAGTGCTGCAGAATAAGTATATTTTTGTTTTAGCACATTAATGTTGAGCTTAATGACGTCTATTTTGAAATCTACATTTAATCTACAATCTACAAATGTAACACAAACAAGTAAAAGTATACTTTTATGTACTCAAATAATAATTCTAAAACAATTAAGTACACTAGTTTTAGTAGTTACCTTGTTATCCATGCTCACAATTGTACCAATAATCAGACTTCTGTTTTCAAAGTTTTAAAGAATGTAAATGTGGTAATTAAAAGTAATAAAATAAATCAATTTATCAACTCTGACCAAAAGTATTGCTCATTTGGAAGTTGGTGCAACACAAAGTCAACTGTTAATAAGTGCAACAAACTTTAGTAAAGGTTTAAAAAAAATACATATAATTGGTAAGTAAGTCAAACTAAATAAACGTGTTTGTTACAACAATTGTAAGACACTTTCATTAATGCTCTTAAATGTCTATAAACTGTTAACAAGATCATTTTAAATGCTTATAATTATAAATGTCTAATAATCTTATAACAAACATGTTTATTATGCTATTATTTACATTTATATAGTGTTATGAACATATAATGTTAATAAGAATCTTGTAGACTTCTTATTACCTATTAACTAACATTTATTAAACACGAGCACTACACTGAATGTAACATTATAATAATAATAACATAATATGAGCATAAAATACAGAAATTATTAGAATTCATGTCCTTATTTCATATTTTTGTGCTTCTTTGTAACAGTTCTGTTTAAATATTATATCACTGCTTATTTGTTTTTCTATTGTTCTCATTATTGTCTTGTCTGCTTGTCACAGTATAAATTAAAATATCTCAAAAAATAACATGAAATAATGACACGATGGCAACAAATTGACTCTACAATCACCCAAAGCATGCAGATAGACATTAAACAGTGACATAGCAGCAACACAGCCAGATTATCAGCATTTTACAACATCTATAACGTCTATAATCAGAATGGGTTACTTATAAAGCACTTTTTCAAGCAACATGCGCAAAGCCCTTTCCAGATAAGGAGATAAACAGTAATAAAATACTGACTGTCCGTCCTGTTTTTGATGGATACTCACTCCCAGATGTTGCAGTTGCCCTCAGCAGGTCCAGCGCTTGTCCTCCAAGAACACACATGAGGAGAGCAACAGCAACACGCACACCGCCGACCGCTGCAGCCATCAGTGCTTCAGGCAGGAGAGATTATTTCCAGAGGGAGTAGTTTCTCTTAATAGCAGCGTCAATATCGCAGCCAACACTCAGGACCTCGACTCGTCTGCTCTCCTGTTCCCTGTTCTTTGCTCTGTGTCTCTCTGTTACAGTCTGTTCTACGTCTGCGAGCCAAAGTTCAGAGATAATAATCAGTGTGATGACTACTTCTCCTCCTCCGTCTGTGTGTTTGAGCTGCAGTGGATTGGCCCTTTAAAAAGCCGGTGTGGTCATAGCGAAAGAGGAACAGTATTTGTGGTGTACAACAGGAAACCCTGATTCAAAAAGACCCACTTTAACAGCCCTGCTGATGATATCATGGTTTCCCTACGTCACACACAAGAGCACACGCGGCAGTGTCACACCTGTTTTATTACGCTATCTAAACTGTTTACAAATAGAAAAGGTTATATACAGAAATATGCAGTTTACAAATGTACAGAGGACATTAATCAGTGTGTACAGTAGGTGTAAAAGTGGTGAGCAGACAAGAGAGCACATGTCTGGCAACAGCTGCTGGTGCTCCCAGGTACTCTCCCCCCCTCCGGACTCCCTTTGTGCAGGAGAACGCCCTCTAGTGCACAAACAGACATATAGCAGCTGTGGTATACAAATGACAATATCAACTATTGTGTCAGCTTTCAGACATTGTCTCGATTCTCTCTGTGGGGCCACGACAGCTTCTTGGCGCTCCAGGCGGAGAGCGAGGCGGCGTGGAGGTTCCAGCCGGCCGCGGGAGCTCCTCCGTCCCTGTGAATGCTGATGCCGTGGACTCCGCTCGACGTCCGCAGGGAGGTGAAGGCCTTGCTGATCCAGCTGTTCTTCGCCTCCTGGAGGTCGTTGGCCAGGATTCCCTTCTGGTGCTCCAGCTCCTGCATGAGGAGGAACACAGTGGGAGCATGTTAGAAGTGTGGCAGGGAAAATCGGAATTGTCATGATAAGGTTGTTTCAGTGCATATTTGTGCAACCATGCTAAAAAAAACTTCTTATATTGTTTTTTTTTTTTCAAAAGTTTGGCAAATATGAAATCCTTAAGGCACTACAATAAGTCTACTACTTCAAAATGTAAAGAAAAACCCTTTATTTTACAAATATACGGATTAAAGCACATTTTGAAGCAGGAGAAGTAGTTTCTTATCGACTTTTGGTAATAAAAAAATGGAAAATATTTTATTTTCACAGATTAAAACTTTAGTTTACATGTAAAAATGGCCGATCATATGTGAATATGTGTGAAGTTGTGGAATACACATGTGTCAAGATTTCAATTTCATGTGATTTGTGCCAAAATAAAGCTAATCACATGTGTCTGTCTTTTATTTCTTAATTCACATGGAAATTGTCATTTAAAAAAAGGGGAAAAAGTAGATTACATATGTGACATTCGATGGCCCAGAGAATATGTTTAAATAAATGTACAAATTCGACAATATTGTTGTTATACTGATGTTATATTGTTGTTGTATATTTATTTCCAGTATATTAAAATAGTACGACAGAGAAACTGATTTTTTAAACCAGCTGAAACATCATTTTAAACCATTTTTAATCACAATAAAAGGAATAATGTGCTTGAAGCGAATCAGTCCTTGGATGCTGCTCGCTCAGCATCTACACTCGGGGGAGTCCTGTCCTATTTCCCATCTTCACACGAGCCCACAGTTAATGAGGGTGCTTCACATCGATTGGGCTCAAATAACCCCCCCCCAAAAAAAACTTTCTCTGTTGCTGACTTCAGCGAATATTCTCCTCCGGTTGAAGCTGATCTCTCCTTGGAAAATGTGGTTGAAAGAAATACGTTTGTTAAATTAGGAACCAGGCAGTGAATATGCTCCCTGGAAAGTACCCACAAGTACAAAACCGTGTGTTTGAGGTTTCGTTTACTTTTTTTGTAGATGTTAAAGTGTCGTATCATGATTCTCTGCAGTGTTTTGATCTGGTTGTTGCACGTTTCGATTCCCAGAATGTGTTAGTGAAAATGTGGTGTCTGAATGTGGGTCTGCTCTCACCTGAATCTTGCACTTGGCCTCCACCATCTGAAGTTTGGTCTGAGCCAGATCCTGCTCCAGCTCCCTGATCTGAGCTTTAAGAGACTCCTTCTCCTCTTCATCCCTCCTCTGCTCTTCTTTTTTGGGGCTCTCACTGTCCTCTTGCTGGCCTGATTCGGTCATCCCGCAGCCCTCCGTAGCTGCCGGGTCCTGATCTGTGGTGGCCGGTTCGTCTGAATCTATGACATGTTGACAGCGCGAGCACGTCCTCAGAGCACTCTGCAAAGGTGGAGAATAGGAATGAAGACACCCACCAGCTGTTATAAAGAAATCCTCGTGAGAAAGATAAGCAACGAAAGCTTTCAGGAGTTTTTTTTTTGGAAAGGGCTGTAAAAAAAGACTTCCTACAACATGTTGTGCAAGTCGAAGCACAACATGAGTTTGAGGAGCGATGAAAGAAGGGAGGATGACAGTCAAGCTATTCTCACCTTGAGTGAATCCAGCTCTTCTCTGTGGGAGGCCTGCTGCCTCTCCAGACGGTCTGTCAGCTGAGAGCAGATCTGAGCCGAAGAAAGAGCATCAACACCCGTGAATCATCGCCGAAGTCTTTATCAATATATATCTTTTATAGATTAAAGCATGATCGAATCATATGTACCTGCTTGTAGTCTGAAATGATGCCAGACGACCGTCTGACCTCCTGCTCGGCCTTCTCCAGCTCTCTCCGAAACACTTCCTTCAACTACAAGAAGAGAAGAAGTCCAATACTCATGCGACCCATAATGACAGTGAGGAATTATAAAGTCGGCAGTACGCTCGAACTTTACGTGTCTTTACGTTTCATTTTCAGGTACAGGCACAAAAAAACAGGCTCTTACAATATCCAGTGACGTCACGCTTACAAATGTTGAAATTCAGTGTAGAACAGCTGTCTTTCGTTACCAGGCGTGCTTGAAATTCAGTCAAAAACACGTACAGTGGTTTGCACTGCCAACGGTTCTGCAGTCAGACGGATTACAAATCTTACCATGGCTGTTTCCTCCTCCTTCCCTCTCATCTCCTCTTCCGTGGCCTGCAGTTGATGTCTGCTCTGCAGAAGATCTTTGGTGAGTTCGTCCACTCTGTCCTCCGCCTGAAATCAACGTCACAGCTTTATTTTTCGTTTCACTCGAGTGTTTGTTTTGTGACACACGTGCAACTTCGCCCGAGCCTGCGCAATCTTACAAAAAGCAGCACAACACTACAGGTGTGAGGAAAAATGTGTGTACTGTCCCTTTAAGAAGTTCAAGCAAAGACTAGTTGATATTTTGAGCTGAGTTTCTTGTTTAAGTTTCCTTAAGGTTACAGTTTGGCCGTCTCCCAAGAGGTCCCTCCATGTTTGGGAGTTTATGCGGCCTCCTGAAGGTGAGTTTGCATTTCTTAAATTAAATCATTTCGACCTTTCTGCGAAGGGCGGCGGCTAATCACACCTTGTCCAGCGTGTTCCTCAGGGCGACCTTGCTGGTGATCAGTCTGTGGGCGAGGTTGTCGTTCTCCTGCTCCAGGCGGAGGCTGGCCTGTTCCAGACGACGGTTCTCCTTCTGCAAAAAAACACAGAAAACATCTGTCAAGGTCTGCGGCACACTGCGGAATATAAACTCCGGAAATCAGGTCATTGTATAAAAGCAGAGAGAGGCAAAGAAAATTGAATTGATCTTTTAAAAAATGCATTTCAAAGACAGAAATGTGAAAGATGTCTGACCAGGTATTTGTCCAAGGGGTCTTCTTCATCCTCCATTATTTGAAGCCGGCCTTCCCCAAGTTTAGCTTTCTTCGTCGGGACCTGAGGGGAGAGAGTCGAGGCCAATCAAATACAGCAGTGACATATTTAAAAGAAAATCAGAAACAGATCTGGCGCTGGGTGCTATATGGCTGCGACGAATCAAGAACAGCCCCCAGAAAGAGACTGAGATCGGGATAAGAATTGAGATGACACAGAGCCGAGAAGGTGGCTGGTGAGAGGAGAATTCTCATTTAACCCTGAAATTACAATTATTATATCTCAAATATCTCGAATGAGCAATCAGAATTAATTTCCTTTTATTTCCCATCATATCTGCCCTGTAGAGGATCGTGTTTGGTGTTGCAGTGTGCAGTCCGTCAGCCTGTTAGACTCTGCTAGCGTCATTTTATTCATGTGTTTTTGGATCCGTCCACCACTCAAACTTCAGCAATGCTTCAGATGTTAGTAAGTGAGGAAGTTTTTGATTTGCAACTGAAAATCTTTCCGAGCAAAACCACAGAAACTAGGCTCACAGCGAAACTGAAAAAAAAACAAAAAAAAAAACAGAAGTTTTTTGAACGTCCGTCCAAATGTGCTGGCGGTACGACAGCGGTTACGTGGTTATTTGACCCGTGGATTCAACACTCTCAATGTCTTTGTATCACACCAGTATGTAGATAGTGGAGAGGCAAAGTGCAGAAGATTACGGGTAGATGAATAATGAAAATGAAAAGGAGATATTGTTTTGTGAGGTTTAACCTAATGAGCTTATTTTTATTGTAAAATGTATGTCAAGCTATTTTTTAGGATGAGATAGATGCTCTCATTGCACATATTCTAGGTCTTGGCTTGATAGGAATAGATTAAATAAAGGGTAATAAACACTGAAATTGTTGTACTGCTTGCTGTATAGATGTCAAGTTAAAGTTGAACATTGGGAAACAGTTTGGACAGCTCAGAAAACCCAAGGTAGAGTTGGATTGCATTTGTTTTTTGGGGGGAAATTTGTTGTTTCTACAATTTTTATACTGTTTCCTTTTCCTCTAGGATAGAGCGAGACTGAAGTTAGACTATTTGTCACAAAATAAAACATTTAAAAGTTCAGTTTCAGTTGGAGGATCAGTTTGGGCCGGAGCTGTTGATGCTCTGCAGGGCAGAGTTGCTTTTGTGAAAAAAAATGCTTCCTTGCCAAAAATTGAGTCATGCAACGGTTTGGAATCTAATCAATGGTCACTGTGGTTCAGCTGGTGATATTTGTTGTAACTTAACAGCAAGTTCAATCAGATGCACCCCTGGAACAGTGAATCTTACTGTGAATTTAGGTCCTGTTTCTTCCACCAGAGAGGCCAGAATCTCCTCCTCGCTCATCTGCTCCACCAGGTTGGCATCGTACGCCATCATGACAGACACCTCTTCCATCATCTTGCCCGGATTTGCAGCCTCAGGAGCTGCTGGCGCTGACACGAACCCAAACAGCCGCAGCCTTTTGCAGGTCGAAGCTTCCAATTTCCAAAGCGCAGAAGTCCAAGTGGTAGTGTTGTGACACCCCGCTGGTATCCTGAGTGGATCAGGGAGTTCAGCCAGATGCGTCCTGCTTGTTTTTTCCTTCCAGTGATGCAGGCGAGAAGTCAGAGCAGCACGTGTGTGTGTGTGTGTGTGTGCGAACGAACAGGAAATGTCAGGACAAAGTCCAAGTCGTCCGGACACAAGGAAACGCTTTTTATAGTCCAAAGGTAAATAACAGAGAGAGATACTCCAGCAGGTGAGGTTTAGCCACGCTGAAACATTTAATAAGAGCAGTGAGAGCCTCGTCCATACAGTGTCAGGCGAAGGAGTGTGTGACAGGTAAATGGGCAGTAACAGGCTCAACAGGGTTTATAAGAGACCTGAAGCAGTGTGTGTGAAGGAACAACAGCCCAAGACACGCCCACAGCAGTCCTCACCTGTCTTATCACCTCACCTGTTCTCTCTCACACAGACAACACCTGTTTATGAGCTCAGCCTCTCAGGTCACATACCTGCCTCTGTTTATTTAGGTGATAATGAGTTCCCACAGTCTATATGTTTTATAAATCTGACACCCATTTTCCTCCATGTCATTTTGTTCACACTCACTACTACAGCTGGTGCAGGTGCCGTGAGAACCTGCCAGACAGCCGACCAGTAAATGATCTGGTATTCGTGATATGTCGCCTCGAGGTGTTGGTGCGACACAGGCACCGGTCGGTCTATTATTGTCCCGCAGGCCGAGCAGCCTGACGGGTCCAGCAGGTAAAGTGATCGAATACCGAAGCATGAATGACAAAGAGGACTCATCACCTCCGCCCCGTAAAACGACACCAACTCATGTCTCGCTTCCACGTCACGCCTGGAGTTTCTCCCCATTTCTCCCTTTTGTCCTGAAGTCTCTCATTCAGCTGTTTCGTCAACTTCTTTCCTGAGGACAGACTGGTTTCATTTCATCCCAACTCTCACTTCCCCCTTTTTTTGTGCATCGCTCCTTTTAACTTGTCTTTGATTGTCCCTCTGTGGTTTTTTCCCCCCCCCCTCATGCTTCCCGCTATATATCGGTGCTTTTTTCTTTTTCTGTCCTCTTCCAAGAAACTGACGATTTCAACATCCTGTACAACTGCAGCCTGAGTCATTTATTTAAGTGAAGACAAACCCAAAGAAAGTCCAGGCAGATATAAACATTTATTCCTCCTCCAAAAAAAGGAACATTTTGTGAAACTTGGTGGTTTTTTTTCTCTCTCACTGTATCAGGGATATACCAAAACCTACTCTAGTTTCATACAGAAATATCTGAAAAATACAATTTTCGACAGTCAAGAACGAGGAAAGGGGAACCAAAAAAATAACAGGTCGGCTCTGATACAGCAAAGGTGCTCGTGGTGGTGCAACAAACGGGTCGTCATAGGACAAACCAGGGGGGCCACATTTGTTGGGTGGGTGTATTGGCAATGTGGCAGTGAAACACCAATGCTGAGTGGACATTTAAATGAACAATAACAATAAAATAAAAGGTTATTTTTATGGATATAATTCAGCACATACTTCTGAACAACGAGGGGGATGTGTGGTGAGGAGACGTGATAATGAAGCTCACAGCTCGGTGGAAACAATGTGGTGTGAAAATACACTGAATAAATATCACCTGTAAAGCTTTTAACTAATAATCTTCAATCTTTTAAACTAAATATCATCATATTTTTTTAAAATGTTTTTCACATTTTAAGCTAAACTTCAGGACAATTTCAAAGTGAATTCTTTCCCCTTCCAAATGTACATTTATGTTATCTTCTCACCGTGTTCCTCTGGCGTTTCGTAAAAAACAGCCTGTTCTCACTCACGAAACACGTCAAACACGTCAGCCTGGTCAACGGCCCCGGTTATAGGAAACCCTAACCACAAAGGAAATGTGGGAACGTAGGGCGTAATTTTGGAAAAAAAATCTTAGAAATGTGGGAACATAGGCACACTCCCACTTGACACTAGCGACATATTCCAAGCGTCAACCAAGAAAGAAGAATAACTTGTTTCTAAGCAATGTTAAATAAGTAAGTTATATAAGACTTTTTAAGAGACTTAACGAACTATGTAAGTAACAAGTTTTAGTGCCTAAACCTAACCAAACTGCGGCCGGTCTAAAAGTCACAATTTGCCATAATATGTACACTTTTTTGTGAGGAAGCTTTATTTTGAAAGTTTCAACCGAATTTTGCGTATTATGTATTATTGCTAACTTCACCGCGGAGCCACCGACGTACCAAACTGATGCTGGAGGGGCGGGAAGAGCGTCACAGACTGAAGCTTAAGGCCGCTGACCAAGCTGCCGCACAGTATCCGACAACATGTTGGAAAAACAGATGGAAGGATAATCGAAGAGAATGCAAAACTCACATTTTGGCACAAACTCAGCAAAACACACGGAAACCCTGACGTCCCCTCAGAAAACAAGAAACAAACTACAATACTCCCTTAAAAAATATATAGATTCAGGCATATACTGTTACCGTACTGTAAAGCAGATATAATGGCTTATAAGATAAAAAGCTTTCAAGATCAACAAAGTATGGTACAGTTTCTGCCTGCGACTCCTCGAAAATCTCTCGTTCGTTGCCCTGTAAACATGAATGTGTTAAATACGTCGACGCGCGCGGAAGACACTACGGAACCGAACTTCCTGTAAGCGGTCCAGTTTTACTACAGTTTACCAGAAGAGAACACGCAAGAAGAACAAATCCCCGTCCTCATCGGAAAAAAAAAACCCCACCGTACAGAGGCCAAACTGTGTGGAGCAGCTTATTACGACCCGTGGATGCATTATTTAAACACTTGGAATTATTCTTTCATTTGAAGGATAAGAAAAGAAATAAAAAAGCCCCATGAGCAAACAACAAAACCTAACAGAAAAAAAGGGTTAGCCCTCATGTACAGTAAGCTGGAGGGGGTTTCTAAGGCTAACTGAGTTAACAGCAGCAACCGGAACGCGGGAAGGGAAGCAACGCTGCAGAGAAGAACAGAAACTAAAGAGGCGCTGGTCTTCTTCCGTCACGTAGCTCGATATATTCACGCTGACCAAGCAACAAACAATACAGAGGCGATGAAAAGTCCACGTGGAAGGAAAAAAAGGAGTGATAAATGATCAAGTGATTTGATTAATTGAGAGTCAATTTGATTAAAATAGCTGATGTGACCAAGTTTTATCATCTTCCCCGACAAAAAAATGCCGTTTGTCATTTCCCAAGAGTGGCCTCAAGCATGCGAAAAATTGGAAGTGATAAGAATGCTTCCAAATTAATTATGGACGAGATGAATGTATGTTGCTCTCTTGACGTTTTATCGGTGACAGTGGTTCATCACTCACAACAACAAACCCGCATTTTATTGTTTACAGCGAGCAATTTGTTGTCGCTTCCACCCAAAGTGTCTGTTCTCATCACGTCGCGACTGCGTGCGTTTTAATAAAAAAAAATCGTTTAACTTTTCCGTAGCGTAAGGTCACAAGCTCGCGTCTTCAACCTCCAGGCGAGCGCTTAATAGAGTCTGTTCTTTAAATGAATCAAATCACCTCATAATTTATCACTCCACATTTCAGTTCACATCCATTTTCATCACCTCCAGTTTTTTTTTTTTGCCAATTAATTTTTCGTTTCTTCCGCGCCTCGGAGACGACAGCGAGCAGCTGCCATTGCAGTTATTCTCCAGATGTCACTTCCCAGCTCTTGTTTTATTTCAGGGTTGGAGCTGAAAGACAAACATCCCCGTACAGATGGACCTTTCCCTATGCGTGGACTTAGAATAAAATCGTGTCTCGGGTGTTTTTACGAAGGCAAATCAACTGGTCCATCAGTCTGGCACCGATAATTAATCAACAGCTGAGATGTCGGCGTCTTCCTTTGTTTTTTAACTTGATATAGACGTTTGTCGGCTTCATTCTGACACGGCACTGAACTTTGTTGTGCTTGCACGTCTATTGCAATCTAACCAAAGTCCTGTATATTAAGACATTTGTTAGTGTCACTTGTTAATAACAGACAATTTGGTTTTATTCTATGAGTCTATAATTTACAAATACTTTGCTAATACTTTCCCACTAGGTTTCCTAAAAGCTCTATTCAATTTGGTGCTAATTACAGAGTAACAGAGTCTGTGTTCAATTACACGTCTAATCAATTAATCCTACTTTACTGCAGAGTTGTTTTAGTCAGTGTTAGCAGCTCAAGTGAATGTGCAAAACATATAAATAGGCAAGAATACAATATAACACAGTGTGTATGGGGAACAAAGTTATCAATAATCTATAAGTAATCAATAAATATCTATTAGAGCTTATGTTTTTCCTTTCGAGGACATCTCTATTATTCCTATGATTGGTAATTAATTACATAGTTACATCCAGAAAACTTCTAAATAAATTAAGTTAGTTTTGTTTAATTAATGAACCAAACTGATGTTTTATGATTTAATATAATCTGTTTGTGTCTGCGCTCATCAATCGTTTTAATTTCAGAAGCTTTTAATCATTAATTGGTCATAAGCTTGGCAGTAACACTTTATAATAACTCTCACTGATGAATGTTACATTTGTGGTGCGTTAAAGTCGTAACTCAACAGTGAAGTGCAATTTAACTAAAGTTAAATCAACTATTAATTTATCATATATTAATCAAGTGTTATGGGAATAGTTGAAAGTCTTTATCTGCGGCACCGACACAAGAGAACTGACTCGACTCTCTGGAAACCATTTTGTGTCCACACTACAGTCTGCATCAGTCCAGATGTGTTAGCATCTGAATGTCGATTGGATCGCAGCTGAGATCCGACCAGCAAAGACACATTTCAGTACCACGTGTTGTTTGAGAAGCACTTGAGTTCTGTATCATGTCCCTGCTGATGAAACATCATTTATTGCAGATGTCTGCAGCTCCCCGTGGGCCCGGTCCAAGGATGTGTCGCCCACACGGAGGATCAGTTTTTGGGTCACCTCCCCGTGGATGAATGAGTCTGGAACCTGTGGCAGGAGGGAGCATGTGCGGTAATGTTGGTGTGTGTGTGTAACTGTGCTGTATCCTAATCCATCACCTGATTTAGTCTCAAACAAAAAGGTCATGTGCTGTGTGTGTAAGTGTTGCGTGTGTTTTCAGTTTTCCATGTGTGTGTGTGTTTCTGGTGCAGCAGAGGTCAGACCACGGTGCTGTAGGGGCGCGGCGGGGGAGGAAACATGTCCGAGGGGCCGTAGAAACTCAGAGGGGAGGAGCCCTGCGGGTTGGCGGACAGCGGGAGGGAGACGGACGGGTTCTCGTAGTAGGTGTGGAAGCCCAGACGCTCGCCTCCGTTACGCATGTTGTCTGTGTGTCCGGAGCGGACGGAGTACGGCGAGCACGTCGGGCAGTGGTTGTGGTGCGAGCCCGTTTCCAGCTGATCCAGAGAGACGGGGCTGATGGCCGTGCCGTCCATGGCGAGGGCGTTGCAGGCGTTGCAGGGGAAGTGAGAGAGAGGGTCCGCTCCCGCCACAGAGCCCATGTCCACCTCAGAATCATTCTTCTTACAGCAGTAATACTGCAGAGGGAGAGAGGAGAAGGAGGTGCTGAGGTTCAGTTCTGTAATACATGCTGTATTTTAGACATCAAGGGCCGTTAAAGGAACATTTCACATTGTGGGATTTAAGCTCATTTGCTTTAGAGTTAGATAAGAGGATTGAAATGACTCTCATGTCGGGGTGTTAAACACAAAGCTAGAGCGAGGCGGCAATTAGACTTGGCTTAGATCTAAAACTGTTCTGTGTGTGTGACATTTTAACGAATAGTATAAAGCATGTTAATGAGTGGGCTTCAGAGGTGCCGGTATGTTGGCCGCTTCCTCGCTTCCCACTCGGGATCGGCCATTGTTCTGGTGGCCTCTTACTCTGACTGCCTGGAAAATGTCCCGCAGGACTGAAAGCACGTCGGTCCAACAGCCTGTTATCACCAACACAAAAAGCCGAGTCCTCCTCAGCCGCATTGTTCTGCTTTCAAAATGACTGCAGCACACACACACACACATCCACACACACACGCTCGGTGACACAGTGATACCTGGAGTCTACAGTAACAGAGCACTGCTACGATGCACAGCAGTATCACTCCGGCGAGAATTCCTCCGGATATAACAATAGTTCCCGCTGACATTCGACCAGCTCTCCATCAAACCCTTCAGAGGAGGGAGACAGAGATGAAAGCGAGAGAGAGAGAGAGAGAGAGAGAGAGAGAGAGAGAGAGATTGGAAAAAAAAAGATGAGCTTATTAGACATCTGGATTTCAGCTGCGCTCGAGACCAAAACTGAGAAATTTACTGCAGAAGTATTCAGCATACTCACGTCCAACAAAGGTTTCTATGGCGCCTGCGAAGATAAGCAATGTAGACTGAATTAGTAAATTTTGTGTAAAGTCGTGATGTAACCTCAACTGATGAAACATGTTGTAACTCATCATGCAGCTGTATTAAGACAGCTGGAGTTGCTTCAGGACTCGCAGACGCAGACGGAGAATAAAATGGACTGTAAAAGAAAGCCAACACAGAACCTACAGAACGGGTTTGGTGCTCGTTAACGTAGATTTAGGATTAAACTACCTAACATCACTCATCGGATCGATACCACTCCTGTTTGTGTGCTGAGGCCACATTTACATCACATTGTTCAGAGAGTGTTGAAGAGAAAGAGAAGCTGACCACAAAGTCTAAGAAATCTGGATATCTGGTAAAAAGAATCACAAATCTGTAGCTGGTACACCAAACATTATCTATAAAACAATCAATTCTGCTTATTTAAAAGCATTTGTACAAGCCGGGGCCTATTGTTGACAGATTTTGGGGTCCACTCTCCTCAAAACCACCAAACTCCATTGACAAAAAAGGCAATTTTACTTTACCCAGGGGCTCGCGGTCTAACTCTTCCTCCATTGGTTAGTTTGTTTGCATAATTGTGTGACTTTGGTGTTGAACAAAAAAGACGCACAATGACAAAAATACACTAACTGATCTTTGGATGTTACATTAAGTTGCAGCCATTAGGTGAAAGCAAGTTACAGGACTGATACACCGATGGAGTTGCAGTTTCAAGGCTTTAGAAATAATAGCATTGTTTTTGTCCATCTTGATGAATGAATGATATTCTGTACCAGTCGCTCTAAGAAAGAGGATCAGCATCCTGTCACCATGGAACATGCTGGTTCCGGTTACGTAGCAGGATGTGCTTGGAGCTCTTGAATAATCCTGTTCCTGCGAATATTAAACCGTTTCTTTAATTCGTCGCCCTCAGGTCTGTCCTCGTGACTCGCAATATGCTGTTTCAGTTTTTTATGAGTCGAGGAGAGAAAAAAAAGTTATTTCTTCCCCTTGATGAGGCGAGCGGCGGCTGAGCTCTAATAGAGATGGACACTTACATTAGAAGACAGCGGGGGACGCAGAGCCGGAGGGGTGCGAGGAGGTCGGGAACCATGACAGGCCTGCGGAGTGTTCCTCTCAAAAAGCCTCGTCTCGCTGGAACTCCTGCAGGGAGAGAAAGAGGCGCCTGTCAGCGGAAGATAAAAAGAAATACAGTACAGCAGATAATGATTAATGTCAGTGTGGATCCTGGCGGTTTTTCCAGATTAATCAAGCGTTATTTCAGCCTTTAAAATGTCAAAAATAATGATTGGCGTCTGCTAGAAGTAATCAGACCGTAAAGTAAACTTCAAAATGCTTATTTAGCTCGATAAACAGAACGAAAACAGAGAAGCTTAAGTACATTTCCCCGATACATGGAGCCAGCATGTGGCTGGCTGTGGCTGTGGGATGGAACGTATCATAAATGTCAGATTAATCAGATAGTTGTTTCAGCACATCACACCCACGGCTTCATATGGAATCTGATTTCACAATGTGTCCCGCAGATATAGGCAACAAATGGAACATGATTAGACTGACGATGTGCAGAGCAACAGCGCTGGAGTGTGAGCGATTTCCAACAGGAGCACTTTGGACGGCTAAAAGACGTTTCGGGATGGAGCCGGATTAGCATATCGAGTGCAGCGGCACTGACTGTGTGCGCTGGCCATATGGCCCGGTATATTGTATGCATCTGTGCGGGGACAGTTTCTGAATACTAAACCTGATTCGTACGTGCGTTTCGTGTCACTGCAACTGATTCAAAAAAAGAAAAAAAAAACCCCTCTCAAATCAGCCTGGGTAATTGTCATCCTGTGATCTCCTGGATACTGACACAGGACTCAAACGACACAGTCAACACGTGTCCACCACACGGAGACGCAGAGCTGATGGAGAGCAAAGCAGTTTCATCTGGGAGTTAATATTTCTTGGTGCGAGTTATTTTCCACAACATTTTTTGACAAATTATCCCCCACGGCAACAGACCTCCCGGGGGGGCGTCAGCCTGCAACTTGCCACAGGAGATCTTTGTTGAAATGTTTCCTGTTAATATCAATCAAAAATAAGAAGCAAGTAAGCCAGAACAGTCATTCTTTTTGCATCAGGAAGCTACGGGTTTTGGAGCCATAGCTCAGGAGGTAGAGCTAGTAATCAGAAGGTCGCTGGTTTGAATCCCGGCTCCCCTCAGCTGCATGTCGAGGTGTCCTTGAGCAGGATACTGGGTTCCACATTGCTCCTGGTGAGCAGTTGGCAGCTTGCACATCAGTGTGTGAAAGTAAAAGACTTTGAGTGGTCAGTAGACCGTGTGATGTGATCACATCATCATCATTACGTTATGTGCCGTGGTGCCAGTGAGCAGTGGGAGGCTGGCAGAGATACAGGATAGTTGTGAGAGAGATAGAGTCACAGCAGATAGTTTGGAGCGTGCTGTTTTTCTAGTTTTGATTATAGTGGGGTTTTTTTGTTGTCGTGAGCACATTGAGCATTTGAAGACATGCTAAGAAATAACAGCAGAATAAAAATACCAACACAGGCAGCCGGGAAATATTTCTATTGCAGCTGAAACCATCAAAAAGGCTGAGAAATATTTGGTTGATGTTTCTACATTTAGAAATAGTTTGGATCAGTATGTTTAGAGTTTTAATTTTGTAAAATGTGTGAAAAAACATGTCCGATTTTCAATTAATGACATCATTTCAATAATTTTATCATTTGTTATATTTACTGACTTACATAAACTTACATAAATTAGGTTGCAGAGATGTCGGGGATTCGTTAAATTCCTTAAATGAGACCTTTGAGAACATATAAGACACATGAGATATCTGACATACGCAGAGGGAAATACGTGGATACATGCACGAACACGCTATGAATCATCACTTCTGCATTCCTCCTGTGTTCTCTTTGCAATCCAGGTAAATAATCTTTAACAAATAGCTCTGATTGGCTCACAGGAGCAAGAAAAAAAAACAGCTTAAATAAGAAGAAATCAAGAGTCTGCACTCATAATTATCTCCACAAATGTACCGCCTGGCCTCAAATAAGACCTGACGAAGTGGTCCGTCAGACAGAAAGCCCTCAATAAGCTGTGTGACAGAGATAGAATAATGTGTGCCGACGTCTCCTGGCACTCACATTTAAAAACACCGAACACATAATCTAAATATTAACACGCTGCGAGTGAGTGACCTTTTTATATCTTGCTACATAAAAAAAGAAAAACGCATGATTTTGACATTAATTTGGACTAATTTATACGGTTGAGTTATCCATTTTTGAGCACTGCCATTATGGTAATTACAACACCAGGCGACTTTGTTTATCTACTGTTCGAGTTGATTAACTGAAACATCCAGATATTTCTCGGCGGAGGAATAACATTTAATTATCCCAATTAAACTGACGGAAAAAAGAAAAAAAATATTGTCAAGCTTATTTCTCATTACTGGCGTATTAATGTAATTTCTGGAGACGCTATGAAGCTTTTTCCAGGCTGTAATTTGCTGTGAGTTTCAGTCTTACCGCCTAATGAAAAAGGCACTTGTGTTGTCACAACTGTCACATCTCAGCCAGGAGGAGGTAGAAACAAAATGTCAGAGTGAGGTAGGTTCTGTTCTGTTGTTCCCTGCAGGCTTCTTAAAAATCCCTCACAGGGTTTGGGATCATAAATCTTTATCATTTAACATTGAACGCGCATAAATCTTTGACTGAAGCGCGGAGGGAAGTGTGTGTGTGTGTGTGTGTGTGAGCCTCTCTCTCTCTCCTGGACAGCTCGCTCGATGCGGCTTCTTCCATTGCGTCATCGTACTAAATTATATACACCACGGGCCACGATAATGTTGTTAAAAGCGATGTGAAGTCTCTCTCCTGCTCCCCGTTTCTCCATCTCCTCCCTCTCCAGCTCACTACCTCATCCCTCTTCAGTCCTCATTCACTCCTCCACCTTTACACTGTACATCACACCCCCCCTCCTCTGCTTTTCACGTTGAGCCACTATAGCACTTTTTTAACGCAGGCTCCTCTGATGTATATCAACACGGACACAGCAATGGAATCGCTCCAGACGCCCCCAAAAAATAAGTCATTCTGACTACCACGTGACCAAATTATGCGAGAAAGGGAGCGTCGAGGTAAAAAGCCTCAGATTGGAGAGTTTCCAACAGACTGTAGAGAGACAAAGACGGCAAGTGACAAGAGGTTTGGAAAACTCGTACTCTTAACGCTGTCACGGTTTCTTAACCAGCATAGTTCATATATGACTTCCAGAGCTGAATTTGATTTGACTGGAAGAGACACGTGCAAACACAAATTCAACAACCCCTGAGGTCTCAAAACAATCCCTGAAAGGAGTTTGAGGGATCTGCCAGAAAATCCCTTCAGTTGCTGACTTGGACGAGCGACAGGGATGAACGGGGATCAGGAGGTCTCAGGGGAGGCAACAGGCGTCTGATTTCCACAAGACAAAAGCTGCTTTAAGTAATTATGTGTACGAGTCCCTGGTGACCGGAGGACTCGAGAAAGACCGTCTGTGTGTGTGTGTGTGTGTGTGTGTGTGTGTGTGTTGGCAGTTCTTCGCTGTACAAGACAAATCTGTATCTCTGAGATTTGTGGGGATTTTGACTGAAGCACAACAGCAATGCTAAGCAGGTTGTGTGTGTGTGTGTGTGTGTGAGAGAGAGAGAGGCTTCGTAAGTTGGGAAGTAAAAGTCATTTTACTGCTGAATTTGCGCTCCAGTCACATGTTACGAAACACCCAACAACTTGAAATACTGCTGAAATGTTTTTTATGATTTGCAGATGGGAAAAAAGTTGCAGTATCGATAATCAATAATGTTTTATGAGTGCAAATGTAAACGTAATACCAGACTCAACAGCTTAAATCGGTCCACAGTTCGTGGATATTCTGGATGAATCCTCAAAGCTTCACTATTGTGTTTGTGGGTTTGTTTTACCGGCTCTTAATCATTTATTCGCCCGGATTCTTCAGTGCCAGTCACACAGCTTAATGGATACGACAGTGGAGCTAATTGATCAGTGGACTTATCGATTAGTGAATGAACATTGTTCGCAACTCCAGTCATGTTTCCAAGCAAAGAAAGGCGAACACTGTTTGGTTCAGATGTGAGTCTCGGATGCTTTTCTGTGAAAACAAGCTGGATATCTTTAAGGTTTGTAGGTCAGTAAGCAATTGTGGCACTCAATCTATAAAGAGCTGATATATTGATATTTTAATGAACAAATAATTACAATTCGTGCCTGTAGCATAAAAAATTATACTAGAACTGCAACAATTGATCATCCATGAAAGAAAAAAGGTTAAATTATCTGATTGCAGCCTCTTAACTGTGGATATTTTCTGGTTTCTTTCCTCCTCTGCAACAGTAAACTGAACATCTTTGAGTTGTGGGCAAATAAAACATTTGAGGACGTCATCGTGAAAAGTCTGAACCATTTTTTCACACTTCATAGACCAAAAAAAATGACTTGATTCAACGAGAACACAATCCAAATATTAACTGACTATGAAAATAATATAACACTCTGACACCTTATTAACAAAAAGAGGGATGATTGCGTGTCACATGATTATGAGCCTGTGACTCAAACGCTCAGATTAAAAGAAGAGCTCTCTCCCGGCCGTGCCTCGCTCTCCTTCACATTCAAAACTCCGTTGATTGGTGGGCTGATTACGCCTTTGCTCGAGCTACATCACCATCCACCTTCGACCCTCGCAACGTTATGAATGTTGAGCGGGGTGGAGAGGTTTCACCCTCCACTCGCGGAACTATATTTAGCGGTTTTCGTCGTCTCTCGACACAGTGAAAAGCGGGAGATGAGAGGCAGCTGAGAGAGGTGTCATATTTTAATTTGCTTTCTCTGTGGGAAATGAAACGAAGTTCGCAGTCAGCTAAATGCCAACGCACAGAGACACACACACGCCAGCGCCGAACACACACCGGCTACAACGCGCGCTCTTACACAACCACCGGCGAACACACATCCCCCCCCGATCGAAACTTGGAGAGGTAAAAAAAAAAAAAAAAGAAAAAAAGCTGCACGGAAGTTTCGTGTGGGCTGCTGATGTGGTGGTGATGATTTGAGTTGTGAAATTAAGAGGCCTTTTTTTTTTCTCCCATGCGAGGCCGGAGCGAAGCTTGAAGAATTAGACGAGCTATGATAGGGAAAGTTAATTAGCGAGCACAACTTTATCTAAAAAGTTGAGGGAACAGTCCGACATTCTGGGAAATACGCTTATAGGACTTCTTGCTGGGAGTTATACGAGAGGTTGCTTGTCTTACAGTATGAAGCAGCAGCCAGCAGTTGGTTAGCTTAGCTTAGCATAAAGACTGGAGGAAGAAAAGCTAGTCAGGCTCTGTAAAAGCTGACAAAATCTCCTTCTTATTTCTTGGCTAAGAGCAGTGAGAGTCCTGCAGTGAGAGGTCAGCCCAGTGGACAGCTCGGCAGGACAGCTGCCAAGGAAGAGACGACTGCTCAAAACCACGTCAAGGATGTGTTTCAACCAACGAAACAGGGATGCTGCGTCCAAACATGACCTTTTCCGAACCCTGACCAACTGATTTTTGTGCCTAAACCTAACTACAACGTAAGCACAGCACTGCCGCGCAAGATGAAACTGAGAGCTAAAATATAAGAGACATCAGTATCAGCATATCCGTTGTTTGCAGAAATGGACAATGCCAACATTTATTTCGGCGACTGGGTTGAGGCGGCTCGCTGAGCACGGCCAAGAAACATTTTCAGAACTTTGGACGGAGCTGACTTTCTGTTTCTAGTCTTTGTGCTCAGCCATCTGTCTCCGTACTCCACCTCGGAAAACAGAGAAAAATCTGGCTTCATGATTTCTCCGAGCCCAAAGCGACGCTCGAAAATACTTCAAACCCATTTACAATTATATCCAACAGAGAAAACCAGCAAATCCTCACAATTTGAGACAGAAATATACCACTTTTGATAAATGCCCTCAGGGGTTCCTTTGTGGAAATGGAGTAGATATTCATAAGTATGTTTTTATTAGCGTATCATCACCTGAAAATACAATTTGTTGTGTTTTCGTCACCTTTAAATGAGCATCACCACGTTTCTACAGTAGCCCAGAACAGACAAACCAAACACTGACTCTATAGAGGGCCAGCCATGAAATTGGCAGTTTAATTCTTTCAGATTTGCACGTGTCGCAGGCTACACACCATACGGACATCTCTACTCTATGTGTGTTTATGGACTGTCGCATCTGGAGGGGCGACGTAGGTGGATTTACTGGTAAGTAGGCTGACAACGCTGTTTGAGGCGACGTTCCAACATTTGTAAGAGTGACACCACTGGATATTTTTTTAAGAACAATCAAATTCGAGGTGCGTTTGTGGCGACTGAAACAGGTATTTTAAGCCAAAACACGATGTTCTCCTCACCCTAATCAAGTGGCTTTTGCGCCTAAACCTACCCAGGGCATGAGGGCAGCATTGTTTCAAGATAAACTGAACCAAGAGACGAAAGGACATTTATTTAGGCGATTGGGAAGGGAAGGTGAGTGGAGGGGTATTCAGTTGGTTGTATTTTGCAGCCTCACCCATAAATATCACTTACTCCTACACACTTAACCTTTAAAAGAATCATTTTATGTCAATCATCTCATCATCTCCTGGCACACTGCCCTAATCGAAGTCTTTTGTCTTTCAAACTATCGTGCTGTTGCAGATAAACAGACAGAATATAAATAACTTTTTAACCGAGGCGGTGTTTTATGTACAGAAAATCACTTCTGAGAAGCAAAAACTCATCTGTGCTAAATTTCAGGCCCCATTTGGGAAGACATAAGACGGAGGCAGAGTCGTTATATGGCTGAGTTTTAATTCATTTTAAAAGGGGAAAGAAACAGAGAGAGGCTGAGAGATGGTTTTCACAACAGGAGGTGGATAACGAGGGAGTTAAGAGACGGAGCGAGAGGGCGGCAGCACCTGAGTGGCTCCCTCATAAATCCACTCTTAAATAATGATATGAATATTTCGTTGAGGTGGCCCCTCCGACTTTGCGCTGGAAAAATCACAGCGGAGCCCCTGCAATTTTAAAGCCCTGGGGCTTCAATTATTCAAGTATCATTCCCCTTAACAATATTTTTCCATCACGGGGCGATTTAGCCAGGTAGTAGAATCGAGACTTTTCTGCCTCGTCCCTGCCCCTGAAAGCACTCATCTCAGCGTGTGAGGAGAGGGAACACATCCACATCTAGGACAGAGACACCCGCCGCTGGAGGGAACAAAGACAGCAGAGAGTTGGAGGGGAGGGAGGGAGGAGGGGGATGATTTCATTTTCAAATAGTCTAAACGGAACCCAGTCATCCGTTTTTTCCGTGTGAATGACAACACACACCCTCTCAGGTCTGCTCTCGGTGTCATAATTACCTCGTTGTTATTTATCTTGGATGGCTCACGGTTGGATAAGCTGGATGTGTGGACTGAGGGAGAGGGGGTTAAACCGGAAAAAAAAAACAACCCAAAAGAGCTGAAACACTTTGAGTTACGCACAGTTTGCCCAGAGCAAGATCCCCGAGGTGCAGAGCAGAGATCAGAGACGCCACATGAACAGCCTCGTGGCAAAAAAAAAAAGGTTTCATACTCTGCAGCTGCCTCCTTTTTGACCTTTACTGGTCTTGCAAACAGAGTGTGCATGGAGAGAAACCACGCGGGCGAGCGTGCCCAAACGCATCCATACCTGTGGAAGTCACCATCTGGGGGATAGCATCCCTTTTAGCTGCAAAGCCCCCTGGGAAAAGCAAAAAAAAAACAAAAAAGAGACATGACATCAGTTGTAAGAGGTGATGCCAAGGAGAGGAGCCTCAGGGCCCCGGACAGCGTCTGATGGAGTTATCTTCATTCACGATAAATCGCCCTCACGTTCACACAAACATGCAAGAGAACTGCTGGAGTTGTGGTTCAAGTGCAGCAGACTGGATGAAACTAATCCCAAACACACACACAAACACACACACACACACACACACACACACAAAGGGAAGACAGGGATGAATTATAGATTAAATCTGTGTAAAAGTGGACATAATCATGCAGATTTGTGGTCATTAAAACTCTCTTTTATCATCAAACTCTAAATTAATTATCACAAGAAGGAATAAAAAAGGAAGATTAACCCATTTTAAATCGATTTGATCACCAGATTATGCTCTTAATTCAAGGATGCACATGATTGGAACTGATGTCCGAACTACAGTATGTATATATATATATATATATTTATATATATGACCTCTTAGCAGACAGGCGGTGATAATTGAGCTGGATTGGCGGCTGGAGGTCAATTTGGCAGCTGTTACATCACTGATTAGCCTCGTTCTCAGCCAATTAAGCGGATAAATTGATGCGCAGAGCCGTCAAGTGGCGCGCGGACGGACGGACTGCTGCAGGAGGAAGGTGTCTTACCTTAAACACTGAAGGAAATCTCGGCAACCTGTTTGAGAGAGCTGCGGTCCAAGTGTCGGCTCCACACACGGTAAACTCCGCTCCTCTCTTGTCTTCTCCGCTCCTCTCCTCTCCAGCGCCGGTCATTAAAGACGCGCTACAACCGGAACCATCACGTCATTATCCGCCGTCGGTTAGCCCCTCTTCCACCCCCCACCCCCCGGTTCACTCACAGCCAGGTGCCAGCAGCGAGGGGCCTGTGGGAAATCTCATGGTAGGTATCCTCCTCCTCCTCCTCCTCCTCCGCCTCTTCCTCCTCTGTGAAGCGCTGGAGACGAGGCGGCGGTCCGGCAGCTGCGCGTCATCGCCTCGGCACGGCCGCGTCCTCAGCGCGGCGCACCGGAGGAGGGGGCGGGGGTGATCGGTTTGGCACAAGCAGCCTGCCGGTCCCGGTGGGGCGAGGTGGGTAGAGCAGCAAAAGAGGGGCGACTGCTTCAGCTGTAAACCGCGTGATATCACTTTACAGGGTGGATGAGAGGCGGTGGGGGGGTCGTCACCAGCCAGAGATGAAAACCTGCTGGAATAACGCGCTGAGGGAGTGAGGGGGGTTCACTGCCTTCGTTGGGGAAACATTTTGTTTTCCTGACTCTGAAATCTGGAACCTGGAACTTCCAATGAGCCTCCTGGTGGCAGAGATCTCATAACAAAACCTCCCTGCCCACTTGATTTCATGAGTTTCTGAGATATCATGACAAAAAAAACCTGAAAACAATACCACAGGAGATCGCAGTGGGGATAGACAAGTTAGAAGTGCACACAACAAAATTAAAGTAATATATTTTTTAGAGGCTTTTGTATTCAGGGGAGTTTGGGAACTTTTTTCTCTAAGCTGTTGGAGCTTAAAGGAAAAGTTCACCCAAGAATGAAAAATGCAGCCGTCATCTACTAGGTGAAGTTGAAGTTGTCGTCGACAAAACATTTCTGGCAAGACAGCTTTCTAATAAAACAACTGAAGTAGATGGGGACTCGTTTTAAATTGTAAGAAAGTCACTTAAAGAAACTCGTAAAGTGGCTCCATGCAGCTCGTCTGGCGTAATCCAAGCCTCATGATTACAAATTGATTTTGAAAGACCCTCTTCAGAGTGCTAACGCTTATAGTTTAGCGGCTACAGTGAAGATTAAGGTTTTAAATGACGCGTTTAAATCAATTTGGTGTCATGAATCGTCAGGAGACCTGGATAACGCCTGGCAAACTGTGACTCCACTCTCATTTTTTGGGGTGAACTTTTCCTTTAAGTTTCAGACGCGGCCCTCCACGCGGCCGTCCGTGCTGCTGAAGTTAACGATCTGAAGAGGTAGATCATCTCTTCACCTCAGATTCCTGCAGCTGAAGGATTATTTCATAAACCTTTGCCACGCTATCTTCATCTTTTCTAATTCCCCCTGAAGCAAACGGAGCTCGACCGCCTCGCGCTGCTCCTGCAAACAGGAGCCATCTTGACCATAATACCCCCACATAATGAGGAGATTTATCCCCGGCTACATTTGTTTAAGTATAATCTTGATCCAGAAAAGTGGCTCATCTCCGCAGCGTTCCTCTGCCTTGTGTGCGTCTCTGGTCTGTGTTAAGCTAGCTTTGTGGCAGGGGGCTGATGAAGGCAGGCCAGTGGGGAGCTCTAAGATTACAGCTCAAATTGAATAAAGGAGTCGACACATTACAGCGGCTTAGATGATACGCCCCGCTGCACTGGTTAATTTAAAACCAGCTCAATGTTTCTACACGGCACGCGGCAACACACACGGCACACAAACAACATGCGTAAAAAAAAAAAAAAAAAAACCTGGCCAGCCCCTCTCTTTAACACCGGCTTTTCCTCCATTTAGCTTCTCCCCTTGCTCATCCACTCGGCTGCACTTGCGCATGAAAACGACTCACAGGCACTCAGCATGGGCCCCTGCCTCATGACTCCAGTTCATTATTGCCTTGGCGGGGATCCTCAGATGAAATTAGACTGACAACGGGAATGACACAGAGTATAGCGGTGAAAAGTTTACACGGGGTGAAGTGGGGAGCGCGCGCGCGTGTGTGTGCGCGAGCGCTAGACAAATCTAATCTTCTCTGATTCACGGGCAAGCTTGTCTGCATGCATCTGAGACACGCTTCCTCTTTCGCGTATGTACTCAGCGTAAGAGATGGAGACAGAGAGCGAATGAGCGAGAAAGGCTTCTGACAGCGGGACACAGCAAGAGCGCAAACTCTCCGGGACAAAGTCACAAAGCCTTTCTTAGCGCGGGGCCACCGGTTAGTGTTGACAGCGCAGGCTGAGTTCATTTAAAGGCAATGCTGCTCGTGACACAGTTACAAACCCCAAAGGTTGAATTATGACTTTCTGATCCCAAGAAGCGGCGAGACGCTGCTGTTTCTCTGTGGCACAGGCAGACAAAAGAGGGGGAAGCTAATTGTCATTTCCCTCGAAAGCACAGCTGACAGCGGAGGAAGTGCGGATGAGCCGCCTCGTCTGTTTGAAACGCTCATCCTCTTTTATATGATATACAAAAATAAAGGGATGATGTCATTCTAACCAGAGTTGGAAGAAGACCTCTTTGTTACACATTGTTCTTCCTTTTCAAAACATGGTGCCTACATTACCCACAATGCACCTGAGCAACCGAGTGACATCACTGGAGCAAATTTATCAGATTACATGCAGCTTCCTCTGGAGCCACTGAAGACTTCTAATGCCCTACTTCATTTTTTTTCACTCCACATGTAAAGTCGTACTCCCCAAGACCTGTAAACACTTTAATGTGTAAGATTAGCGGACGTACCCTTTAAAGTAGACAAAGTATAGGCAAACATACAGGCAGAGAAATGGTACGGTCCAGTTTAGAGGGGGTGTCTAAAATCAAATTCTAGATTCTTCTAGGCGTGAATATGGGAAATACATCATGCGATAACAACAATCCACTGCAGTTTTCTTAAGGAAAGCTGAATGCCATGCACTTCTAAAAAAAGAGGGGGCGGTCAAAGTGTCTCGCTGCGCGCTGCAAGATGAACTATGAGACCTTTTATTGTCAGCGACAGGCTGAAATTGTCTGCCGCAACCCGGTGAAGTAAGGCGGCAACGACAACACAGCCACAGTAAATCACGCTCTACTAGTAAAAACACAAACTGATTTATTTCTCCGTAAACTCTTTCTTCTGTGGAGCGCCTCTACAGAGGAGGACTAAATGGAGACATCACATAAAAAAAAGGGGCTTTTACTCTGAAGTAACTACATTGCGGATATTAGGCTGAATGCCAGGTAGCATTACACCAGGTTTCAAGGAGCCCCGATCAGCCGACACTCTTCCAAGGGGCCAAATACTCTTTTCAAAAAACAGTCAAGTGCCTCTTCCTCTGCGCTCCGAGCTCGCCGGATTGAAACATTACTGAAAAAAAAAAAACCTGTACGGGAAATCCTGCAGACTGTGAAAACAGAATTTCAACCTTCAAAGCGCTCGAGGCTCTTTAGACATGTTTGATTGAAGCGCCCAACAGTTCAGGTGATGTGCATGCGGCGTGAGCGAGGAGGGCCGGAGCTGGAAACACGTCTCCAGCCCTCAGTTCATATCCACAGAATCTGTTTTATTCATCAAAGCTGCAGTATCTTTTTGAGTTTCTGGTGTAACGTGGGCTCCCCTCTCCTTCCTTAATATCCTGCGTCCTCCAGCGAGGAGATGAAGGCACCCGATCAACAGGGAGGCTCGGCTCGGATCACAATAAAACTGGAAGCTAATTAGATGTGTTTGTCACCGCCAGGAACGCTCTGTGGGACCGCGCGACGGCTGCCACACACGCAGAACTCGTCGAGTCAATCCCACATTGTCTCGTTAAGAAACGTAACACCAGAATTAATCCCACAGGTGGATTTTCACGTCTTTTATGCCTCTCTTAATTTTTGTAACACGCCCCAGCTCTCTCCTTTAAATCTTTTTTTTTTCCACTTTGCACTGATAATACTTCCCCACAGTATACATCCCTCTGCAAATGTCATCTCTTTAGCTGAGATTATTTCCCGCACAGACGTCTTTAATTGAAAATCTGACAGTAGGGCATAAAAGCTTGATTGATGGTTCGAGGGGAATGTTCCTGCTGCGGCTGCGGATAATATTTCAGAGCAGAGGGGGTCTTCAAAGGTTTTCAGGCCAAGAAACACGAAGAGAGACGGCTCAGCGACCCCCTACTACATATAGTGTGTAAGATTGTTCTGCATATTGAATTAAGCCAATGAAATAATGTGCAGGGCGGCCTGTAGCGCCATGTGTAAACTAGCTGGCAGCAGTTGTAGCATGGCTAATGTTAGCAGTGTTAGCTTCATCCTCTGAAATTCCTCGGATGATTTAATGATTTAGCTTACGGTTAGGCTGGTTTGCTCACAAGTGCAGAAGGAATCATGGGCTGCAACAATGTGTAGCAATTTACGTGTATTAATTAGTTTTTTTATTGGCCATATGTGAACGTATTTTAACGCGACGTGACTTTCTCAGCTGCCTGTACAAGCCTTGAGATTTCTTTGTGAAGGACTTGGGGTCAGATTTTCCGCGACCGTCCAAAGGACGTGACTTTGTGCACGTTCTCGTGTGCATGTTGCATTTTACCGCTGCAGATGTTTATAGTTGAGCTCATTATAACTACTTTCTATGTACTGCTGGATAGTTTGACTGCTATGCAACAGAATTTCTGTGGATATTACGTGTTTGTAGTGTCGCTGTACTGTTTGTTCCCATGTATCTCTAAAAAGTCAACATTTTATACGTTTCAAGCTTCGCGACGACACATTTTTTGGCTAATCCGAGAGGTTTTCAAATAGATTATTCATTTTAAGAACAAGGGGAATATTCTCAACTCATTAAGGAACTCTTAATCCTTCAGCTAAGATCTAATGCATGTTTTCCCTGGACAGAAAGGGTATGAAAGCATGTTGTACTGTACTTAATAAAGTAAACACACAAGGCTTGTACTTCTGCTTGGCCACACATCTTCCAGGTACCTCAGCTGCACATGAGGCTCCTGCAGGTGAAGACTCAGCTACAGTATTAGTCTTCCCTTCGGGCACATTAGTCAATTCTGTTAACACGCTCTGCCGTGCTGGGCTCAGGATTAGTTTTTAATTACATCCAATAGTGCCGAGTGTCACCAGCCCGACACAATATCAACCTTTTTCCTCGGGGAGAGTAATGCACGGTCCACACATAAATTAAACTGGTGTAAATTAAAGAGCTGGCGTCATACTGAGTCATAACCAGCATGCAAGCACTTCTGACCTCGGACATGTCAGAAATATAAATTGCTTCCACCTTTAGTGTGAGCCGGTGGAGAAAGGCACCCCGACTTAAAGGAAAAGGTCGCCCAGAGATGAAAATCCAGTTTTAATTTGTGTGTGAACTTCTCCTTGTGTGTTGTCTTTAGTCAGTCCACTGCTTCACTCGTTCACTCGTCACCGATTGATTTATTTCTTTACAGTTTCACACCATGTCACGATCCAGGTCCGTTAAAAACACAGCAGAGCATGAAACCGAGCACACAATCACTCAAATACACACATCTGGAGTTCAAAGGACTCAGTCTGTTTGTGTCTTTAAAATTGTATTAAACTCGATCTGTGCTCCCACACAAACAGCAGGAGAGACATTAATTTGAAGATCTAACAGCAGCGGAGTTGAGAGAACCAAATAAATTAGAATATGATTCAAGGTTTTTCAGGGTCTGATTGAGAAATAGATGGAACGCTCCCACACCCCCGGTTTCTGAGGAAATAAAACATGTGAGTGCGTGAAAAGCAGAATAGATTATCAGTAAGCAATATGAACACCATCATCACTTCCAGGCCTTTTTGCTTGCAGACACAGTGAGGGTAAAATCTACAGCTGGGCTCCCAGAGACAGAATCCATGTCCAGAGAGGAGCCGGAGCTGTTTTAACCTTCCTTCACCTCCACATATTAAGTGCCTGCATCTCTAATGAGGCAGAGTCTCTCATCGTGGCTCGGCGAGAGGCGAAGCACAGTCATCTGTCTGTCTGGCAGTCTGAGTTCATCCGAGTATCTTGTGGTAGGGGAAGAGAGGGAGGCCTTTAGTGAAAGCCTGGATGTCCATGATGGCTTCGGCGCCTGCCATCTTGGGTGAGGGGTGAAGGAAGGTGAGCTTAGACACTTCGCCGTATGTCGAGCCACTTAAATGCTCCTTTCTGCACTCGTCACCGCCAGCCTCCTCATCGTTCTCTTCAGCACCAAATCCGACCACCTTTCAGAGACAGAGACGCGCTGATAAGTAGAGGAAAGAGATAAATACATACACACACACATCAGGATCAGGGCATGGCTTACATGCATGCTGAGTTTGCGGCTGTTCTGTCCTCGGTGTTCATGGAACCAAGAGACCAGCTCGTCCCTGGTCATCTGCTTCAGAGCCTCGATCTATAACACACACAAACATGTCTTCTTAAAACTGCAATGTTTTTTTAGAATGCCAGTAAATCAAGTCATGACAAGTCAAGCGATGCACCCACAGAGATTTATCACCCAACATTTTACCAACTTCTTCTAGCTTATCGTTTTGGCTTTACGACTAATTTAGTGTAACGTTCAACTGTATGAAGCTGAGCTCAGATAAACCAAGAAAATAGAAGACAGAAAAGCTTCTAGCAGGTGGAAAAAGTTACGCATTTATTAAAAAACGTCCCTAAGAAGTTGGAGGAGACCAAATCAAAGCTAAAAATGGTTACAAGTTGCTAAAATGCCATGCAAAAATGACTGTTTCTTTAAATGTACGTAGGTTAGGAGTAGAAATGAGGCCACGACTTCAGAATCAAATCCCAAAGACATAAAGTGGACGTTAGCATTCATTTGTCTACCTGTGTGTGTGTTACCCTCACCTCTCTGTTCAGCCTGTCAAACACAAACTGCTGTGTAACCACCTCGCCCCAGTTCCTGTCCACCTCCTCCCCGAGGTGTGTGTCCTCGCACTCCTTCAGCTTCACTAAAGCAGTCACCTGCACAAAACACACACACACACAGGACTAACGCACACTGCTTTGACTTCTAGAAGTATTTGCACATTTCAAGTTCAACAGCAGGACATCATGGTGTTGAAATGTGTTATTCATCCACAGAGTTGTAACTGGAAGAGCAACTTTTGACATTTTCCGAAACTTTTTTTTCGCTGAAACTTTTTCATAACAATGTGAAACTCACAAATACACAAAATAAAAACACACACACACACACACACACACAGACAGACCTGAGTGTTAAAGGCCTCCTCAGTCAGTGTATTGAGCTTCTCCCCAAATGAAGCCAAGAACTCTTCAATCTTTAACTCCACCAGCTCGGTGCTGAGGGAGAAAAGTTCACGAGAGCGGAGAGATATATTATAGGTTATGGGGTTTATTTGATTCCTTTAGTCATTTATCAGTTCCACTCGCTTCTCTTTCCAGGGCCAGATAGATAAATTGTAGCTTGGGTTCTGGTGAACAGTAAGATAAATTGTACCTTGGTTTTGGGAAAGCGGTTAAGATAAATCGTATCTTTGCTTTTTTTGGGGTAGATGAAAGGTTACGCTCCTGTCGCACACTCACTTGAACTTGGTGGCCTGTGTTTCCACGGTGACGGAGAAACCCAGAACGCCCGAGGTGTTTCTGCAGGTGGGGTAGACGTGGTACCTGCAGAGCGGGAGATGAAGCAAAGACGGCGCGGATGAGAGATGTCGAGGAGCAGATAAACAAGAGACGGATCAAAACATCGACACGAGGAAGCGCCGAGAGTTCATGTCCCACCCGCTCCGACTTTCTCTACTCTGCTCTCTGTAATGAAACCAGCTGGGAATTTATTCACGTAGCATCTAACAGGAGACACAATATGAACTGGGGCTGTACGATATGCTTATTTTGACACATATTGTGAGTGTGAGGGGATTCACGATTAGAGGGAATAATCATGAACACTTTGCTTCAACGTAACATTCGTAACATTCACTCCAGTACAGCACCATTTTTGAGCTACTTTCCATTTCCATGCTGATCAATCTTTCGACCCATAGTATACGTTACAAGCATGTAAAATGTACATTTACAGGTTGTTCCAATGTATCTATAGCAGTTAAGTTCAGATTTAAATGTTGCTAGCTTGCACATTTCACACAAAGCCTCCAGTTTTCTTAACATCAGCTCAACTTTTGTTGTTCTGGAAAGCGTCATAATGATCCACAGCAGACTGAGACGTATCAGTTGGAACAGAATGTACTCTACCATCTACATCTTCAGACTGCACATAAATCATTTAAGTGGAAATTGTGCAAAATTGAATAAAGAGTTTTAAAAAAAGAGGGAAAGAGGACACATTTATAACCAGCTGTGGTGTCAACTTCACATGAGATGTTGTTATTTTACCAGTGATTTATTTGAACTTATACTTTTATAATGAAATAACATGATAAATTTGATATAGTGGTGCTATTTTCAAACATGCTGTCTTGAGTATTTATGTATAAAAGCTAGTTAATCATAATGATGATACTAACTATAATTTCATACATAAAGATGCATTACAATGAGCTTCACAAAAGATGAAATTAACATGAAAAGACAGATTAAAGAAATAAACCATTTAAAACATAACAGGAGTGATATTTATTTAATGGGACAAAAGAGATTTAAAAACAAATGAACAGAAAATAAATGACTATAAAGAGTGTGGGTGCAATAAAACGGAATTTAAAGCTTTAGTTGAGAAGTTTTCTCTTTAAATTTTAATGGAAATCAGAATTATTTTTAAAACGTCTTTTTGAAAAACACGACTACACTCACCCCAGGGTCTCTTTGGTCCGCAGGAAGTCAAAGCAGGGCTCCTCCATGTGCATCTGAAAGACAACGACAACAGCTCAGTTGGAGGAACGACAGAGCAGGTGGAGATAAACAAACAATACTTCAGCACTCACCACCAGCAGCTCCATCAGTGTGTGCTCCCGCAAGGCTTTAAGGCCGGACTAGAAAACAAGGAGAAAGGACAGAAAGACGGAGGTGAAGTAAAACATGATGCTATCTTGGAATATTTCAGAATCAAAGTCATTAAAAAGAGGCGATGTGCTCCAGATGTGGTCGTACCTGGTAGTAAACGGTGACCTCAGAGTTGGCGTCTCCCTTATTGAGCGATTTGACCTTACAGATGTGCTGCTTCAGAGGAAGCTCCACCACTCTGAACATCACCGGCACCTCTGTTGGCAGCTTGGAGAACTGCAACTTCCTGCAAAGAGGGTGTGGGGGGGGGGGAGAAGGACAGAGCGAGAGGAACGAATGTGGGGGAGAGAGAAAGAAATAGGAAACGAGGTGAGGAGGAGAGGAAAGAAGGAAGTAAAAAAGCGTGAGTGAAGGAGGTTACAGAGGAGTCACGGACTGAACAACTGCAGCTAATGTAAATTACTGTGTATGGAAGGCAAACAGATCCATTTGATTGTATAGTACTGGTGTTCTCATTAGGGAGTGCATTCAGCGTGAGAGCGGACTTACTCTGTGATATACTGCAGGAACTGTTTTGACTCCTGTGGAGAAAAACACAATAAAGCATAATGAACAGGTAGAGATAAGAGAGCGAGGGCGAGGAGCGGAAATCAGACAAACACAAGAACAATGTCAAGCACACTCAGAATCAATTGATGCGAGTGCAAAGCATGAGCATTAACCGATTCATTAAATAATCAGCTAAATTTATTTTTAATCAATCCACTTGTCGGCGCGCTGCCTGCCGTCCACTCACAGTGCTGCTGAAGTTGCCCTGGACCAGTCCCTCGGCGTACAGCTCGGCCCGGAAATTCTGGCTGAACTCTATCAGCTCGGCGCTGGTCAGACCGGCCGTCAGAGCCTGATACTTCTCCACCATGGACCAGCGAGAGTGCTCCAGGATCAGCAGACGAACGTCCCTGAGAAAGAGGGAGGTGCAGAGACGGGAGACGGGAAAAGAGGACAACAAAAAGCAGGAGGGTTTTCCATCCAGGGCTGCCACACATTTCACCACTAGAAGGCATCATAGACTTGAAGATGAGTCGCAGAGTGAGATGGAAATGTCAGAGGGAAAAAAAATAAAGGACAGATGGTAAACAACTCACTTGCCGAGCTTCTCTGGTTTAATGAGGATGTTGAAGTAGGTTTTCTTGAGCTGCTCAGCGAACATGCTGAAGACATCAGGGGAGGCAGAGAAATCAGCCAGGTGGTCAATGATCAGGTGGAACAGCAGCTAACAAGAGAGGTATGGAGAGAAAGACGGATAACATCACCGTGATTATCGTTCACGGAGACAATGCAAACGCATCTGTGTGTGCTTGTGTCCAGAATAAATACATGGCTGTGCTTCATGTCAGTATGTCCGTGTTGCTCAGCAACCTGACTGTCCTTTTCAAAAGTGGTTTAAAAAAAATAAGTAGAAAGAGTAGTTGTACGCAAACAAAGTAATACTTTCACCTTCAGTGACTATAAATAGCCCTTTTCCTGCCAAGACTTAAAGGGTAACTCCATCAATATAACACATTAAAGTGCGTTTACAGGTCTTGGGAAGTAATACTGCACATGTAATCTGATAAATTGCCCGCCGGTGATGTCACTAAGTGACTAAATTGCATTGTGAGTAATGTAGGTGCTGGTTTTAGTGCAACACTGCTGGACTCATTGTGGACAGTTTGAAACAAATCATAGATGCTGATACAGTAGAACCAGAGATCTCGCCCAGTTCATCCACATATTCTTCTTTGTTTTCAAAACCTGACACCTACATTACCCACAATGCAATTAAGCCACTGAGTGACATCACCGGAGGTAATTAATTAGATGACATGCGCCTTCCTTTACACTACTTTTAACACATATGTAGTAAAAAAATCAAGACTGAGCCTGGTCATGAAGCTACAGCCAGCAGCAAGTTAGCTTATCTGACTAAGAAGTGCGCTTTAGAGGTGCTTGCAGGTGGATTTTGTTTCCTCTGGACAGAGATAGGCTCGCAGTTTCTCCCCTGTGTCCAGTCTTCATGTTTTGGATGTTTTCCTGCTCCAACACGATTCAAACGATCAACTCGTCATCAAGCCTTACTGAACTCTGCTAACGACCCATTCATTTGAGTCAGGTGTGCTGGAGCAGAGAAACATCTAAAAGTGGAAACATCTGCAAACCATTTGCCTGGATCATACTCAGACCACAGCAGTTTGATAGCTTTTAGTATTACCAATATTTAGAGTTCAGTGATTATAGCTGTTGAGCTGTTGTTGTGCACAACAGACCTCCTGCTATTGAAAAGGCAATAGCAGATAACACAGTGTTAAGTTAAGCCATCTGTCTGCCAGCTCCAGCAACAGTATTAAAAACACACAATAAGCCGAAAGATGAAGAAGCGCATTTCCAAAAATCTTGACTTATTCCTTTAATGCTTCATTGAAGTCAATAATAAGAGCTGCCATTTGGTTGCCAGGTTGTCTACGTCTCTTATTATGATATATAAGATTCAATTAATGATTCATTACCACTTGACAGAGACAAAGCACTCTTTATTAGAAAGTGATATCAAAGAGCTATTTTATCCGTCTAAGATAAGTTAAATAAATGAAACCAACAATTACACAGGAAGTTAAGCAAACATCTTTCAAGGCAATGTATTTCTCTAGTGCACATCATGCTGCTTATTAATCAATGTGTGGTCTTTCTTTGTCCAGTTTCTCTACATGTATTTACTCACAGGCAGTTTGTGGTTAAATCCTTTGACCTTGATGACCAGGCCGTGTTCACCGGCCGTCAGTTTGTACTCCAGCTGGGCCACTTCGGCCTCGTAGGCCGGCTCTGCAAGGTTATGGCCGAGGATGTTGACCAACAGGTCGAACAGGACGACACTGAAATTGAAGAAGGAGTGAATTAAACACAGGGATGGAGGGGTGGTGAGAAGAAAGCGAAATAATAATAATAATAATCGAGGCAGTAAAAGTGACAGGCAAGGTAGAGAGAAAGGGCGAGGCAACAAATATACGCAAGAGAGAGAAAGGATGAAAGCAAGGTGAAAGAGGAAATTAAAGTAGGGAAGGACGGAAGGTAAGAGGGAGAGTAAAAGGGAAGATTGTAGCAATGAAAAAGGGGATGAAATTGAGGGAGTGAGAGACGGGGGACAGAGGGATGGCAGAAGATAAAGAGATGTTAATGAGCACAGCTGGAAGAAAACAAACACTCTTTTCAAAAGGTCACATCTGAGCCTGAACTCACTTCTTCGCAGACTGCTGGATTACAGGAGAGATTATGTGGAATCTGATGTAGGCTGCAGGAGGACAAAGACAAACGAGTGTCAACTCCTCCTTAATGATATTTAAAGTCGTAATGAAAACATCTTGAATGCCAAATGATGCTCACAGTACAGACACGCACGCCATCTCTCCCTCTCTCTCTCACACACACACACACACACTTTACCTTTAGGGATTTTGAATTTATTGTCCTTCTTGTACCACAGGCAGCCTCTGTCGCTGTCGGCTATCCGGACAGGGAACTCGGTGTCTGGGCAGTCAGAGGGCTTCAGGGCGAAGTCAGTGGCTGAGCGAATGCACATAAACAATAAAACATCATAATTCTGCTCGGTACAGTCTCATAAATAATGTGTGAGTTTCAATGATTCAGTATGTCCTGTTCGGGATAAACATGCAGGTAGTTGTCAAAACTGCACAAGCTTCCCCCTCCCCCTCCTCCAATAAATGATTCAGGAACCCCTTGGGCCAATAAGTGAAGACACATCATCTCTTCACGTTTGATTAAAATGGCAATTTGGTGCAGTGGCCTTCCAAAAATGTATAAATAGAGAACAATAAACAGCCTGAAAAAGCACGGTCGGACGTGCCTTGTTCGACAGGTTTGAGTTAAATTCTTGACCTTCAGTTGACGCAACTGGACTCATGTAACGTGGTGAAAGATTTGAGCCTATTAAGATAATTACGGTTGGGATGCTGTGTCGTGTGTCTTGCCGTAGAAATGTGACGTTTCTGATTTATCCCAGAGGAGAACAGAACGTGTCACCTGTGTGATTGAAGAGAGGTCGAAGATGAAATTCACATTTTGTTCCGCTGTCTGCTATATCGCTTCTTAGATTTCTTAGTTATCTTAGATAAAAGGCTTCTCCCTAAATTGTCTGCTGAATGTCCTGATTTATTTTCTTTTATTAAAGTAGACTTCAGTGCCTTTATGTGTGATGTGATTAAAGGAACAGGCTGTGCTTCAGATGTACCTAAGCTGTATTTGTCTATTTGTCTGCTCTTATGTTCGGTTTGACATGTTAAAATGCAACGTTTTTCCCCTCGCTGGACCTGTGAGTTCACCGAGAAGCAGCAGGGAGCGGGGGCTGTTGTTATAACTGGAGTGAGAAGCAAACAAAAATCGCTCCTCCTCCTCCTCTCAAGAAACAAACCTCATTTTGCGTTTAGAAATTTGAGCTTCAGATACGACACTTTCATTACATAAGTGACAAACAAGAGAGCGTTACAGATGGTAGAACACATTCACCCGTCACTCTTCCTCCACGTTCGGTCAATATATCTGATTGCTGTCTTTGTCGGACGGATGAAAGGAGAGCAAAAGTCAAACTGCCGAAGCATTGCCTTTTCTCTCGATCATCTTATTGGACACTTCCCAGATACTTGGAGCAGTTTTGGGCCAAAACAACCTACTTCTTTTTTGACTGTATAGCAAAACAAAGGTCAAGTTGATTCACCCACAGATGAACTTGTTCTCAGCAGGGAGGTGGAGGTCGCCGTTCAGCTCCAGGTTTCCTGTCCACTGCTCCATCCACTCCTGCTGGATGTCTGGAGAGAAAAATAGCAGTTTTTATATCGAGCGATGTAAAGTCTTTAATCCAACAGCAATAATAATGGTTTAAGAGATCGTTTTTAATCTTTTAAATTTAAATTCTGTTACAACACTTTTGTTCGCCATCTGAAAAAACACTGGAGATAAATGGTGGCATTTTTCTGCCGCCGGCTGCCTGCATTATATCAAGCTGAATATCAGCACACGAGGGGGAAAAAACAGACAATGTATTCACTAAATGCCTACAATGTGGGAAGGAGCTGTTACAGTGACAGCAAACAAACAAAAACACACACTGACACACACACACACACACACACACACAGAAACAAACCCTCCACGGTGTATTGTGTGCCAAACCACTTCTCCCTGAGGGGACACTGGCCCTCATGTTCTGGTGACAACAGCATCAGGTTGGCTTTCTCCGGGGTGAGGAGCGACAAGGCTGCACTGATCACCTAAACACACACAGACACACACACAAAGTCACACACACAGGCACGAATATAGTCAACTTTTCAGCACAGAGGAGGAGAGTTGTTTTTTTCCCCCTTTGTTCTAAATTACTTGTTTATGCGGAGACAATTTTCGCTGTCAATCACAATAAGAGGCAGCAAAACTGAACAGATCTCACAGCCATCACAGGAAATGTGCAAAGCCACAATTAGACTGCAACGTTTGATGCAAAATATCATCCACCAATCAAAGACAGTGGCACCAAACAACTCTAGTCGAAGATATTTCTGGCATATAAAGCTGAAAAAAAAAAAAAAAAATCATTCACACATCAAGACAGAAAAAAAATATGTTTTTCCACATTTAAATGACCCGTTTCATTAACATCTTTATAGGATTTAAGAATAAAAACCCTGAACTGGTTCACTCCCCGAACTACTGAACTACTTACATCTGGGCTGTACTCAAACATCAGCTGATCTCCTGTCAGGAAGTCGTCTTTAGGGAACAGCTGCATGTTCTCGCAGATGTCCTCGACGTACTCTATAGGGTCAATCTGACGACAAAGCGGCCGCTCTTAGTGGTGCGAACAACAACAACGTTTAAAATCCATCTGATAAAGCAGCATGTGAGTATTTGGATTTCTTACTTGCTCCTGATAGTGGAACTCGTTCGCTTCAATCTTCTGAATCTCTTCATATATTCTGAACACATGAACAAACAGACTGAAATATTAACTTAATGCATCACAGACAGACGCTTGGATGTCGAAAAACAGCCTTTAGACAGATTAAGGAACATAAAAACAAAAAATAATAAAGCTATAAATCTATAAATGAAACAAACAAACACAGACAACACATTCATCTATGCATGTCAAGTATAATGCAGCATTAACTACCTCCCTCCCCGCAATTTACCCAAAAAGTGAGACTGGCAGAAAAAAGAAGCTCTGTGTGTTTGAGTGTGTGAGTGTGTGAGTGCCTTTGCTGTGGTCCAAGCGTCTGCAGCATCTTCAGGTACTGGAACACCAGGTGAGTCACCTGCGAAAAAGGCCACAGAAATTAGATGCCATAACTTTACAAATCCCTCGGCTTTATTGAATCACTACCACGCTCGTTTCTGTTGGTAAAATTACCGTGAAATGACTCTTAATGACAGGGGTAAGGTGAAAACTTACCCTCAAGTTTTATAAACCGTATCAATTACGCAGATGTAACTACCAATCTTGTTGACTATTGTGATTTGATTACAGTCATTAAAGCCAGATATGACCATCGTTTGAAAAAAGGTGTCTTCATTTAAATACCAAACAGAAGCTAAAGTGCGTCGTTATTCGTTCCCCCCGGTGAGATTTAAACATGTACAAATGAAAATGGTCGCCTCCGCCTTTTGTGACAAAAGAGGACTAATTATTAACTGTGAACAACAGAGTCCTCCGTCCCTGTCAGGGGAGAAGACAGGAAGAGAAGTATGACATAATAATTGCTATGGATGCAATGGATGAGTGTCACCAAGTGTCGACAGCTTTGTACTGACGTGAGAGTCGTGTCAATCTCCTCGTGTCACTTTGCCAAAAAAAAAAAAAAAAAAAAGTGAATTTGTGTTTAATTACAGAGTGTTAAATCTTTAAAATTCAAGAGGGGAACAACCCATTAAAAGTAGATGGTTAGTTCAGGGCTGGTACAAATTATAGGTAATAAAAGGAGATCATTAATCGACATACATTTGCAGTTAAAATGAAAATGTTCAGTGTTTTTTCAATCCTGGTCCTGGTGGCTCTCTGCTCTGCATGTTTTAGATGTTTCCCTCTCACAACACACCTGATTCACATAAATGGGTCGTTATCCGGCTTAATAAAGCTCAACGATGAGCTGATTATAACTACAGTTAACTCAAGTAATATGTTAAGTACAATTTTGAGGTACTTTTACTTTATACTCAACTACATTTTGGGAGCAATGATTATTACCTTTCACTTCAGTACAATTATTTGATAACGTAAATCACAATTTATTTTGCAGAGTCGCATTATTCAGCGCTGATAGGTTTTTATTCATGACCAGTTACCAATCAGAACGCTTTTTTTTTTTTTGGCTTTGCATGGCTTGATTTGACAGGACAACTTTAAGAGTGACAGGAAATGGCACGAGAAAGAGCAGGTGCAACACACAGCGTAAGGACAACAGGTCAAACCCCAGATTACATTATGTCACCGCTATCAGACAAAAGTACGATTTAACAGAATTATATTTATTAATGACAGTCTACAAAAAAAAAAAATAAAAAATCAGATGTTATCCTCAGGTTTCTCTGCTTTATAAAAAGGGTTCACATATTGTACATTCCCCTTTCATTTACATCAGGTCTGCCGCATCCATCACCTTACTCACACTTTTGTGTATTTTTACCCTGTAACCAAGTGAGCCTCAGGTGTGCCATGCACCTCCAGTGAATAGAATACCAAGAGGATGGCTCTTCAGGTGCACTCTGTGTACCACACTTGACTGTGTTTTGCTCCCTGCAAAATAATTCAGAAAAGCCAGCGCCCTGTGATCCAAACAACTCCAGGTTCATCCTCGGCGACAGAAAGAATGAGTGATGAATCGTTTCTGATCGCAGTAAACAACATCTTCAAGGCCGTCGGAGCATCTATACGGCATTTATCAATGCAAGTGTGTTGACATGAAACATTTTTCCATTTAGTACTTTAGATTAGAAAACAGTCCTCCTGTTGAAGGATCGCCGCCTGCCTCCCATTGTAATACAGGCATTGTCATAGCAACTGATAACACGTATTTCATCCTTAAACGACCTGTTGCATTAATGGTAACCAGGCACAGAGGCCAGATGTGTACATGCAGGCTACATCTACTTTACACAGCTACCAGACTCTGCTCCACACAAACTTTATTATTTCTACATCTGCACAGTAAAGACTAAAACAAGACCTGACAACAAATGATTTAGATGATACATGATGAACTAGGGCTGCGCCGAATGTCGTAGCTCTGTTGAGGATTATGAATTAAGCTTCTGTCATCGTATTTTATAATGTCATCACCCTAAAAAAAACCAAAGTGATTTGTTATCAGAAATCTTTAGATTGACTGAATGCATATATGTGATCTTTTCTTTATATAACAATGAGTTATTTACTATAATAGTGTTAGACTGCCCTGTTTTATACTCTCTGTGTGAAGCAAATAGTTTTACCTTGAGTGAAGATGTTTGTTTTTGAAAGCCTAAATGCCAAAAAAGGAACTATTTTGTTAGACAAAACCATTTTGGAAATGATCACATTCATCTTTTTCCAGTAAATTTTAATTGCTGGACCTCAAAATGCTCTTGAGTGGAAATATTTTAATTTCACCAGTAGGAAACAGTCCTCGAAGCAGACCAGGGGAACGTAATTCAACAAATAGTTTAACACTAGTAATATTTGAGCAGCCTCATCTTTATCTGCAACTGTGCAGAAATACCACTTTGAAACAGAATGAATAGAAATGTGATGATGAGTTTTTCCCTTTGCGTTTAAAAAAAGTTCTGCGTTCGTACTACACAGTTTTGAAAACAATCCTCCTGCACATGATTACGCAAAAACGTGTGTGTAGTATACACATAAGCCTTGAAGGTAGTGGTATAACTTCGCAATTAAACGCGACAGAACAACACCGTGCCCACAAATGCTTTCTTCGACAGCGCGTTTAGCCATCACATCGAAAACAACCGTGCAGCAAATCAATACCATTCTGAAGGATTCAGTAGAATCAGCAGCACAAACAATTAATAGTCCACCATTTCTCTTGTTGTCCTCATATATGTGCATGCACGGATATTAGGCTCGAAATGTAATACACGTGCACAACGCAGGGCTGTATCGTCACAGTTTTCACAGGAATTTCTTATTGCTGCAAACAACACCAAGGGTGGCATTTAAAAAAAGATTACACTCTGGAACCTTTATGCAAAAACCATTGTTGTGGTGTTGTGGTAAAGCCCCTTAATGTCAACGTTACGTACGAAGCTTTGAAGAAGAGTTGCCATGTATCCAGAGCAAAAAAAAAAACTAATAAAGAGAGTAGAAGTGAGGGATCGTCTTCACCTGGTAGAAGTTTTGGAAGCCTTCATCGGTGAGGGTGATGGAGATGGAAAAGATTGAGTAGGTGGTGTTTTGGTCAAAGCCGGTTTCACTGTTTCCTCCAAACAAGGCCAGAGCCCAGCACCTACACACAGACATTAAGGGTTGAAATATTTCCAGGGCAGAAAGTAGAAAATAAGTCACTGCATGTTTCTTGATTTCAAACAACATTTTTGTAGTCCCCTTGAGGCCTCGAGCGCAGCTTTTAATAATCCCAGAAGGAAGAGGTAACATGTATCATTCTGTTTATGTGTTTGTCCCACCTTGTGTGCAGCGTTTCATCCATTTAAAAATGAAAAGCAGGCAGCTGGCAGAGATTTCAAACTTTCTCGAAGCTGGGTTATCCGTCAAAGCGAACACCACGTCTGCTTTTATCTGCATGAAGAAACGTTTCTAGCGGCACGATGATGCACTGAGAGGCGAAGGTCGGTTTTGAGAAGTCTACGCTGCATTAGCAAACAAGCAGAGATGATGTTGACTGAGTTTGACGACACCAGGCAAGTTTTTCAATATCTGAAGGTTTTCATGCTGCACTGAAAAGAAATAAACTGTGATGATAAACATCCATGAAAAACAGTACGGTGGTATTCCGTTGCACAAAAACCTGCTGGCCTGGCCTCTTAGCTTTAAGACATCTGATCAGAAGTGTGTGATGAAGGGCTGAGCGATATGACCCTCGAAATATATCACAATATTTTAGGATATTGCTGCAATATTTTGACTTTATTTCGGTTTAGAAATCTCCCATTACTCAACCGGGTGCTTCTGCTTAAAGTGGTGAAATAGGTTTGTTGTATCGCTCCATATTGTTGTTGCCGTCTCTTCCATGTCACTGTTGTTTGTGTTGCATCTGATCTTTCATAACCCAATCACTTCCACACTGCTGAAGTTGTTCCCTTTTTTGAAATGAAATCCTCCACTATGTTATTCTAGCTTTCAGCCATGTTTGTTGTTCATGTACATAAAGATATGACCCCATTACTTTAGGTCAACTAGAGCAGATACCCGACCCTCTAATGTCAACATTATTTTCTCGTATTTATTTTTTTATCCATCCCACTCTGTTTTGATTACTTGTGTTTTTCCCCTGCTAATGCTTTGACGCAGACTGGCAGGGGTGTCAGGAGAATGAGCCACACCTGAAGTAACCTCTTCTGATTGCTGCCACCCGCTATAAGAGGGCTGGATATCTCCTTCTTACACTCTCTGTCTCCCATGTTGCCAACCATCAGGGATTTAGATGATTTAATACAGCATTATTTAAACTATTTGCCTTCATGCAATCTCCCTTTTTGATTCAACCTTCTGAGCAGGTTTGTAACAATTACAGTTATCAATATGATATGTCACACTCTGGATGCAAATTTAAGATGCATGAAGCAGCAAATAATTGACATATTTGTGAAACAACAACAACAACAACAAAACCCCCAAAACACTCAAATTATTAATTCTTCATCAAAATAATAGTTTCATTAATTTCTTTCAATCTCATTATGGAGTCATTGTTGCAGCTGCAGCACAGATGGACAAACCAGTCCCCAATTTCAGTGAGGGGGACAACAATTGCCCAATTTCATAGCAGCATCTTGGCCCTCGACATTGTGATTGCCTGAACTCAATAAAAACAAGCACTCCACCGCCTCAGCAGTTTGTTGCGACTGGGAATTGAGACCGAGTACACTCAAAATTTCACTGTTGTCATTTATCAACAACTGAAAACAGCGGACACAGTAAATAGGAATATTCTATCAAATGCTCCAAGTGGTGTTGATGGTAAAGGGACTATTGGATGAGCTCTTGCTACTGTGGGACTACAGAGGGGTTTGGCGAATCACTTTGCCACTTAGCAACAAGAGGCTGAAATGCTCTTGTACAACCACGACCAGGGATGAGAATGCATGAATCACATTGTCGAGTGGGCTGCCGAAGCGTATATATCAAAGATTGGGCTCCAGCACTCGGGCTCGGCTCCGAGCTTGAAAAAGCTCATGTATACCCAGCAAATTGAAGACCTTTTAATTGGGTTTTGGAGTGGCCCTCAAAATCAGAAAAATAAACAGACAGAGGCAATAACACTCACTTCTTCCTGAGCAATGAGAGGATGCTTCCTGTGCCTTCGTGGCCAATCAGCCACGAGATGTAGTGGAGAGGCTTCACTCTGGAAAGAGGAGGGAAGAACATGAAAGGAGATTCAAAAAACATTGATGCAATCCCTCTACAATCACGGCAAGGCATGGCATCTTTCCGTGGCTATAATTCTATGTTTACATGAAGAAGCAGCACTCCGGGGGAAGGAAACAGGGACATGGGGGAAAAGAGAGAAATAAACATGTCGGATGTAGTTTCTCTCAAGTCGGTGGAAAGCATCGTCCGTCATGTCGATCTCTGTATTTATGTATTTCTGTAGCTTACCTGTAGTATTTCTCCTGAGGGGGTAGGGCCCAGGTAATATTCAGGGCATGAACCTTCCTAACAGGGACGACTGCAAAACACACAGAGAAACATCAGAACAAAAACACAACTTCTACTCATCGCTTCAGCTTGTATTTCCTCAACATTTTGGATCAATTAAAACAAAGCTACTCCAGTGGCGTAAAGAGGTGAAATTATGAAGTAGTGCTTAAAATAATATTAGGATTAAAAGAAAGCTCTGAGATCTAAAGAGCCAGACGAAACAAGATCTGTTCAGTGTTCAGAGATGTGCAGATCATTACCTCTGTAGAGCTTGTTAAAGGCTGGTGTGTCAAAGGGATCCAGCAAATCTGAGAATTCTGGCTTAGCCAGATCACTGCAGGCACAAAAACAGAATCATGATGAGCAGCAGTGATGATACTGCATCAAATATGTCATTAAACATGTCTTAAACCCACCATAATGCATTTTCATAGCAGCAAAAATCACATTCCTTTTTTTCTTTAAGAAAACAACACAGAAAACTTACACTCTAGTGTAATCGCACTGACATTTTAAAAAAAAGGGATGTACATGATTTTAGCTCCACGCAAATGTTAAATGTGTAACTTGTAAGAAATGGCCAGAAGAGCTTAATGGCCCTGCTACGTGACGGGAGTCTGCTCGCACTGCAGCCTGGCATGACGGGCTAGCAGGGCTCAGTCAAGCTGCCCTCCAGTGAACATGGCTGGACACCAGACCGGGACTGAACACAGCCTCTGAGAACAGATGCCAGGTTGAAGACTGTAGATACAGTATGGAGGCGATTTACAACAAAACTGAGCAGGACCACGACTTCAGGGATTAGCAAGCTCACCGCTGCATACAGCTAAAACTTGGGGAGCCTCTTGCGCCTCTTGTAGTGTGGTTTGTTAGTAGATACCTTCGACATAATGTCAATATTGTTTTATTCACACTCTGTTGATGTACATTTTTTAAATGTTTTAAATTAAAATTCTGACCATATCTTACAAACTGCCCCTTTAAAGTTTCTTGAGAATATTTTATAGGCTCACAGATGAAAGAAACTTCATCAACACAGACAGGGGGGTTACATAATTGAAACCAGAGCATTAAAAATGGGAGGTTGTGATGTTTTCAAATCGCAGTGATATGCATGTTGATTTTCTACAAAAACCTGCTGCAGTGACTCATAAAGCAAACAGAAGTGGAGTTCCGGAAGAAAACACTAATTCAGCTCGACTCTAGGGAGAAATCATCCCTTTCAGGTGAATGATGTTAAAAAAAAAAAAAAACGTCTGAGATGAAGTGAGGTAAAAAAAAAGAGGCGAGGACGAGACGGAGGGAGGCTTGACATTTACATTTGAGCAACGTCTCAAAGGATATTCAGACTCAATCTATATCACCACAGCACCTCATCATAGTGACTGAGAGCCTCTTTTCCAATACTCACTTGTTAGGCACCTTGCTGAAGATCTCTCTCACCCACTCCTCCAGAGTGTCCAGCTTCTCTAAAGGACAGACCGAGTGAAGGAGGATAAATTAGAGTTCGAGTGTGTCTCAATATTTCTGGCTGAAAACTCATAATTCTAGGTTTAGTGTTGGTGTTAGCCTGTGCATGTAAAAAAATGGAGTAATAGGAGGTTCCAGTCCTCCTTTATTTATTTATTTTTTTACTTTGGTGGTGGGTTAACCATTTCTGTTTGCACATATTTGATAAAAACAGATTTCCTGCATTTCAGCATTAGGATCCGTCTCACATGTTGTCACATTTTGGACACATGAACACTTTTCTCTGTGTAAGCACTCTTTGCTTGAAGAAAAGCACTCCTGCCTAGAGCTCAGCGCTGGATCAGATTGTAATCGAATGATGGAAAAAGGCCAGTTATTGAATTTATTCTTTAATAAAACAACGAGACACAGTGAATCTTTCCAGCCCAGTTTGGCTGTGCTGTAAATGGAAGAAGCAGCTCAAGGGGAGTTTTTTTTTTTTTTACCTGCAGAAAAATCAATACTTGTGTAATGCTGTTTTAAAGTGATTTTTCCCTTAAAATTCAGATGATCAAGTCAAAAGGAGCTTCTTGTAAGAACTTGCCGACTGTCGAACTCTTACTCCAAACAAAAAGGAGCAGCATTTCACCAGAAACTCAGGTGTCCATCTCTTGTAAAGGCTAACTTATGTCTTATAAAGCTAGAAGGATTTTCTCCTGAAGGGCATCTCCAAGAGTGATTACTCCGTGCTGGAACAGCAGGAATGTTTCTAGCTTAGCATCAAACTTCATACAAGTGCCAAGAAGTAGTTCTGGTTGGACTGAACACTACAGCAAATCAATATCGTCTCTTGAGTTACAGATTGTTATTACGAGACAAGACAGGTCGAAGCTAGATGGTTTGGTGTGCTAACTTTGGTAGCTACCACTGCAAGACAACGCAGATTGATAGAACATCAAGAAAAGTTTATCGTCACATTCTCTTGATAGTTTTCGAAACTTTCAAACTAAAATCCTGACATACAGCCCTTTAAATATAATGTTGTGAAACTTGCAACGGATCCAGAAGTCACTGTCACACCTTTTTCATCACTTTCTCATTAAAAGACGAGTTGAAGAAGTAAAGTAGCACTGGAGGTTTCAACAGGAACGCAGAAGGCAAATAATACAGCTGCTATATAAGGACGACATTTCTCAGAACAAATGTCAACACGAGCCATCAAATTATTTATACGCTGTGGTTAATTAACTGTGTAATATTTTCTGTGAAACCCTTGGAAAAAAGAAGTGTTGATATTTTGTATCTGACTTCATTTTTGAGAAATATTGCCGTTTGAGTTGTTTCAGGAAAAACTGAGCACAGTTGGCTGAACATGGATGAAGCGAGTCCTTATTAGAGCTGCGACTAATGATTCCTTTAACTGCCCATTAATCTATAGATTGCGTTTTTTCAAGTAGAGCTCATCAATTCATTTGCAGCGTGAAATAGAAACAATTAGAAAACAACACAATACAGATTAATAGAGAACGATCTAATTTCTACCAATCTGCTCCTGACGTTTAATTAATGGGATGGATTTTCTCTGACCTTTTGACTGCACAGCCAGGGTCATGTAGTGGGCTGAGTAGTGTTTCTTCCAGAAGGCACGCAATCGCTTATAGACATTGATCTTCTTCTTCTGTGGCTCATGCTTCAGTGTCTGGGCATTCCCTGTTGTTGTCACAAGTGAGCAATCAATTCAGCACAACTATAAAAACACTGAAGAAAATGCTTTACAAATGCAGAGGTATCAGCAAGAAAAAGGAGACTTGGCATCTGTCTCAGCGTTCTTGTTTGTTATTGCTGAACATACCCCAAGGAGGCCCTGTGTGTATTATGCGTCCCAGCGGTTGTGTTTACCAACTCACCCCAGCAGAACTTGCCCATAGGGTGTCCAGGTTTGGCCAAACTGCCGAACAGCATCTCCTTCCTGTGGGAGTCCGACGGCTTAGCCAGCTGGTACTCTGACAAGACAGACGGAGAGACGGGATAAACTCAAGACGACAAGAAGTGATCAATGGTGTGTGAAAAAAAGCTACATGGGGAGAAGTCAGCAATGAAATTTAACTTCTCAGGATGGAAAAATGATGCGCAGAGGCACCGAGACTCACCGCTGTCAACAGCCTCCACCTCCCTATCGATGGCGTCTCTGATCATCAGGGGGCAGATGAAGAACTGCGCCCACCTAAGAGGGATGCCAGGAGAGAAAGACTATAATCAGGGCCGGAGAGACGGGACGCAGGTCAGACAGACACAATCAGATGTAGACGTATACGACAGACAAGAGCGGAGTGGCGGGTGGCTGATTGAGCCTGTGATGTTTGTCCGAGTCTGTGGGTTCACATCAGGGGTCGGTGCGCCACCGTAGCCTGTGACCCATCAGAGTCTGAAACATTCATCGCTAATATCTTTAAAAAAAAAAATCTACTTGTATCAAATATTCTGTCAATTTAAATTTGTGATTTTGATCTACTACATATCTACATGTCTGTGCGTTCTGGAGGAAGGATCCCTCTTCTGTGGCTCTTCGTAAGGTTTTTTCCATTTCTATTTTTCCCTGCTACAAAAATTTGCTATTACTTGAATCGACGGTCTGAGGACAGAGGACGTGAGTCACTGTTCAGATTGTAAATTACATATTATGTGTACACGCATACTATACTATGTGCAGCAATTTCAGGACGAGGCCGGCTACAAAGTCTTCAAAGAGCTTTCATCCTGTAGTCGGTATGTAATAACTGTTTTAACACGCCCCAAGTGTTCATTCTCTCCTTTTCTTATTCCTGCGTTTGTGTTAATCTGGATCTGAATCACCTGCTGGTTTGTCTTGAAGTCCACTTCTTAAGGGCAACATGCTCCGAAAACTAAAAAGAAAATAAAAAAAAAAATCGTCTGATCCTCATTCACCTGTCAAGAGCCTCTTTGAAGCTCTTCCTCTGGACGTCAAACTGGAAGACGGTCCTCTCGCAGTCGGTGGAGGCGTTGTCGCTCCCGCCATGCTTCTTGAGGAAAGCATCAAAGCCATTTTCGGAGGGGTACTTCTCGCTGCCCATGAACACCACTGGGACACAACGGACAAACAGTAAAGGAGGGAAGAGAGGAGATTTGAAGAAAAGAAAACCAACTGTAAATCAAAACAAATATATAAAAGGAATATAAAGAAAAGGTCCACCACAGCTACTTGGCGATGTGCCTTGCATTTGTGCTTTTCTTTTATGTGGGCAGCTGGACAAACACAGACAGCGTTGCATTATATTTCCTCCTGAGCTACAATGGAATCTGATATAGTATTTCTCTACAGATATAGCTGTAATAGATATCCCCGAATGTTGCTTGTTCACATTTGGTGACAGTTTAGATTACAGTCTGTAAGACTGAGCAAAAGCTTTTCTTTTCAAACGGACCATTAAGGAACAATGTTCAACGCTGATATTGGTGAAAGAGAGAAAACATCAGAAGACAGAAATTCTATTCAAGAGACGTGTTGCATTCCAAGAAAGGAGAGCAAAATCTGTCTTTTTCTTTTTTTTTTGGACACACACACAAAAAAAAAAACCTTAATGCAACAAGTTTCTGCCTGTTCTTTGCTGCTTGGTGGAGGGTATTTTGGGAAATGTCAGAAATTATTAACTGAAGTGGAAAGTAGACAAAAACGGGTTAAGAAAAAAGAGGTTACACTAAATTATTGAACCGAGCAAGAAAACTCCTGGAAACATTGTTGCTGAGTTTCTCTTTCTTGAACACCAGACAAAGAGTCAAAGGATACGGGCTGGTTCATGTTGAACAGACTCTGAGGACATTTTTTGATTTGTGATTTCAAGCTAGATTTATACACACACAAACACAGACACACACACACACACACACACACACACACACATATATCAAATTGACCTCACTTGACTTGACAGAAAACAATGTGAGAATATCCGTGGGAGAATTAACCCTTGGCCCGAAGAAACGAGCTGATTGTCTTTGGCTGTCTACTCACTGTGTTCCAGAAAATGAGCGAGGCCCGGGAGGTCGCCGGGGTCGCTGAAGCTGCCCACTCCAACGCACAGTGCTGCTGCAGACTGACACATACAGGAAGGATATCAAAGTCTTGTTTCAGTCTGATAATGCACCAAAAGGATAAATATGGCGATGATCTGTATTCCTCCGCGCCATAGAGGTTTAATCTTGCACTGGTTGGCGCTTCGGTTTCAGCGGCTGAGAATAGTCCCGAACAAACACACTATTTATTCTAGTTTAAGTACCGTTCACTAAAAAAAACATGCCATGCACAGACTTTTTCAGAGAATTATTTACTTTGTTAAATGATGAAATTATGGATTCATGACTGGGCTTTTAAAGATTAACATCTTTTTCCGGGAACGATGGGAAAAAGAGCTGAGGGCGGCAGACGGGGCAGAGAAATTTATAGAGAGTATAGAGATCCTTCCAGGCCGATTCAGTAGCTGAAGCCCTGTATGCTCGGGAGTTTTCGGGAACAAATGTGGTTAAAAGTGTGCATATGTATTTAACAACGGCACTATAAATAGTTCCCTGTTTGTGCTGACAAGCCTTTTGCATAAGTAATATCTGCATATCCGATTTCAGCACAAATGTCTGTAGTTTCAACATGACTCAAGGTTTTCTTTTTCTTCCCTCTCATGAGACATTTATGTCTAGGCTGCTTAAAAATCAACAGAGCACTACATTAAAAAACCTCCCAGTGGTACCTGTTTCTCAGCATTTCCCTTCTTCTTTTTCCCCTCATCGTCATCTTCATCATCACCGTCGTCCTCGTCTTCTTCCTCAGACTCGTCCTCAGTTTCATCTCCAGATTCCTCCTCATCCTCTTCCTCTTCCTCTTCTTCTTCTCCCTCCTCCTCCTCCTCCTCGTCGTCGGATGCTGCTGGGCCGCTGTAGTCTGAGATGAGAAGAGCTCGCAGCCCGTTGTCCAGCACGATGTACCTGGAGGGGGAAAAAGTCAAAAGGTGAAACAGCGCAGGGAGCTTTGAGAAAACCGTGTCGTTTCATCGACTTTTACACCTTTCATTGTTTTTTTCTCTCGCCTCTTCACAGACCGCATCTTATACACTTCACAGACTCGCTTGTATTTTGCTCCTTCACAGCAAATTTTTCTGTGTGTACCCCACAGAGGCCTCGAGGCACTGGTGTGTGCTTATAGCATGAAATCGTCCCATCATGCTACAATAATACTGTACTGATCCAGCTGGATAAGGGAGGCTCGATATCATTTCTGGATCTGGGTTAGTGGATCTGGGTCACTTTCTCAGCACTTTCACACTCATGAATATGAGGAAATAGTATCCTCATGGCACGTAAATTAATTCAATAGCAATGACAGAGGATAAAGTACAAAAGAGAGGAAATAAATCATGTAACAGGGCTACAATGCTTACTTGTTGTAAAAAGTTAATTATCAATTATCAGATCCAACATTCAGCAGTTTTACATTCATCAGTATTAGTGTTTGTAATCAGATTGCTGACAATATAAATTCATTTAAAAAAGGAGACATATTATGCTTTTTCAGTTGTTTCTGTTCCTTCAGTGTGACGTATAGGTTTTCTTGTGCATGTCAAACATATTGGGAGCTCCGGTCTCCCACAGAAAACACTGCACCTGAAGTGTCTCAAACGCCTCGTCAGCAGCCTCGTCAATAACTTCTCGATATCACCGCTACATCACACATTTGCTCAACGTAAGCCTTATTCACTACAGAAGTTTAGCTATCGGACAGAGCCGACTGGTGAGCGCTGCCGGCTCAGGCGTGTGTGAGCTGACCAATCAGAACAGACTGGGTATTTGGGAGAGGGCGGGGCCTTAAAGAGACAGGATTAAAGCATGTAAACCTAAAATTACTAACCTGAAAATGAAATGTGGCTCTATTGCAACATGCAGTCTGTAATGTAGCTAGTAACTAGTTATCAGATAAATCTAGTAAAGTAAAAGGTACAATATTTGCATCTATATGTATAAAAACAGCATAACATTTAAATACTACAGTTAAGTACAAATACATAAAACTGTACTTCAGTAGACTTGCAGTACTTGGAAATACTCAGGAAAAGGAGCTTGAATGTGGATGTAACTTGTGCACTGGAGGTGCTCTTTACCTGTACTCTTTAGGGTCACTGGGGGACTTGATTATCTCTCTGTCTCCAACATTGTCCCCTCCACCTCCATCACCTCCTCCTGCGTCCCCCAAAGCCGGGCTCTCCTCCATGGGCACCGGGTCCACGTCCTCTGCCGAGGCTGGGCCCGAGCACGCCGGGGCGTTTCTGGATTTGTTTGTCTGCGGCATCCTCGCCAGAGATGATGAGACTTTGGCACTGCGGGCTGACAGCAAGGCGCGACCATAAACAACAGGACAGCTCGCTGTCAGCGGTAATTTACTCCTCAGCACGGCGACACACCGTGTCAGCCTGAACACGGCTATGATGAAGACCCTCCCTGACAGACGGGCTCGGCGAAATGAGGGCTCAGAAACGACACAGACTAACCAAGACCCCTCTATGTAGAAGAGGCCTATAGGTCTGAACCTGACCTGTCACACACACACACACACACACTAACACACACTAACACATACACCAGCCAGCGACCACAATACAGCTATTCACACAGGCTGTCTGGTGGTTTCGCCCCTATTCAGCTGGATGTCAGCTAAAACAGGACCCAGCCAGACGAACCCTGCCAACACCTGGACCTCTCATGTGCACAACAAAGCGGTGAAGACAATAAAAAGCCCCAAAAAGAAATAACAGGAGTTAACTGAACATAAACGTGTGTTACAGGCGGAAATAATGAGTTAATGTCGACAAACACGCTTTAAAACGAGCTTTAGCGGCTGGTTCCGTGTGCTGTGTGAAGCCGAACCAGAACTTTAACTTCAAGAAAGTCAGTGCGGCGACAATGTATCCATACCTTCCTCCCTGCTGACAGCACTAGAGAGGCCCTCCACATATGTGAAACACCGCTGCCTCCCCTCAACAAGCGGCGCTGCGATTCGCCGAGAAGATTCGGACGCATCACCATGCCGCCCTCTGATTGGCCCGTTCGCAAAAGCAAGGGCGGGGCTCCGCGCGTCGACACGTGCTGCTCCGTGCAGTCAGGAGCGGTTACGGTGTAATAGCTGCGGGGACGGACGGGACACTGGCAGCGACAAGTAGCCACCTGGATGTACCCGGCAGCTGCTAGCCATCTGTGCATGATTATGACTGCGAGATTGAGAGTGTTTCAACCGACCACTTGTCATAGCCGGTAAATATCATAATTGGCCGTTTGATTTCATCTCCTCAGCCAATATAAGCGCTTAAGGACTGGAATTGGATGTGAGCTGGCCTGTCAGCTAGCCACATGACAGCCACAGTTCTGCATGGGAAATTGCACCTCACACTTTTCTTTTTGAATGCACCTGTACAGAGGCACCCGGGGCTGGGATGATGGGTGCAGAGGGGGGGACCACTAGGTGGCAGGCGTAGGCCACCCGGGGGGGATTGTTGGGCAGATCTCACACCTGATTTCTGAGGATGGTTCCCAGGCACATTAACGGGAAACCCATCTGTATTTTTGTGTATGTGCATTCACATTTTTTTGATGATGCATGCATGTGTTGATGCTCTGATGAGACAGGTGTAACGTATGAATAAATCTCAGGTGAGCAAAACACACAAAAAGATACATTCGGAGCATAGCTGTGCAGAATCAGACTCCATCTTTCCCCTCGAAGCAGATTGTGTGTTAAAAAAAACAAAATCTTATCATGAATAAGCCACATTGACATTTGTCCAATGCCCTTCCTCTGCCTCCCTTCTGCAGCGTGTTGGCATTTCACCCCTCCGCTGTGCCAATATGTCCTCCCCCTCACTCACCAACTCTCCCTTCTCTTTTTCTCCCTGCCTCTCCGTCTGAAGCCAATCTGATTTGCCCCTGGGCTTCTGTCGGCAGAAAAGAGGTGATAAACACCGCAGCCATGACAACCGGCGAGCCAGACACACGCCTGAGTTCCTGTATCCTAATGGCTTTACTTGGCATCCTCTCCTCCTTTAATTCATCAAGTCCAGCCTCCACCTGAGCTGATATTAAGACCACCCGGGACAGATGAAGGCGGCCCGTGGTTCCACTTCCACTTCGAGCTGTTTCATCCTCGTCCCTTTTTTTTTTCGGGATAAACTGACGGCGGGTCTATCAAACGGTGAGATGAAACAGTGTAAACGCTCAAACATCCAAGTTGCTTAAAAATAGAGCTCTATTAGTCGCTGAATAAATATTTCCTCAGTCTGATTAACAGAAATGTGAGCGTATTGATTCCTCTGACGCGCTCCAAAAGCAGTCAGACAGAAAGTGAAGCTGATTCCTCACAAACATATCCTATTGATCCCTAATGGAGCCCTTGTGAAAACACTATGAATGATGTTTTCAGGAGCAAAGTTCTCGCACCGGGTGCGCACAGAGCCTCTTTTGCTCTGCTGAAATTGCAAAGGCTGCGGTAATAGCGAGGATAAGCAGCCCTATTAGGGGTGTGTGAAAGTGCCTTTACACGCCCCGCCACGTGAAAACTTTCAGAGCAGAATGGCAGACTCAACTTGGTGATCGATTGGACAGGCCTCTCTGCAAACCACGAGCCTGCCCTTCACTGCCAAACACATATGGCCCTTTCATGCTAAAGCACATTGTATCAGCTGCAGACGTGAGTAATGCCCACATTTCATCCCACTTTTGTGCCTCTGCTGTGACTGAGCCTAAATTGAGGTGCACATCGGGCACCTCGGGCCTCCCCTGGAAAGAATGTGTGTGTGAAAAAAGCAATGTAGAACGCAGCCAGCTGGATCATTGTAGGTATTATGACTTTGTCCCCCCCTTCACTGTCAGCTTCCTGTGGAGTCATCAGAGGCAGCCGCGGCGGCGAGTCTTTACCTTAAGATTTCCGAAGGGGGCAAGGTTCCCACGGCAACTGATTTCAATCCCTAATTAAAACAGGAGATTTGATTAATTAGCTCAACCATGTGCACGAGTGTGTGTGTGTGTGTGTGTGTGTGTGTGTGTGTGCATTCATATGTGGCATGTGTGTGGGAGTCAGCATGTTCTTGTGAGTCACGCTGTATCTTGTGTGTAGTTATGTTAAATGAACAGGGGGTGTTATTTGCCCATATGTTCGTGTGTGTGTGTGTGTGTGTTAATGAGTGATTGTGTGTGTGTGTGCTCACGAGCCTGTGGGTAATCCTGTGAATCACCACTCCATCGTGTGTGTGCTCATGTGTGTGTATGTTTCATGTCTCCCGCGAGGCTTGTCCTTGCCTGCAGTACTACTGTGTGAATCAGAGGTGAGTCCTCTGGATTTGCCCTTTGCTTTAATCTGGAGATAATGACAGACCCACCTGCCCTCCCGGCCATCCTTCCCCCTTCTTCCTCCACACATATCTACCCCTTCTATCTGTTGGCTGCCCTCCTTTTTCCCCTTCACCACACATCTCCGCCAGCCCTCGCAAACCCCCAAATTCCCACCGCTCATCGCCTCGCTTTCACTCGCTCCCACTGTTATTTTCCTCTCCTTCCATCCCTGCTCTCCACTCTTTCCCACAGAGTGCAGTGTGCCCTTGCCCGCCTCTCTGATTGCCTCATCCTGCTCTGTAACAAGAGACTGGGGGCGATGCGGGTCCTAAAGAAAAACCAAGACACGTGTTAGGGGACAGCGCAACAGTATGTGAACAACGTGTAGCTCTGGGGAGATTTTTCTGACCCTTGGATTGGCAAGGGGAGAGCAACAAAACCCACTACAACGTCTGCATGTCCGCACGTCCTCCAGTCCTCCAGTCTTGAGTGTCTGTGCTTTTTCGTGCATGCAAGCCCAGTCCTAGAGGAGATCTTGTGAGCTAAAGCATAATTTGAGAGAGCCACTTAAACACGGGATGACCACTTCCCGCAAATGTGGAAGAAGGAGATGGAGTGAGCGGGGGGAAGAGGGAAGGAAATCAAAGAGGAAATGGCCTGTATACCAGTCTGAATTGACAAGAGCCCACAGGAGAATCAAAAGGAAGAAAAGTAAAGGACGAGAGTGAGGGAGGAAGGAAGAAAGGGGATTGAAACAGAGGGGATCTTAGCATGATCTGACAGAAAACAATTCAGATGGGAGTGAGGAGAAAGAAAGCTTTGGAGAAGGAGAGAGCGGAGGAGGAAGAAAGGAGAAGTGGCTCAAGTGAAACAGCATGAATCCCCATCCATTTCAGCACCGGACAGCTCCACAGACAGCACTAGGCCAGTATAAATAGATCCCCTACTTTAGAGGCCCCATCAACGCTCCGAAAAAGTGCTTTATGTGCTCAGAGCGGCTCCTGCCCCCTGAGAAACAGACACGCAGGTATCTGATGGTGCCTGATAACCATCTTCTCTCAGTTCCTCTCCGTTTGTTTTCTTAATTTAGGGAGCCTCCACGGTTCAGCGACAACACTACGGTGAGGAAAGCGGGTGGTTTTTTTTTTTTCTCCCCTCAGATTCTCCGTCACGGGGCATTGTTACGCTCTGAGGTAGACGATATAGCCTCAAGTCTGAGATCACATTACCCCTGCCACAGATCTGGCATCGCCAATCGCTAGAAGCTGGAGAAGACAAAAAAACGTGCCAAAACCTAATTTATATACATCAGCTGCAGCCCTGCATGTTAGAGGTGACTTAAGAGTGAGCGTGTGTCTGCAAGCAATCTCCATAAATGCATGCACGCATGTGGCTGTGCATGCAAACCCTGCATCTGCCAGCCTGTTTCCATTGCAAGTGAGCGTTAAGTAGCCTTGTGGGGAAGCTGTAATACAGCCTAATGCACCTGAGAGCCCTGAAATCTATAACCATCATCTACATCTTCCTGATATTACTGGAACCGTCTCTGTTACTGTTTCTGATAGGAATCTCCAGGGAGAGCTCCACTGCTGTAGGGAGAGGTATGGCAAGAGAGAGGAAAGGAGTGTGTGTGTGTGTGTGTGTGTGTGTGTGAGGCAGAGATGCACCTCTCCATTTCCTCAAGGTGATTCACCTTAATGCACGCTGAAATCAATGTGAAATTGAACTGAAAATTGAACTTTCAGCTCAGTAATATGGAAGACATGTTGTTATTAAATCTTTTCCTATAGCCATGAAACCGTCTGACTGATATTTGAACGCTTTTGAATGCTTGTTTTCGGCGCCGTGGCACCGCGGTGTCCCTTAATGGAGCCCCTGCGCCGTTTCGTCCACTGGGGACCCCGGGGTGCTTCACGAGGGGGCCCGTGCCCGCCACTTAGAGGCGGTATTGATGGGGCAGCGGCCAGCTATAGGCGGTGATTAGCCCGTGTGGGAGGCGGAATCCAGTGTTGGTGGAGTGGGGAGGAGGAGGAGGAAGAGGAGAAGGGTGGGGGCTTCATCGCTCTCCATCTCCGCGGCATCTGTTGCGCCCACCACCTTCCAGTTGGCAAGACAGGTGTTTTGACGCAGACAGTCCGGGCCTCCCTGTAATCTCCTCTTCTTTCTCCTCCTCTCAAAAAAAAAAAAACAGTCACCACAGTTTTCTTCTTTCTTTTTTTCCCGACTTGCTCCCTCGCGCACGCACGGGACGCGCGCGTGCGTCCGTGCGCGCGAGTGCGTATGCGCGACGGAGCCAGCTGGCACGAGTCGCCATGGTAACACACACCGGTTTCACGAAATCCGTCGGTGCTTAAGGGCACGAGGAGAGATGAATAAACTAATGAGATTATAAATTATTGTCGGTATAGCTGAACAGTCGGGCTGTTTCCTTTCTGTCTTTCTTTCTTTCTTTTCTTTTTTTTTTTAAGGAGACTGCACACGCGGGCAACGTGAGGAGAAAGTTTATGGAGGGCCCCCGTTGTCTGTGACTCTGTTGTGTCTTCCGTAATCTGTTTATGATGAGGAACTCAAGTGGCTCCTCTGGTGAAGGAGGGAACCCACCCCGCGCGCTTTTGTGCCTCATATACAAACTAGCAGTCGCGCGCCACCCTTATTGCATGATTAATTCCGGCCCCCTCTCCCTCTCCCTCTCCTCTCCTCTCCTGTCCTCTTCCTCTATGAATTGGTTGTGCGTGTGCGTGCGTGCGCGCTGGAGATGAAGTGAGGATTCTCCATCACCACGCGAGGCTACAACTCCGCGCACCGCCCGCCTGTCCAGCGGTCCAGTGCCGCAGCTCCCACGGGCTGCGCTGTGGAGAAGCGGACCTGCATCCTAAAGCCAATCGGGTTTTTTTTCTCCCCTCTTCTTCTCTCTCTCTCTCTCCCGGTTTTTATCCTCCACCTCATTGCAGTCTTATCACGTAACCCCCCCCCCCCCTCCTCTCCTCTCCTCTCGCTCTGCCTCCCCCCCCTCAACACTCCCTCCCTCCCTCCCTCTCCATCCGCCTCAGCCGCTACAGGAGAGAGAGAGGGAGAGAGAAGAGTGCGGCTGAATGTGAACGACATGTCGACAGTCAGCCTCTAAAGTGTTTTCTCGGTCGTTCCCTAATTCTTTGGCGGCGGACTGAGTGAGTATTACCCGCATCCTTGCTCTGCTAAGCGTCGCCGTGTGGATCAGAGAGGCTGGTGGGGAGAGACAGACAATGGGGAATGCAATTGGATTGCGTTACTCTGCCAAGGATTTTCATACATAGCCTGGTAAATGTCTTAATAGGTTCTGTTAATGACTAGGCTGTTTAATTGGTCATGCTTTAATTCGACTAACTATTACAATGTGTGTGCTGTAATGTTTCGGAGAGGGGGGCTAATTGATTCTCTTGGAGGGCTGTGGGCTGTCCAGGCTGGTATAGCCCCCCATACATTTGATCAGTGATGCTGCTGCTTGCCTGATAGTGCGGGTCTGTGCTGCCTGGGAGCAAAAGGGGGGGCCCCCCATGCTAAAAAAGAAAAAAAAAAAAGCCAGTGTGGAGCTTTTTTCTCCTCTTTCGCCGAGCCTCTGTGCCGCGCTGACGGACAGAGAGGACGGAGAGAGAGCTAGACACTGGAATTATGTGACATGAATAATATGGTGAAGAATAAGCAGTGACCGTCATCTCTGGTCGGCTTGCGTCAGTGTGCGGGGGTCTAGAGGAGAGAGCAGGATGAATTTATATATATATATATAAAAAAAAAAAGTCAGAAAGACTCAAGAAAAAGACAGGCAGAGGGAAGCCACACCTGTGTCAGGCCTGGACATGGAGACAGACAGACAGGGACAGACTGTGGTTCTGAATTCTGCTGCGCTGTCACCCGCTGACACTTAAGTCCTTTCCTTTCTTGTTACCATAATGATGCGGAGCTATGCCGACTGCTGACTAGTCCACTCGGCTGATTGGAGGAAGAGGCTCGAGTGTTGACTGTGTTTCTCCTTATTAAGGAGACATGGCCGTCCACCAAAGCAGAATCTAACAGGAGGGATCCCAGCGGTCTATCTGGACTCGGTATTGATCTCCTCCATACAGGGGGGCTCCGGGGCCCAGCAATAAAGAATGCATTCTCTTTGACGAGAAACGAAGACCCACTGGGACCGTGAATGGGTTGTATTCTGTATTGTATTCCTATTTGTCAAACCCTATCGAGCACTTTGGCCTAGATTGTCCTGTGTTTCTCACACGCTCCGAAGCCAGTGCGATAAAATCCTCCCTCGTCCGACTTCTTCTTCTCCGTCCCGAAGTATTGCAGCATCGCACTGGTCTTGTTATGAAAGCACACACTACATCTACACGTGTCTAGCTACCTGTTTCTGCACTTGGCAGGCTATAAAAGCACACTTTTTTGGATGTGGTTTGACCTTTCACACATTGTTTTCAACACACACACACACACTCTCGGGCTGGCAACTTGGCTTCGGCGCTGCTTTCTCTGCGAGCCAGGCGTACATTGTGTGCAGGGCGAGAGGAGGACTTTGATGTAATCAATATCAGATTTCAGCTGTTTCACTGTGAGCTCTCATCCCGAGTGGCAGCCTTGACTGACTTCTTACTGCTTATGCAATCTCACTCCTCTCTCCCACCTCACCCGTTTCCTCTCTCCCTTTCGTACCTACTCTCTGCCCATTATTCTTCCTTTATCCTGTCTGTCGCTCCATTCCTCCACCTTGTTCCCGAATTTCTTCTCTCCACCACCTCCTCCAACTCATTTCCCTTCACTCTCCCTTCGTCCCCCCCCCCCCCTCTGTCATAATCATCTCTGTGATTGCTCTTCCTCTCCCGGGCGGTGATGTTTTCACCGCTGCCTCCTTGTCTAACTCGCTGATGCTAGATTATTGCTGTATGATTACAGCTACCATACCATGATGATCATTATTGCATTTCGCATGGCGGTGTTCAACACCGTATGAGCAGATCGAGATGCTTTATCCAATTTAGATCTCATTAAGGCTTGAGAGGAGATATCCCCATGCTAGATTCACATCTCAGCTGTTTTCTCTCTATTTTTGGTGTGTGTGTGTGTGTGTGTGTGTGTGTGTGTGTGTGTGTGTGTGTGTTTGTTTCCAGGACTACTGCAACTCCATTCTCTTGTTATTGCGGTGCCGTTCTCATCACCATCACCACCACCACCATCACCATCACTATCACCCATCAGTTCATGTTCCTGCCCGTCAGCGCGCCGCCTTCACATCAGCCCCTTTTGAAACATTTTTGGAAGAGTTTCGGATTCGGCAGCGCTGCTTTCACTCCACTGTCATTATCACAATAATGATTATGACAGGGCTCGGATGGCTGTTGATAACCCGGCACACTCTGATTGATAATACGAGGTGGTTTTGTGCCTCGTCTCTTCTGTTCTCTGATTGCCATTCATCTTATTAAATGGAGCAGTTCATTAGACAGGAGAATATTATGAATCTGATTTGCATGCACCCATATTCATATTGCATACATTAAAACAACACATGCGTGACATTTAAGCCTCACCGGGCATTTGAGAGCACAGATGAATATATTCATCACAGCCCCCCCCCCCCCACACACAAGACCCCACCTCGCCACCACTCCCTCCACTTGTCCCAAAAAAAGCCACTCTGGAGATGAGAAAATGTGATTCACAGGTGAACCGGCCCCGCATGTTTGCCTTTGTTTTGCATTCTCAGTGTCAGAATTTGAATTTTTAATACGAGAGCGATGTCGTATTAGGCGAGAGGATTGCTCCGCTTGTTGCTAAATCAATATTTTCTGCTTTGGTGAACCCTGTGAATCCAAAGTCGTGTTTTGCGGAGCTGAATGCATCTTACATATGTTTACATTGGTTGGCTCGGGCTCGGCTCGACTCATACCACCGCATACTGTGGCCTCCAGTTGGCCTGTACATCATTATTCCAATGTAATGTGATTCTTTCCCCGTGGCACTCTAGTCTGTGTGATTTAACTTTTATTTTCCTGACTGTTTTAGTATGCTTCTGATGTATCATCAATCTGATTCATCCTGAACTGACTTTTGCTGCTGCCTCCCTGGCTGTTTGCCCTCTTTTAACTGTGTGTGTGTGTGTGTGTGTGTGTGTGTGTGTGTGTGTGTGTGTGTGTGGTAATGTATGCATGTATGTATGCCTCGCCTTGCCTCGCCTCGCCTCGCAGTGCGGTGAAGGGCCGATGCCGGGCTGTCGCCCCAGGCTGCTGAGCTGAGAGGGAGAAGCAGGAGGATGCAGTGGGTCACTCTGGCAGTGGCCCTGGGGTGTGTGTGTCTGTCCCGGGCGTCGCACACCCCCACCCCTACCCCCACCTCCACACACACCCCTCTGGTGGACAACTCCGAGGAGGAAGTGGACGAGCCGTGCTTCGAGCCGTGCACGTGCGAGGTCAAAGAAGGCGTGCTGCACGTGCACTGCGATGGGCGGAGCTTCACTAATGTCAGCCAGGTATCACCCCCGCTCATTCGTCAGGCCGTGCACGTGGAGCCGCGCCGCACTTTTATTGCCGTTCGGCTCATTAACATACCGTATCTCCAAGTCTAATATCCTGTCTCTAATGTGGCTTAAAGGTGTTTCTAACTGTTCAGTTCATGTAATTAATAAGATAACTAATCAGACCTCTAATTAATCACTCAGGTGTCACAGTCGTGGGTCCGCCCTTTCAAACTCAACCTCCAGAGGAACTCTCTGAGGCGTCTCTATAGCAACGGGTTTCAGCACCTTGGCAACGCAGTGTCGATAAACCTTGGCAACAATGCGCTCCAGGACATCCGAGTGGGAGCTTTCAACGGTTTGGCCAAACTGAGACGTCTGTACCTCCACGAGAACAAGCTGGAGGTCTTCAGAAACGATACGTTCGCTGGCTTGGAGGCCCTGGAGTACCTCCAGGTAGGCCTGAGAATATAATCCACGCTGATTATCCATGACTGACGGGGTTATTGACAAATTCACCCGACATTACGGGAGATACGTCTGACAAAAGTAGTCACTCGCTCGCAGGTGACTCGAGTGAAAGAATCTTCTCAGGATCTCTGTGCCTCAACTTTCCTGCTGCTTTCAGCCTATTTTATTCGATTGCAGCAATTATATGTTCATCACATTTTCTCTTCTACCTGCAGGCTGACTACAACGTGATCAAACGAATCGACAGCGGCGCTCTGAGGTTCCTGTACAAGCTCCGGGTGCTCATCCTCAACGACAACCTGATCCCTGTCCTGCCTGCTCATCTGTTCAGGTTTAGATTCTGATTATTTTGCTGCAAAGCTTTTGAATTATTCCGCGACTGATCTGCGGAAATATCAGTGTCAGACACAATTAGTCAGTCTGCACTGCTGTTGAATTAATGTTTCCGTGGCATACTATTTCATATCATGAAAGAGGATTAATCATCAGATAAAAAGCAGATTTCTCAGCATGGAATGTGTGAACCTTTATTTTTGCTGGCTGTCACATTGTCCTTTCATATAACCTAGCTAACTATCCCCCCCCTCCCCTCCTCCTCCTGCTCCAGATCTGTGTCTCTGACTCATCTGGACCTGCGGGGGAATCGTCTGAAGAGCCTGGCATATGCTGGGACCCTGGAGTATGTTGGTCGCTCCCTGATGGAGCTGCAGCTTGAGGAGAATCCCTGGAACTGTGGCTGCGAGGCAGTGCAGCTACAGCAGTGGCTGGGTCAGATCCCCTACACGGCTGTAGTCGGGGACGTTACCTGTGAATATCCCTTCCACCTTCACGGCAAGGACCTGAGAGAAATCCCCCGCAAGGAGCTCTGTGCTGACCTCCCCGATAAAGAGCTGCAGGCGGAGGGAGGCGCACCATCAGCAGGATCACAGCCCCAACATTTGCCCCCAAACTCTAAACCCCCTGGGCGAGTCAGGCCCACTAAACCCTCCTCCATGGTTCATGGCTCCCGCCAGAACACTCACACTTCCTCCACTTCATCGTCTTCTTCCTCAGCCGAGCGTAAAGACAGAGAGAGGCACCCGAGGCCGACTAAAAGGCCTCGGCCCTCCAGAATATCCCCCACACCTCGCAGTCACAACCAGAATCCGCCTGTCGCCGGCTACCAGACGCGACCCCCCATCCCCATCATTTGTCCCATCGGCTGCACTTGCAACCTGCACATGACAGACCTGGGCCTGACCGTCAACTGCAAGGAGTACGGCTTCCAGAACGTGTCCCAGCTCACGCCTCGGCCCCTCAACGGCCGCAAGCTGTACCTGAGCGGGAACTTAATCCAGAGGATCTACCGCACGGACTTCTGGAACTTCTCCAGCCTCGATCTGCTTCACCTGGGGAACAACCGCATCTCCTACCTCCAGGAGGGGGCCTTCTCCAGCCTGACGAGCCTGAGGAGCCTCTACCTGAACGGGAACAACCTGGAGCGGCTCAGCCCTCACATGTTCCTCGGGCTGCAGAATCTGAGGTAGGATATTTTTGGTTTTGTTTTTTTGTTTTTTGGATCACTCACGTTCAAGCACGTTGTCGTCGCCGCACTTCAAACAAATTCAGCCAACGGGAAAGCACATCTCCACTCAACAACCCCGGCAAAGGCATTTAGACAGTTGTTTATAAGTATGTGGAAATTAATTTCACTCTGATACTGGCACGGCACACAGCAGAACATTTTGATTACCATTATGGCGGCGTTTGATTGAAATGAGAGGTGCCCATTCTCTTCCGGGAGTGCAATTTGTTAGTCACGCTCCCTGTTGGCGTGCTTCAGTTGAGGTGTGATCCCGGTCTGAGTGACAATGTGAAAATCCAGGGTTTTTTCTGTGCATTTGCATACAGAGGTGTTGATAAGGCGGCGAGACGTCTCGATGATGCCAAGGAAATGTTCTTGGAAAAAAGGGTTATTATAGGAAAAGGAGTCGTCGGAGTGATGCCTACGTATCATTGTTAGATGAAGTCCTCTGGGTAAAACATTGCGTTGTTTGATCAGGACAACAGGTGAAACCATGTCCTCTTCCTGCCGCTCTACCTCTTCTCATTCACAGCGTCGTTTAGCCCCGAGCGTTCAGCGCCACTGTTTCTATATTTAAAGATAAGGTTCAGAAAATCTACAGACCCATTAATCTGACTATTAATCAATAATAAAGATCCTCTCAGGACATTCAAAAAGTCTTCCTCTTAACCTCTCGTTAGCCTCTGTTAGTGAATCCAGGGAGCCGGAGAGAGCGGCACATTCAAACCACATCTATTACTTATTTCAGCAATGGGACTATATTAGATGACTAGCATGCAGGGAAAAGTCTCCAGTCCTACTTAATTCCCCCCACTAAATTCACCCTGATTTCTATTAACTGAGGATAAAAAAAACCCTGGAAAATTCAAAGTGTGTTAAATGTGACATGATCATCAGGCCCAACCGAGACGAGTGTCGTGAGTCATCAGCGGGAAATTACGCAATGTCATTCGGTGAAGATCAGCTAATCAGCTGTGAGCTGCGGAAAGTGCAGATTAAGTCAAATTTCTGTTTGGAGTTCTCAACATAAATATTCATTTATTTAATCACAAAAGAGGTAAATTATCTCTAAATAATACTTCAAAATAAATTGATTTAAATGACTGAAAAATGGGCTTCTCATCAAGAATCCATACAAAGTTAAGACAGATAAACAGATGCTCTTATTGGCTTTGTGTAATGTGTTCTAATTTATGTAATTAATAAGATACCGCGCTCCATTTGTCCTCCTGCAGAGACACTGTCACACCGTCCTCTCTCCTCTTTAGGTTCCTTTATTTTGAGTACAACGAGATCCGCGAGGTCGACCCCGGGACCTTCGACTCCATGCCGTCCCTCCAGCTGTTGTTCCTGAACGCCAACCTGCTGCGGAGCCTCCCTCTCGGCGTCTTTTCCGGAGTTAATCTCGCCCGGCTCAACCTGAGAAACAACCACCTCCTGCAGCTTCCCATGGCGGGTGTGCTGGAGCACCTCACCGGCCTGGTGCAGGTAGGTGTGAGCCCATTCACTGAGCGGTTTCTGTGCTCGAAGGAATTATTCTAATCTGCTAACCTGCTCGTGTGTAAATGAGTCACGCACCCGGGCGCGCGAGGCTTTTTTCAGCGAATTCAGGCCAAATAACTCGCGTTTTGTTGTTGAGTGACAGTGACAGGGCGAAAAAAAAAAAAATAGAGATTATTGAATTGGATCGCCCCCGTTGATTTACTAAACGAAAAATATGCATAATTAGACAGAGTATATTTGATTCAAATGTCAGACGATGAGATTAAAAGAACTAATAGATTGCCAAGACACATTACATTATCCCGGCTTGATGAAAGAAAACAAAAAAACAAGCTGAAGCCTTGGATCGAGCCGTTCCCTCGCACTTCAAAACTTCTGGCAGCGCCTGATCTCCTGGCCTCTGGCACAGCTGCGGTTTCTTCTCTCTCCCCCCGTCATCTGCATCGTCTGTTGTTTTGAGAGCTCTGCTGTGGCATGTGGGACTACGGTTGCGCCTCAGGTATTCTAATTGGGAAATTGCAATTGACTCGATTTGCATAAGTGGTCTTAATAAATCAGCAGCCAAACTGGAGAAAGCTGAACCCCTCAAGTTTTTTTTTTTTTTCCGGAGCACGGTTGTAATTAAAGCACCTCTTAGTAAATAGACTGTATAAACTACAGTATGCGTTTGTGTTACACCTTACCTCGCATATTTGGGCTGCAGCAGCATTATGTGGCTGGGCTGCGGCGCACAATGCGGCCGATAAGGACCCGAACCCGAGGTATTACATTTTCTTCCATCCTGCCTCCTCTCACTTCAGCAAATTTAGTGTAGCAGGCTTTTCTTAGACAGCCGGAGCAGAATGAGGTAAGGTGGGTGTGGATTAGCACGGAGTGTCATTGTGAATTTTTTTTTTTTTTTTTTTTTTACTTTTGCTCCATGGAGAAAAAAAAAAAAAAGTCCCCTGATTCTAGGTAGTGTGGGTGAGGCTGGCAGTTCACGGGCTGGTTCTGGATGTTTGCTGAGGGGAAGGACGACAGGGGTTTTTCACGACGCCGGAGGATGTGTATTATGTTTTTTTTTTTGTGTGTGTGTGTGTGCTGTTATACTCCTCTGATGTCCACGGGCATTAAAGCGCTCACCAAATGGAGGCACACTGTGGGCCATATTCATAAAGCCCAGCGGTATCACCATTGTAGTGCTCAAAATCTGCAGAGCGGTAATTGAATTCATTCATTTACCGGCGGTTGTTATTACGCCGACAAAGCCACATTAGCGCTGCCCATGGTCTGGAGAAAATAATGTGACAATGATATCACCTGTTGACTTACGGGCTGGCCTGTTTTGAAGCTGGGGAAAAGTGTGTGGGGGGGTTTTCTGGGCGCTGGCGTGTGTTTTTTCAGAGCCAAAGTTTCAAAAAATCAAAGGGTGACACAGATGGAAGCGGGGTGAAGCTCACAGCTGCTGTAAAAAAAAAAAGCAGTCCAGTTTGATTATCATAAAGCCGCAGCGTGTAAAGCTTAGAGTCATTGTAGCCATCAAGAACAGGATTAAACAGTTGCACCCACTTCTGTGCGCTGATATCTCAGAGAAATACCACCCTGATTATTTAAAATAACCATCAGCGGGACATTACAGTAGAAATTAAAGCGGCCCACGGCGTCTGTAATTCCTTAAGCGGCGGCGCGAGAGTCTCCCCTTTCAACGAGAGTGAAAAAAAGATATTATGAAATCGAGTTAGGTGAATCAGCTTTTTGAGGAGGTGCCAGAAATATGTACAGTTCAGGGAAAAACATATGTCTCTCTCTGTAAACGGTGGGAACAGGTTGTGTAGCCTGGTAGGGCAGCTCTCCCTCATCACTGCCAGCTGCAATGAAGGAACTTGCCCACAGCCACATCTCACCTTGTGCGATGTTGGGGTAGGAAAAACACAGCGCGCGCACCACAAAGAGATTGATGACAACAACACAGCGCTCCCTCACCAGGGGCAGGTTTGACAGCAAAGGCATTAAACGCCCAACTAATATTCACCTGATTGTCAGTTTCACTTGAGTCCGCGTCGCTTTTTTCCGGCAGCTTCTGTCACTGCGGATGATCGGATCAGTGATAATACCTCTAAAAGGTACAAGCTAATCTTTAAGGAAATAGTTTGACATTTTCGAGATATGCTTGAGTCAGATGAGAAGACTGATCGCACGTCCGTCTGCGTCTGTGCAGCACGAGGCTGCAGCCAGCAGCTGGTTAGCTTAGCTTAGCAGAGAGGCTGGGAAACGGCTAACCTGGCTCCGTCGAGAGGTAACAAAAACCTGCCTGTCAGCACCCATGAAGCCCGCTAATTAATAAGTCGTAACTCATTTGTTTAATCGGTTTGCAAAAGGTTTGAAAACAACGAGGCTAAAACACATCTTCAGGCTAAACAGACCATCATAGTCACTGACCAAGCAATTAGCTTTTAGCAGACAAAACTGCTGATCCACAGTGCACCACTTCCTCGTTAAAAGCTTATTTAAAGACCGTGAAAGCCCTCTGAAACCACAAAGATGTTATAAATCTGTTGGTAACAGGAGGCTGCTGAGCTATTAGCCTTTTTGAAGACGAATTAAATAGTCGAGACGAACAATTGACTGAACCCAGCCGTTCGAGCTTGCTCATGAAAAAGACAACAAACTAGCTTACTTTGAAAATTTCTACTTCTGAAGCTTAACTCAGCTTTTTCTGTTGTCAGACCAGCAAAGTATGTTAGATTGCTAGTATTTAGAGTTAGCAAGACCCTGCACGGGCTTCATGGTAGGGTTTTTTTAGTCGCCAGTTGGCAACCATCTTGGCAACACTTTGACTAGGCCCCTATAGATGAACGTGACGCCATTCTCATTGGCACATGAAAACCACATGTAGGCCATAGAACAACCAGTCAAATCTGATTTAAATAAGGCTTTAAAAAGTTTGCTGACAAAATTCAAGGTCTCTTCGCGAACTCTCTCTCAGCCATTTGCAGCTCGCCGGTTTATATCCTGTGTGGTAAAATATCTCCTGAGCACAAAACAACCCATTGAATATTTTTATGCACTGAAAACAAGTTTTATATATATATATATATATATATATATATATATATATATATATATATGTGTATATATATATATATATATATATATATATATATATATATATATATATATATATATATTTTAGGACTGTCAGCCAATATTGCACTTAAACTGCACAGCACAGCAAACAAAAAAAAAGACATTAGCTCAATAAAAGCCTCTGAAATACTCGGCTTTTAGCAGTTGTGGAGGTTGACCAATTTACTGGCGGGCGTAGCGATGTATTTTTCTGTTTCAGGGCAGGAAATAGACTTCGGGCCTCTGATGATCTCCTGTTTTAATAAATGCCAATAAAGTCAGTTTACAGCACAAATAGCCTACGCCTCCGCGCTGTAAGATGATTATTCTTGCAGGGTTTTATCAGTAGTATATCAGTGACCACTCTTATCCACTCACATGTAGAGGTGCACGATTAACATTGTACTCGCAGAATGACATTCAAGAACGCACACTTCAAAGTTAAATGCATTTCATTCCACTGAGTCAAATGTTTTTTAATCCCCTTTTTATAAGTTGGACAGTTTCTTGTACCGTTTCCAAAAATATGTTATTCCCAAGTTTTGGAACATAACAGTGAGCAATGCTCCACTGAAACGTACTTTTCCAGCGTGTGATTTAAAAGAAGACCTTACACAAACCTGCGTTCCCCAGGCTTACTTTGTGGTTTCGGTATTGTATTTTTCTGCAGGTAACAGGGCAAAACACACTCACTCGTGTCACGTCTACATACTTCAGTAGCGCCTCTCGGAACATTTCGAACACCAAAAAATAAAATAGAAATCCAGATATCTTATCCAGCAGCATTAAAAGTCGGTGTTTGTTTTCCCCCAGAATAAAAAGATCAAGGGGCTCCGCTCTAGACTCATCATGTTGCAGTGTTGTTCGGCAATCACACAGAGGCAGCGATGCCAAATTTTCTCAACTGACAATAGCCTCAATGGACCAGAAACACTTGCACTCTTTGCTCTTTGCTATTACCGCCATTCTCTCTCCACCTACATGAAACACAAACCGCTGGGTAGGAAAGGAAAAAGTTCATGCCCCTCCTCGAGGGGTTGTTGGAGTCGCTCTGGGAAATATGGGAAATCACTATCTGAGGTAGAAGTCGACGAAGGCAGGTACAGAGAGCGCGAGTACACCATGAAAGTAAATTACAACGCTTCCTGGAATGCAGCTCGGCATCACAGGCTGATGAAATCTAATAGCCTGTGAGTATCCATGAGCAGATTGTTTCCCGATGCATTCCTCTGGCTTTGTGTGCATACTGTACCCAAGAAGGCAGTTTTTCCAATATACACATTTTTTAAGAAAACCCCCAGATTTCTGCGCATACTGCAGAATCCTCGTCTAATGCCTCCTTTTCATTTTCGCTCTGTGTATTATTCAAAAGACAATGAAACGCATTCATCAGTACGGAGAAGGCTTGGCAAGCCGTAGCTCAGGGGCGTCTCGTCACCAGAGACTACAGCAGAATCCCTGCGCCAGAGCATCCAAAAAAAAAAAAAAAACCTGCTTATATTGACTATATTTCTGGAGCAATCCTGATGACTGACAGGATATTGCTGTTTGGGCAAAGTGATCAATTTTAAGACACATGGCGTGCTGAGAACATCCTGAATTTATCCTCCCTGATGTGATTTTTTTTTTTTTTTTATAGCTCCCAAGTAAATTTTTGGACAATTATTGCTTGATCTTTGATCCCTGTCATGATGATAAAAAGCCCACAAGAGCAAAATTTACTCCTCTGCGGCTAAATCGTGGCAGCTACCACCTCAAATAACGATGCCATCATTTAAGGCAGGCTAAATATATTTTCTGACAAAAGAAGGGTTGTTTTTTCTTCTTCTCTTTGTTTTTTTTCAAAAAGAATTTCTCGCTGCATAAGATCACAAGCGGCGTCAACACAATAAATGTTGCACTCAGAAGTGTAACATTTAAACAAGACTCAAGGTGAATACTGAGTCTGTTAATGAGGGAGATAACACTGAAACGCTTAATTAACCATTTATCAAGCAATTTGAAATATATGTGAACATCAGATGCAACTTTGTAATGATCATCCAAATTAATGTTTATAGATGAACTACACAGTGTTTATTTAGCATGTACTGAAGAGTAAACATTTCTTTTTGCAACTTTATATCAAACAATCACTTTATATATTCATATAAGGCATTTTAACAGTGAAATAGCTATTAACTGAAGTTAATAAATTCAGACACACATACATTTACCATTTATTAAAAGCCTATTCTTGACTATCGAAAATATTTGATTCTCGGGCAAAAGCTGGCCGGTAATAAGGTTCAGTTTGGCCTTCCAGATTTTTCTAAGTATAATGATCTTTACGCAGTCTCATTCTTCGTTCGGTAGAATATGAAGGATCACCAGGCCTGTTTATTGTTTTTCATAAACTGAGCGTGGCAGGCATCTGTGCCCATTTGTGCAGGAAGTCAATCAATTAGGGGAACTTGGGATGTCACTTTGCATTTTCGAATAGACCTCAAAAGGTTCTTGCTTTTGGCCAGTGGCCCATCCTTGTTTTTTTTTTTGTTTTTTTTTAAATGTTTGGACCTCTAAAGGAAAAAGTTTAGGCACCTCAGTGTTGCTGTGGATACTGCCGAACACTAAAACTTCTGATTTAACATATTTATCTTTCCTTAATGGTAGGAGCTGGTACCAGGCGTTTCATGTAGGACCTTGTAGGTTTAAAGACGAACTTTATCTCCGTGACTTTGTGACATCACACTACATCACCGTGTCATACGTTTGCGGCGCTGGCTCAGGCGTGTGTGAGCTGACCAATCAGAGCAGCAGAGCCTTAACAAGACAGGAGCTAAAATAGGGTTTAAGATGGAGGGTGAATACAGAGCTGCAGCGCTGGACAGTATGAGAAAACAGCATGTGAACCTACTCGATTAGTCACCCAAAATAAAATTGTGAACTTGAAAATGACCATCATACATCTTCTTTAATGGTTTAATAATTGTTGAGGATACAGTATCATTAACAAACTGTCTGTGAGTGGAATGAGTTCACTTAAAGCCTTCAGGTGCATAAAAAAAAAAAAGCACAGTGGTTTCATGCACTCGTATTTCCTCTGCGACTAGCACCTGTCGGCCTAACTGAGGGTCTATAATTTCCCTTCTCAGCAGAGCTTTGATTGACAAGTTGACAGCAAATCGCACAATAGGTGACCAGGCGTATAAATTGTAAACGGTGTTGGACACGTTGGACAGATGCTTGCAAAAGAGGAGAGGATAGAGCCCTCGGGATCTGCACCAAGCGCAAACAATGCCTCGGATAAAATGCTTCAAGGATTCCCAGCAGATGGAAGATTATAGTTACGAAAGTCATGAAACCGCAGCAACAAGTCGACGCGTCGGTCGCACGGCGTTCGTTCTAATTGTCACCGTGTTTATTTGAATGCTGAATTACAGCCCGGTTTTTTGTCACAATCGAGCCGAAAAAACATAGAGAGCCGCTCTTTAAAAGCAGACCTTCAGTGTTCAAACCTTGTTAAGACTGCGGCACGGTGTTGTTTTCCTGCGAACCCTCTGGTCGCAATTATGTCATTATGAAAGCCACACAAAAGCCCACAGAGGGCTCACTCCAATAAAGAGAAGGAGCATCCTGTTGTTCAGCGTGAGGCATGGGGAGGCAGCCGTAGCATGGCTCCCACAACAGCAATGCTGAATCATCTCAAAAAGCATCCATCTATTTCTGCGAGCCAGGGAGATGGCCTAACCAAATTAGCATGACAACATTTGTGCAAGCCCACTGGAAGTGTGACAGAGAGAATATCAGCTTTCTGTTGCCAAAGTCATTGCTAAAGATACGGAGCAGATCAGTTCTGCAGACAATACTACGTGATGTAAGTGATTCCCTTTGTGCATAATCTGCTTTAGCCTTTTGCAGAGTGCGGCAAAGTGAATATTTGAGTTTGTTTTAGGGGCTGGCAGGCAACAGGAAAAATGGATTTATGCACATACCTATTGGATTAGAGCACAAGGGAGAGTTGCATCACATCCCGTCTATTGTTATAAAAAAAACAACAAAGTGAGAGCGGCGATACTCTCAAAGGCTCGTCACGCACAATCCTGCGGGGAGAGATTTGTCAATAACCACTTGTGTAAACTCTGAGTGGTCTTTATTGTAAACTCAAATGTAACTATAACCTGCTGTAGTACATGTGTGAGCAGGCTTTTAAAGAGGAGCTCTTGTGGGCGGAAACAAGTTGAATCAGTCGCCCCGCTCAGATTTGTTCTCCATTACCGGGGGAATACGTCACTGCTGTGCGCTCGGCCATTCAGGAAAAGCGGGCACTTCATTGTTCTGATGAGCCAATAATGTTGTGGTTTACATTAATCAGTTCTTTACATCACCTGCATATTTCAAAATGAACACTTAATGACGCTCGCCATCGCGGAGAGCCGTTTTCTATTATGCAAATGCTGAAAAACTCATTTTCCGTATATTCTAGCTGGCGAGAGGCAAAGATAGCAGAGAAAACATAATTTCTCTTGTTGTCATCTTATTAAAGTGCCAACTCCTGCCTTATTCTTCAACACAGGATGCTGTTAGCAAGTTGCTATATATCACAAGGATACCAGCTAAATTATCCCTTTTTTTCTTTTCTTTACATTCCCACAAAGTGATTCATGAATTTGCATTGCATGGCAGACCAGCAATTAGTGTCCTATTACACGATGACATGCACGTGGTGTTATGTGTTCCTCCAGGTGGACCTGCAGCAGAACCCGTGGGAGTGCAACTGTGAAGCGGCACCGCTCAAGCGTTGGCTGGAGGGGCTCAGCGCGGTGGTGGTGATGGGAGAGGTGGTCTGCCATTCCCCGGAAAAGACCAAAGGCGTGGACCTGCGCTCCCTCTCCATGGAGCTGCTCTGCCCTGAGCTGGAGCCCCAGGAGGACCAGCAGCACGAGGAGCAGACGGCCACCTCCACAGCTGCAGACAGCGGTGTATCGGTTGGCTACCCCGGCTCAGGGCTGGGGCCCCTGATCCCTCCGGGGAAGGATTCAATCCCTCTGTCGGTGTTAGTGCTCAGCCTGCTGGTGTTGTTTGTGTCGGCATTCTTCGCGGCAGCGGCACTAATCGCCTACGCCCTGAGGAGGAGGGACAAGCTGCCGTTCCGACGCCAGGGAGAGGTAGACTTGGCCGGCATCCAGATGGAGTGCGGAATCTTCACCGAGCAGACGCACCACCACCACCACCATCACCACGGCCTCCCGGAGACCCTGCCTCTACCTCCGCCGGAGCACAACCACGTCTACGACACCATCTTGCCCCCGGAGGCTGCGTCGAAAGGTCCGAACCCCGGCGCAGCCTCGCACATGTGTAGCAACCCCATCTACAAGGAGGAGCAGGATGCAGCGGTGACACAGCGGCCGCAGCAGCAGCAGCAGCAGCAGCAGCAGCAGCAGCAGCAGACGTTTGCAGCTTCCAAAGAGAGCGAGGGAGGATACTGTCCTGCAGCGGAGAAGGAGAGGGAGTGGACTCTGGAGGTGTCCTCCTCCCCCATCAACACCATCACAGGAGCAATGGGACCGCTCGCCGGCCTCCACGGGAACGGCATCCTCTGCCCCACCGTGATCGACAGCCAGGGCCCCACGCCTAAGGTCGAACTGGTGGACTGCCTCTTCAGACTCCCTGCCCCCGAGTTCAGAGACCTGCCAGACAGGTACGCGAGGCCACCGCCCCGCTACCCTCACCCGCAGGACTCCAAACAGGACGCCAGACCCGACCAAGCGCTCGTGGTCACCACCGCTAGCTCCACGGCGGGCGGTGGGAGCAGCAGCCAGAGCGAGCAGGGAGCAGGAGAGCAGAGAGCCAGACTGAGGACCACACCGGACTACATGGAGGTGCTGGACCGCTCCTACCAGTTTTAACGCTCCTCCTTTCTCCTCCTCCTCCCACTCCTCTTCCTGCTTCCCCTCCTCTCTCGTCTGCTCATCATCTCCCTTTCTGGCGATGAATCATCCAGTAACACTGACTCCTGTACAGAGGCTTGCGTGGTTTTGAGAGGAGTCTGTGGGGGAGCGGGACTACACTACACACTATGTTTATTCCTGGATAACGAGCTGAGGTCAGTTTTTGTATTTTCCCCACTCCTGGCGTATAGGTTGGTATTTGGCAAGGATTAGCTGATCCCAGATATCTTCCTGGAGGGCAAAAAACTTCAGCTGCAGCTACTACAGAATTTTACCCTCCATTACGCCTCACAATCGTAAAAAAAAAACAAAACACCGAGGCTCCGTTTTTTTTCTACCCCGGCGCCGCGACGAGCAGGAGGCCGTACAGCAGCTGCGGCGGCGGTAGGCGTTAATGTTCACATTATCACTCTCAAAAGACCTGCGTGGAGGTGAAACACACCAGCTCTTTGCAACATCAAACACAGAGTCATAAACTGTGACAGCCCCGAAGGCGTGGAGCGAGCTGGGTGGACACGTAAGACGGAGACGACGCGAGCGAGAGCGAGAAGGAGAGAGAGAGAAATGACTGAAAACAGCCAAGTGCCTTAGCAATGAACAGCCAGCAGCGTGGTCAATGCTTATTTTTCTATGAATACAGATCTATTTATCTAAACAAAGAGGTTTGACTACTAACGGATGGGACGCTGATGGACGACTGAGACTGAAACCAATCAAAAGCCGCCGAATAATTGCATTCCCCGGATGAGCCAAAAATAATAGTATACCCAGTCAATATTGGAGTTGTTTGTATGCAGTTCAGTTCATTTTCATCTCATCCAGTTAACTTAATTTTTTTTTTTTGCTTATCCGGTTTGACTTTCTTTACAGGGCTAGACGAGAGGACTTATCCAGGAATAGTTGGTGTGAAATTATTATATTAAAGAGAAAAAAAATGGTTGTCCTGGTTTTATGGAGGAGACGAAACAGAGATTATTTTTGTTAACGCAAAGGAAGGCCGACGCACAGAAGGACACAGTGGCAATGGATGCATATTGGATTTATTAATGGGTCGTGTGGCCACAAGGACCTCTGCTCCACGTTTTTCTTTTCAGGGGACAGACACACAAAAGGTTATTGTATTGATTTTTTTAAGTATTTCTCAGAGGAAATTTGAATGTGGCGGGAAAAAAAATGGACAAAAAAACCAGGACGTGAAGGGATTTTCTTTCTTTTTTTTTTTTTATTAAAAAAAAAAAGACAGACACTTCTATCAACTATCGATTATTATCTTTTACGGAGGTACCTTTTTATGCTTTCATCTCCTACCAATAGTAGAGGCAGTTGTGAATATATTTATTCTTAGTTTTTGCGTGTTGAATCTCTCCTGTAAGGGATCATGTTATATTAATGTATAGGATGATTCTGCATCTGGTTCAGCCTTCTTACCGCCGACCCACGAAATACAATAAAGGGTGCTACGTAAAAAAAAAAAGGAAAAACCTTGCAATGGCAGCTCCTGCAATTTGTGGCAAATACGTGTCCTGACCCTCATCAATGCACACACACTCACTTTCCTCCGTCTCCCGTCTCTTTAATAGTGCATGAAAAGAAACAGCTCGAGGTGAAGCTGAGCCTGTAAGCTTGTCCACGCAGCATGTTGGAGAGATGAGATGAGAGTTTAGCAAAGCTCAGAGCCTGCAGGGTTCCTCTTCAACTTAAAGGCTGGCGATAGCAGCTAATAGTGTGAAATCCAGCACATTAACGGTATGGAATCAAAAACAATCAATTTGCGAAATGACGTGTAAGGCTGGTGGGGGCCCCGGGGCCAAGGTCGTGAATTGCTCTATCTCACTCCGGCTCCGTTTCGTTTCTTAATGATCTATCGGCCACTTTCATCTCTCCATCTCGCTCCCCTCTATTTTTTCTTCTTCTTCTTCTCACCTTTTCTCCTTTGTTCTTTCCTTTCCTCTCCTTTCTCTCTCTCTCCTCTCCCTCCCTGGTCTTTGCTGTGGCTGTCAGCTCAGCCTCGCAGGACAGACGTCGAGAGATGCTGTTCTATATGCTGCTCGACACACAGGTAGCTCACGCTCAAGTGTGCGTGCCTGTGTGTGTGTGTGTGTGCTTTCTTTTTTTTTGTGTTCCTTTCTTCTGTGCTCTCTCTCCATCCTTCGGTGATGAGCGCAGTTCTTCAGACGCCTCCTCACTCTCGGCGTTCAGAACTCTGTTGCGCAGATAATCCCCCCGTGGGTGCGTTTCGTGTGCGCGTATTCGGAGGGGTGTGCCTTTGTTTGTAGGTGTGTGTGTTTAAGAAAAAGTGTGTGAAGCCGGCGTGTTTGCGCAGCTAGTTGAGGGGTCTGTCTGTCTGTCTGTCTGTCTGTCTGTCTGTCTGTCTCTCTGTTTGTGTGTGTGTGTGCATGACGGAGAGAGTGAGTGCGGCGCCACAGCCTCAGTCCAGCCTTAATCCTCTAAGCTGTGTAGTTCACTCATGCCACATCAGCCCCATTGTGTCTGCAGACAAAGAAGCCCAGTTAGAACTAAATGCCAGTTAAAGCAACAAACGACTAATTATAGCATCATTCTCCGCATCCCCCCTTTCTCTCTCTCTTTCTCTCCCACTCGTTCGCGCTCCTCAACGCTCCCCTTCTCACTCCCTCGCTCCGATTCTTTTCTCCTCTGGACCCGTTCCAGCTGCGTGTAAGTGTGTATGCATTTTTGCCACTTGTGTTTTTCCGCACGCGTATGTGCGTGTGTGTGTGTGTATGTGTGTTTTAGACGATCTGACAGCTTTGCCATGGTTCATGTGTTTGGGTCCTGTCAGAGCTGTCCTGTCACTGTGTGAAAAAAATCATTCATTTCCCAGAGTCGAGGATGAAAGAGTCTTTAGACTTCAAACGCCTGTGGGCCTCTGTGGCTTAGATTGCCTCTCGCTCTTCCCTCCACCGCCGTGTCATTTATTCCTTAAAAAAAAGAGAGGGGGGGGAGAAAAGAAAAGAAAAAACAGTTGCGGCTGTGGCATCGGTTAAGTAGAGATGGCGGAGACATGGTGAGGAGCTGGACAATTAGCCTGATTAAAACACTGTCATTTTGCATAATAGATTTAGCCCGAGCTGCGATAGGCGGATCCTCTCTGAGTGTGTGTGTGTGTGTGCGTGTGTGTGTGTGTGTGTGTGTGTGTGTGTGTGTGTGTGTGTGTGTGTGTGTGAAGGCATGAAACCATATTCTTCTCTGCATAAACATGCGGGATGAGGTGGGGTGGTGTGGTGGGGGTATTAAAAATGCACAGTTGGGCAGAGTTTGATGTCAGTGAAAAGAGATCTATTTAAAAGTCATGGTGCATAGCTCGCGGAAAGCTTTGGTGTTTGGGCATGACAAATAGTTGGCGGTGGAGCCTGGTCATCGCTCACAAACACACACACACACACACACACACACACACACACACACACACATGGACGCACACGCATAAACATTTGCATCGTTGTATCAGCGCCGAAGAAAAAAAACAGAACAAATGTGCGCACGCCTCGCAAGTAAACAAAGTCCAATTTTTGAATGTGTACACAAGCCACACATGTGAGCACACATGCAAACACACGGCGGCTGCTGCTCGCTGCTGCTGATGCTGCTGCTGCTGCAGCGCCCGTGATGTTGTTTGGTTGCTCTGCATTGCAGTAATCGGCTCCACTCTTTCTTGCTCCGCTCTCACCCACAGACAATCAGTGGCTCTCAATGGACAACATCAGCAAGGGAAATACCTACAAAGAGATCGAGAGACATAGAGAGGCAGAGGGAGAGAGAGAGAGGAGATGGGAGAGGGGAGGGAGGAGGACGCTGGAAGGGAAGAGGATGATGGGGAGGTAGGGAGGGAAAGAGGGACTAAAGAGGACAGAGGGAGATTTGAGGGAGGATGGGGAGAGATGAAAAGAAGAGGGGGAGCGAGATCAGCAAGCGGGTGTTTCCAGGCTTAAGGCTGCTGGAGGACTTGTTAATTTGTGCGCGAGAGGAGAGTTACAGTAGTCGGTAGTGAAGAACTTACAGTAGACGTGCGAAGCGAGACACAAGACCGACTGCGAATCCACACATTTCTGGCCCGTTCCCTTTTTGCTCTCTCTCCGGCACACGACGCCACCCACATGATCTCTGCGAAAGACTCGGAGCACAATTATGTGTCTGCCAAACAGTTACGGTCAGAGGAGAAAAGGGTAGACAACGATTCTCCGCGCCTCCCAGTGTTACGTGACAATACTTATTTACAGCGTCTTCGAGCGAAAAATGGCGGATTATTCGGCGCGTTGGTTAGGTGTTATTCCCGTAAGCTGATATGTGTCTGTTACCATGTCATTCTGCCGCTGCGGTAAGCTGGTGTGGAGACACTAAGATGGCAGGGACGGGGGCCCAGCTGACGTTGACAACATCACATGAGCTTTACGGGGCCTCGTGCTGCAAGATTCTCAAAGCATGTCTGTGCATGTGTGTGTGTGTGTGCGTGGGGTTTTATGTCTTTGTGGGCGTTTATGTGAGTTTTAAGGTTTGTAGATCAGAAAGAGACAGAATAAGGAGAATATGGATGAGAGGATGGAAGAACTGGGGAGTTCTTTTTTTTCTGATTTTCTGAGAAATACTTGCGGAAGGAAGTCGATTTGCTTTGAACAGATTTTTTTCGCCTGGATTTTCAAGTCCTGGCACATCCCAAAAAAAAAAAAGAAAAAGGTGTTGACTTTCCTGCTGCGAGGAGAGCGAGAGGAGCGTTCAGAGGGGGAGATGAAAAAAGAAAGAAAAGAAAAGGGCGGGAAATGTAGACGATCTGCTGATCAGCGCCCCTGAAAAGTAAAAAAGAAAAACAATAAATGATTCAACGAGATGTTTATTTGCTCCCCCGAAATCAGATTTTTCGCCGTGGTATTGATTTTTTGTTTTCATCCAATTTTCCGCTTTTTGAATATTCACTATATACAAATTATTCGCTAGATTGAGAGCTCCAACAAAAAACAAACAAACAAACCCATAAAGCCTCAGGATCAGCGCCTCACTGAAACAACTCTAAGACAGCGCTGATCGCACCATAAATTCTGATTTGCGAACGTGCCTCCCTGCGCTTGTTTCCTCCCCCTGTCAGGAGCGAGCCAGGAGCAGAGGATTACAGCCTACCTCAGCACCGGAATGCCTTGTGACTGCTATTGCACAGCTCCCATCACCACCTAAATACCCCAGCTGGTGGCTTTAGTATTGAGAGGCAGTGGGCCACACAACTGTCGACTTTGCTCTTCATTTATGATAAACTTAAGTCGGCCTTAATCTCCGCCCGTCGCCGTGTGTTGAACCAGTGTTTGGAACAACATGTTTATCTGGCGGGGGAAAAGGCGAGTGGAGTGGAAGCCAGGGGAAGGCACCCCTTCACAGAGATAACTCCGGAATATCTTCTCTCCCTCCAAGTGCTGCTCTGAAACCCGGGGAGTGCGATTGTGTTTATGTGTCTGGGTGCAGGGGCGTAACAGTGATTTATGGGTCCTGTGCACAGACGGGGAATTATGGGGCCTCGCTTTACTTTTTTTTTTTTTTCATCAGCAGGCAGGAGGTGGCAGCCGATGTCTAAATCTAGCGAGCCAAAAATGCAAAGTTCACACAATTTTCTGGTTTGCTGATAACTTTCTAGACCGGGTTGGGTCGGTTACTGAATACATATCACAATGAAACGTTGGTAATTAGTGACGTCAAATCAAATCAAATCTGATTTGAATATTGTCGGATTACTTGTCTAATATAAATTCAGGTCTTTGCAGCAGACAGCAACTTTTTTATTTTTTGTCAAATTTGTCATCAAATTCGACATAAACATTCTTTTAAAGTGACATCAGGATGTCAGAAGCACTTTTTCGTGCGCTGGTTATCATGATAATCAAATTGCCATGTTGTATTATAAGGTTCTTGTGCTAAGCTACTTACAGCCCTCATGTCCTTAAAAGATCACTATAAGCGTTAAATAACAGGATCATACACTTAGATTCAAAGTCATTTATAAGCACCTAAAAGAAACTTTTTAAGTTTATAAGCTGCTTTAAAACGTTAATAAAACCTAAGAATTTCTTATATTTGAGTATCTTGTTCTCACTTTAGATTCAGTAACTGCAAAAAGCATAGTTTACTGCTAATAAATGCATAATAAACTATGTATTAACCTCAATAAAGCACAAAAAGTCTCAGTAAATGTCAACAAAGACTTGATGTTTGTTATGCTGTTAAGTGCTTATAGATGTCTTATAATCTAACAATGCCATCATTATTCAGTATACAGTCTTATTACTGTTAGTAGACATCTTATAAGGATTTATAAGGCCCTTGATACCTGTTAACTAACACTTATGCAAGGAAGTGTCACCCTATAATCTAAATACACTTTCTTTTTTCCTCCCGCTTTGAGACACCTGTCAGTTTTCCTGATATGACTCTCAACCGACCCATCGAATGAGTTTCCATAGCTTTTCACATCGATCATCTTCTGGCGCACCATTCATCTCCTTACTTGGCAAAAACAAAGTGATCCATCAACACTTATCTTTGGAACAACACACAGGAAACATCTGGCCGGGTCGCTGACCAGTTCTTAGAAGGCAGCCTGACCGGAGCCAAACATTATCCCAACATCCTGTTTTGTACCAAATCCAAGCCTTTAATCCATGGACATTTAATGAGACTTACTTTTTGTAATCTGATTCCATAACCTAGTGTACATGCTTTACGACCCAAACCCTCTTCTAGAAAGACTTGTGTGGGAACCCTGATGGCACTAAGCTGGCAAAACTATACAGGTGTTGTAAACATTAGCATTCATATCAGTATTATCAGTAATTAAGGTTATAATGTTGTGTTTTTGTTACAGATGTGCCTCACAATCAGGCCCACATTTCTGAGCCCAAAGCTGTTTTTTTCCGGATATTCCTCTTATTTTCAAAGCTCACAGCAGAGAGGCAGACGGGATGTTTTGTGGTGAGAGAGACGGGCAGATAAAAAAATCTGACAAGGGTCCCAACGCAGCCGGATTTAAACCGAAGATGTCACGGTTATGTGATTCACATCGAAGCCACTGTGATGCCCCGAAGTCAATATTTTTTTTAAACTTGTCTCACTCTCTCGCCGTCTGTCAACACCAGACAAACAAACACTGGAGCGACTGGCGACAGACTTAAAATGCATTCGGTGCAGCAGTGCGATAACAGCGGCGTGGAGTCTGCTGCTGTTTTATCAACCTATCCATCATAATGTAGTAACAAGTAAATCGACTGAAAATATTGACATCAGCTGGAGTTATGTAGCTCTCCCTAAGCATTAGCTAGCAAGGCATCACACGCACGAAACAAAATCACTGAGGCTGCGGCGGTCGATGCTTTTATATAAACAACTGGTCAAATGACTTGGTGTAATTTGAAAGGAGTCGAAGGTAGTGACGAGCCCGGAGATTCATCAGCCGCCTGCAGCTCTGCAGAGACAGAGAGCAACAACTGAAAGGCAGGTTTGCCAAACATAAAGTGATAAATCTGATACATTTTCAAGCCGATTATTTTTTACAATCTTGGCTTTAAACAACATTTAGGTTTAAGGGAGGAAAAAAAAAACATTAAGAGATGTTGGTTACAGCCAGCTAATCTTCGCAGGATCGGTCTAGATGTTGTTCTGTCATGGTTTTATTGAGCGAGTAACTCATTTATGTGGGATAACAGAAATTAAATATGAATGTTGTTTCATCAAAATTGATTTTTCAGTCGCAGACAACCAGAAATAGGTCTTAAACTCAGCTAAGGTTCACTGTAGCAGTGTCACAAGCGAGCTTTAATTTAACCCTGCAGTTTATAGCTTTGTTTTGTATTTTTTCTCACTTATATGGTTTAACATAAATGAATGAATCGGATGTTATATCATCAAAATTGAACTTTCAGTGAGATACAAGCAGTCAGAAACCAGCTGTAAACTTAGCTAAGGCTAGCTGCAGCGATGTCAGCCGCTGGCTTTAACTTAACGCTGTGGTTTCTTGCTCTGTTTTGTATGTTTTTCTCATTTATATGGTATAAGAGATTAATTACTCTGATGTTACAGAATCAAAATTGTTTTTTCAGTCACAGAAAATGGAAACATTTTTCAGAAATAGGCTGTAAACTTAGCTAAGGCTTGCTGTAGCGATGTCACATGCTAGCTTCCACTTAACACTGTGGTTTTTAACTGTTTTGTATCATTTGCGATGTATATGGGATAACATGAATGAATTTCTTGGATTTTATGTCATCAAAACTGATTTTTCAGTTACAGAAAACAGAAATAGGCAGTAAACTTGAGATAAAGCTTAAGTAGAATAAGATATTTCCCTCCTACGGGAACTATCTTGTTCTTACTTCTTCTCTCTGAGATTAGACAAGAGCGAAAAGTAGACAAAATATTTCGACTATATTGGGATCACGACCCCAAATTAATGATAATATTTGTAATCTGATCTTTATATAGTAATAATGTGTCAGTATTGTGTTTACGTTCTGTTCCACTGGCCACGAGTGGACAAAAACCTTTCGATGCTGCTTCAAACTTCGCTGATCCTCAACACGTTTGGCGGGGAAACCAATTTTTTGGATACATCAAAACCAAGACATGAATTGCTCTAAAACTTGAGAAGAATATGATGAGAAAATGCCGGGTTTCTGAAGTCTTCGGGGGAGCGGACAGATTCAGAAAGAACAGAAGATCCGGAACAAATTCTACCTTAACTCCCTTATCTGTTTTACTCTGCAGAGTAGTGTGTGTGTGTGTGTGTGTGTGTGTGTGATGGAGCAAGACGAGAACAAAATCATCAGTGTGCTTTGTACACACTCCATCATTGCAATTTTAATCCAGTTTACAGTAATAATTAACAGTACCGTTCAATGCTTAACAGTGATATTTGTACCCACTTGACCCGAGCCTGCAGTGTGCTGTTCAATTCATTTTTACGTCCATTTGTTGACGCTCTGTTTCGTGATGTTGTTGCACTGGATTGCATGAATTCATATAATTGTTTTCGCCTCGTCTACTTTTAACGGTTTCTGTTCAAAATCGGTCGAGGGGGAGGCAATTTACAGGCTGTTTACAAAAAAACTTCTCGCCTGGCGTTCTTCCTGTCGGATGACTTTGTGACATTAGTGCCGTATTTCTGCGGTTTACCTCGCGATCGTCGAGATAAAAAGCTTGAAATGTTCCCGCCGTGATTTTCTTCCAAGAGTTTTACTAACCCGTCGTGTGCCGTTTTGGAGCGCCGTGTGTTTCATTTGTTTGTGGGGTTTTTTTTTAGATGATTTTCCCACCAACCCATGTTTCCAAAAACCAGAGCCGTGTGAAATAGAAGTGTGAAATCTTCCTAAATATGCACTTGGGGGGGATGACAAAAGGCATTTTAGTTCTGACAGTTTAAGGAGCCATGTCTCATCCCGGGGAGATGCTGTTTTATATGAATGCCAGCATTAGAAAAAGGTGTGTTTGTGGGTGTGTGTGTGTGTGTGTGTGTGTGTGTGTGTGTGTGTGTTTTACTGAATGAGAGCTGGTTGGTGCGTGCACGTGGCAGTTCTGCTGCCGTGGAATGAATCAGATCTGCTCTCAAGACTGCGTACCTCTCTCCAACGGGGGACTCGTAAAAGAAAGCCCGACATGAAATCCATTATGCTTAATTCCCCAAATCCATAATACCCTCAGAGGTCTTAATCTCCATCCCATTCTTATATAAATTAGCTTCCTCGTCTCTGGCAGACACAGCTTTCTGAGTCGACTCCAAATGCCCGGACCTCTCTGCTCCAAGTTGGACCGAATCACTGCGACTACGAGGAGCAGCCATGATCTTTTCTTCGGCCGCGGCATCTTAAAGGAATAGTTCGACATAACCCCTCCATAAAGCGACGGATTAGACCAAGTCGGTCTCCGTGGGGCCCTTTTATAGACCTGTGTCTTTACATTCTGACAGTTTTGGGAACCATTAAAGGAAGCTGAATAGGCTATTAGCATTTCATTCTTACAGTCTTCCTCTGAATGTACAGAAGGATGTCTCTGGATTACTTTGTCACTGAAGGAATCCTAGTAGTTCTCACCTCCTTTTCTATGATTTGTGAACAAAATGATGGTCATTTTTACACCAGAATGACAAAGTCTGACCCTGTAGGGCCCCCTGAGCCTTTTTTGGTTACATGTTAGCAAATCAGCACCATTAAAATTATGCCAAATTAGCGATTAACGGTTCATGTTTACAGTCCACGACTGGACGGACAGACGACTCTCTCTGGATGACTTAAAAACACGAGGATTCTCAGCGAAGCTCTCGTCTCTCGTCTATGATTTGTGGTTGTTTTTGGAAATGTCAGAGATCATGATGTCGTTGGGAGGTGTGTGTCACAGTGAATCTAAAAATATGCACATCGTGTACTCGATGTCATGGCTGATAGGTCTCAGATTTGACTGAGATACGACTCGGTGCTTTTTCTGACATTTCTGCTCCGACTGCTGGACGCGCAGCTTCTTTGTCTCAGGTGTTCGGCACATGTGTGAATGAGTCTTTATCAATGAATTCTGGGTTTTTTTTTTGTGATCTGACTGAAATGACTCAGCGCTGTCACTGACAGAAACAGTAGCTTGTGACTGACAGCGCTGTTGTCACCCAGCTGTGATTCACTGCACTTCACACTTAAAAGCTCGTTAAAAGACAGAAACCATCATAATCTGGTAATTTAGCATAATTGATCAATAATAGACCACTGAGCTTTTAATCTGTGCCGTGCTTGTGTAGGGTAGTTTTGTACTGAACTGACAGCTTTGACTCGCAGCGGGGTGAACGTATTTCAACCGAGGAGCGATATTAGAGCTGAAAGTCTCGCGGTGTAAACGTTTATGTGTTTTAATCTCACTAATGTACACACTGAAGTCATTGTAGGCAAGTCTTACCACTCGCCAGCTAGCTCGGCAACACCCTTAGGCAGTGTTTTCGGGGCTAACAGGACCTAGCGGCTATCTAAATGAATGTGTAGAGAGCAATTACTTCAGTCGGAGAAGGATCCCTCCGCTGTGGCTCCTCATGATCTTCAATTTGAGTTTTTATAGATGTTTTAATTCAAAATGCTCCAGATGCTAACCAGTTAGCCATCAGCTCGACCCGGTCCAACATTCCTGTGCTAGCGGTGTAAACAACAACACTTCTACCCCTGCACGGCTAACCAAGCTAACTAGCTAAATGGGAGCTACAGTTAGCAGTTATACTTGTGATATGCTGCCCGCGATTTGTTTTGAGTATGAATTCAACAGGTCTTACATATTGTACCACAGTCATGTGAAGCAGCAATACAACTGCTTAGGATAAAAAAGACTATGAACCGTTGAAAGAATAAAAAGATGGGTTAATTATTGAGCTTGAGAAGTGCTGGTTGGTGGATTTCGCTACTGTCTGACACAGCCAGACTAGATGTGCTCCCTCAGCTAAGCTAACTGGCTGCCGGCGGTACTTTGAGGGAGCGTTATCAATCTTCTCATCGAGCTCGCTGCCGGAGAGCAAATCAGCGAATTTCCCCAAATGTCTAACTTTTTTGCTTTAACAGCAGGGGGGGGGGGGGAAAAGGGGGGTCGTCATCTCCCGAGGAGGGCCGCTCGCCATCAGGGAACAAAATGAACTTGTTATTTTTGAGGGCACGCGCCGGCGGGGGGGCGAGGGAGAAGGCGACGCTCTTTGTCGGGGCTCAGATGTTTTTTTGGCCTCCAGTTTCCTTTTCTGTTCGGGGCTTCTGTCAGAGGCTGTTTTCTTGAAAGTGGTTCTGGGACGAGGATGAGTGAAGCTCTTCAGCGCGTCTACGCGTTGTGTGTGTGTGTGTGTGTGTTGCCTGTGTGTGTGTGATGCTGGATAACCGGGGGCGATGCGCCACAGTTTCGAACCAGGAAATAAAAACAACATTCCAAAGAGAATAATGCAGCAGGAGGAGGAACCTACTTCTACTGAGGTCCCCTGGCGTCGCTCGGATTGCTATAGCATGTCTGTGTGTGTGTGTGTGTGTGTTTGTGTGTGTCTACGTGCCTCCACCAGCGTTTTGTGCGTCTATGTGTGTGCTGGTTATGTACACATGCTTGTCCTCCAGCGTAGGAATGAATCACACACACTCACACTCACACAGAGAGAGAGAGAAAGAGAGAGAGAGAGTCACATAATTAGTGCCGGGTCCCCACAGCAGCATATTCCACAGATTCTTCTCCACATTTCCAAAGAACACAATGTTTTGCTTCTCTCTTGTGCGACATTAATAAGCGGGGGAAAGACTTTTACTGTTTTTCAGCACTTTTTTTTTTTTTACCCCCCTCTTTACTTATTCTCCCCTCCTTCTCCTCTTAATCGCTCCCGCTTTCAAACACCTCCCTCCGTAATTATTTCCTTCCTCGCTCTCACCCCCCTCCTCCTCATCTCCCTCCCCCGTCTTTTTATTATTTCTGCCTCCCTCGCCGTCCTTCCCCCTTCGTTACTTCTTATTTAATCTCATTTCATTTTTACTATACCCCCCCTCCCTCATCACCCCCCATCCATTCCCCCTTCTTCTTTCTCTCTTCCCTCTCTCTCTCTCTCTCCTCTGTCTGTCTCTTGTTAAATGGGAGCAGTGACCCCATTACGGAGCGCCGGTGCTGCGGAGCGTCGGAGGGAAGAGGAGGCGATGGAAGGAGGAGCAGGAGGAGGAGAGGATGGGAGGATGGATTACGTTCCGTGGGTTTTGAATGGGATGATTAATGAGCGTCGCCTCCAGAGGGTGTTATCCCTGCTCTGGACCAGCAGGGACACCACTGGGTCACCTCTGGTCACACACACACACACACAAACACACACACACACACACTACTCTGATACACACCCGACAGCGTGCACACAAAAGCTGGCACGCTCTGCAAACACACTGTAAAGCACGCACACACCTCACACACACCCGTCACCGCTGACATTATCATTAACAATGGTGGGACAATGGGATCGGGGGCCACAATAGCAAACACAACCCAGAGGCTGGAAGTGTTCACAGTTCATGAGCTGGATGTTACGCGACTCTCTGCTGCTGCTGCTGCTGCTGCACATTTCCTCCTCGCTGCTCCTTCCTGCACGCTCACTTTCCAAATAGATCATTGATTAGTTTGACAACTTGGTTAAAATTCTGAAACCTGTCTATAGACATCTCGATATTGAATGTCCTCTTTGTCAGCTTCCAGCAAAACTATTAGTTTCAGTCTTGATTAATCCTTTGGTTTTATTTTATTGTACTGTTTTTACTTTAACAGACTCATTGATTAAGCCCAGTGTTTGTCACGCCCCGCCATCCCCTCCGCGCTAATCTGAAGCTTCATCAGCCGTTCATATTGTGGAAATTGGCGGCGAAAAAGGAGCTCAGTTAAACGTGATTACATTTAAATGACATTATCAAGAGCACGAGCTGCATATTTCCATTCACTTCTACATCGGTTTCTTTTTTTTTTTTTTGTTTGACAAAGCTGCTCACAGTAATTTCTCCTCAATAAAAAAAACTTCAGGGGATTATCAGCATAATTGGACTGTAATGAATCTAGAGCTGAACGATGACTCGACTAATGTCGGATTGCAACGGTATAAAAATGTTCACGGTATGATTGATATCATGGTCATCCCAATTATTTTTATGAGTTACAACGACACTCGAATGGGAAAAGAAACACTTTCTGGACGAACAAACGCTGTTGCATAGTTTCGCAACACAAGCAAATGATAAGCGATTAGCGAATGAACGTGGTACGATAATCATCAGGTTTCCAAACTCTTCTGGTTCCGCCATGTTTGTCTGTTTTCACACGACGCTTGTGTGACAGTGAGCTGAATAATTCATGCTGCGGACCCTTCGTCGGGCAAAGGAATATGAATATTTACCTTACACCAGGGGTGTCACTACATATTGATTTAAACGGATAACAGTGATATAAAAAATGAAATATTGATATCATGTTAATAATACATGTATTATGATATTGTGTACACAATCCAGCGCCGTAAATCGTTTCCATTCTTTACGCTGTGTCATTGTATATGGCGGTAATGCATAAAGAGCGTAATACGTACAGTTATGGTGACTCTCTCCACCTCCCTACACTTAATTTCTAAAGGATCCCCTTGAGGCACCTATAGGTTTCTTTTGGTCCAATTTCTCACGTTGTGACAACGCTGCACATATGCTCTGGTTGGGTTTAGTCACAAAAAAACACCTGGTTAGGTTCAGGAAAACATTGTGCTTTAGCTTAAAATACCTGTTTGGTCCGCCACAAAAAATGGCTGGAGATGTCCAAACTTCCTGTCAAAAATATTCATTTCTTTGTCCCCCTAACACAGTGGGAAACTGTCCCAAGGTCTATTTAAAAATATCCAGTGGTTTCACTCTCACAAATGTTGAAACGCCGTCTCAAACTGTAGTCACTGGCTTACCGGCCTCCTTGCCTGTAACTCCACCAACGTCCTTTGTCGTGCTCCTTGCTTACAGATATGAAAGATTATAAATATGTATTGCAAACATGATATACATTCTGTTGGCATGTCAATAGGATACATCGACCTTTGAAATGCGAAAGTGTCAGTTGTAGCAGAAATGTTAACTACCAACACTTTATCCTGGCGACCCGGTTGGCCAGTTCTGGCTTTTTTGCCGATCGACCCAACTGCTTTTCCTCCAGGTGCCTCCGACTGTGAGGTCTGCGCTCTCTCAGGCACGACTCATCGGTCTGAATGCGACCTGAATATCTTCATGTGTTGTCTTCGCATTCAAAACTAGTTTGTGAACCCGTGAGCGAGATTTGAAGTCCTTAGGCTTTTTCTATTCACTTCAGGATTCAGGCATCCCTCTCCGTCAAGCGTCGCCTGTTTTTCTTCTCCTCCCAGTTAAAAATCTGTCTCCAGCTTTAAATGTTTTGCTGTCTGAATGACACTCGCTAACTTGAATACTGATTGCTTTGCTGGCGTGGAAGCGCTCTGTTTGTTTATTGGCCGTGACTGAACGGATTCATCCAACTTTTGTTCCGCTTCAAATCCATCCAGAAGTCACGTACCGCCTTCTGAGGAAAACCCGCTGGTTCAGTCTATAAAATGTCAGGGAACAGAGTCGGCTGGAAACTGCTCGTTTCTGTTCCGACGGAGACTTTTGACGATTACGATACACTTTCCCACCGTAAACGCAGATTAATTGATTATCAAAAGTGTGAGCGGTTGTTCTGTTTTATCACAGCCGAGCACTTAACACCATAATTATGTAAGTCAGATTATACGAGCCTTGATTACACCGTTGTTTTGATGAGAGGAGAGGAATTAGAGTGACGCCGTAGGTGTTTTTGGAAGGTGTAAAAAAAAAAAAAACCCTCTGTTTGAGAATGCTTTCTGGAGTCTGCTGTGTCTGCCCTCATTTTTATTTTCCTCTTTCATTCCGTCACTCCGCGGGACTTCCTTCTACTGTCTTCTCCCCCACCGCTCCTTCCTCTATAGGAACGGCTCTCGTATACCTCAGCCACATGTGGACAGTTGATGGCAAAATGAATTTCACTCATTCCCGCGATGATGAGAGACGATGGGAGACCGGGAGGCGCTGCTGATGTCGACTGCAGCGGTTGAAGATGCAGCAGTAAATCATTTCAAAATATATTAAGCCGCCCAGATCTGAACCGAAGCGCCGCGGCGATCACTGTTTTGTTTTGTTTTTTCTCGACCAAAAACTTCTCGTGACTTTGCGATTATAAGCGAGACTTCCCCGTGCGACTCCGCGAAATGTTAGGAGGCTGCGGATACCCAATTGTTGAATCTCATAGATACGCGGCAAAATACCGGAAAAGTGTACAGCTGAGCAGATTCAGCAGGGGCAGAATGTGCTGCTCTTGTTTTTCCGACTCATTCCAACCCAGAAGGGCCTTTTCTTTAAATGTTGCAATGTAAATGTGGCATTAGTGCTCTGCGTGTCTGTGCCCTCTGTTATTCAAATAACGGGCTGGTTATCAAGCAACACACACACACACACAACATCCAGTTTCAACGGCTGAGAGTTTTTTCCAGAATCTTCTTCTTCTCTGCTTCAAAGATCTCTCAGTTTCACCGGTTCAACCTGTATTCCACTTCACTCGATTATTGCTGCACCACACCTGACTGCCTCCGAGCCCCCTTCTCTCATTTCTGCCTCACAGAAACACTGAACCGTACTGTACACCGCCTCTCCCCATCTGCCTCACTCTGTTTGCCTCACTCTCCTTTTTTCGGGGGGCGCCGACTCGAAGTCGCTCCCTTTCGCTCAAGATCAAACGGCATATCGATAAAAAGAAAAAAGCTCGGATTGGACGCTGAGCCCCTGTTTACACTTGATCTTGGGGGCGAGCTCGGCCCATTCGCACCGGACTGGACTTTCATTTCCTCTAACTGACCGCGATAATCCACTTAGCAGCGCAACTTCTGCTTTCCTTCAGAGTCCTTGGCTCGGTTTCCAGAAAGCATCTTAGCATTAAATATCATCTCTCGCACACAGTTGTGTAAGTTTTCCATGCAGACAGAAGTGGTGCTCTCGCCAGTGTGCCTTTTTTTGGGGGGGGGGAAAAGCTCTGAATGAGGAGAAGAAATGATGTGAGATTTGACTTTTAGCAGCAGTCTTATTTTTTACAGTCCACTCTTTTGGCAAGACTTCTTCATGGGTGGAATGTGTTCGTGTCCTTGTAGGTATTCAGTGTCTAACTGTCACTCAAAAAGGCATTTTACATCTCCTGAAGGATCGCATATCTGTGAGCAATGAAAAAAGCACAGATCCGAGTCAAGTATTACATTTCTGAGACTCGTTCAGGCTTTCAAAGATATGACTTTTAATAGAAGAATTAACTTAGAAAGACTTGATGAGGGTATATAGCAACCACAGTAACAGCTTTTAAACCCAAAACTGTTTTAAAATGAACCAAAAAACACAATTAACATTTTTTATACTATACGGAAAATAAGCAGTTGTCTGCATAGTATTATTGTGGGTGCCGGTAAAGTGCACGCAATGGAGATAATTCAAAGACCTGTGATTTGTGATTTTTCTGCAAACCACAGATACATTTAAACTTTACGTTTCTTTATGTTGCCAATTTATGTTTCTTTAGATTCGTCATTGTGACTATGCTCTGGTTAGGTTTAGGCACAAAAAACACGGTTGGGCTTCACCAAAGAATGACTTCATGTTTATAACTTTTACCAAATTGTTGCTTTTTTTCCAAGAAATAAGGACAAGTGACTATTTTGGTTTGATCCATCATTTGTCCAATTTTTGAATGAACGGCTTGCTGAAAGAATAAAAACGCAAGCATTTAGGTTTGGGTCTGCAACTTGCTTGTATATAAATAAAGTTTTTATTCACAAATATATGAAATTTTAACATCTAACCAACCGTTTCTTCACAATAAATTGAGCGGACATGCTTTCTAAAGATGATCTTTGAATGACACATGAGTATTTGTAACAGTATTGAGAAAACGTCTTCCACTTAGAAAACTGATATAAAAGAAGTTTTGAAGGGTTACAAGTTGCCACTAACATGGCTGCAAATCGTACGAGGTCTCCTGACGGTTGAGAGTTACTAATGTTGAAACTCAGTCTGCAGCCATTCTCGCCCGTAACTCCACCACCATCCCCTCCACCTCCCGATAGGTAAGTCCCGTCATAGACATGTAACGTAAAAGTGACGCGACTGGTTTTGTATTAATGTGAACAAATCAGTGGTTTGCAGAAACACAAATCTTGGCGGCTAAGCTGCTATTTATCTGCAGACAAACATAAAAACTTTGGCAAGAAAATACTGAGGATGTTTTGAAGCCAACAAATACACTAAAATGGGTAATAAAGACTTTGTACATCAGTGGTACAAATCTGCTGTTATATTATCAAACATAATTAGAACAATTTCAGAATTGCCAGTTCATAAAATAATCCTTGTCCAGCAGTTTGTCTTTTTAGCTCCTTAATTAACCATTAAAGGGGCAGTATGTGGTCTCGGGGAAGATATTTTAATTAGAAGAGAAAGATCTTCATTGAACGATTGTTCTAATGTCCAAACAACAACAAACTAACCTATAAAGGATGACGAGTTTCATACTGTTTTACCTTGTTTATATGTGGCGGACCCTGCCACCTTTCTACCTTCAAACAGTGTTCTGGGACCTCATTTTCCTCTGAGAACAGCTTGTTTATTCAGTTATGGAAAAAATACGTCTTCCTGAGTTTGTGTTATTACCTCATTAGCATTGTGAATATTACAATTCTGAGTCTGAACTGCATCTCCAAAACTACAAAATGCCCCTTTAAGATTGGTTTTAGTCAAAGTAAATCGATTGTATCACCTAGCATTAGAAAACAAACACTAAATCCATCAGTTAGTAACCTTCAGCCCTTCATTTAGGGTGACTAATTAGAAAAAACGGTGTCAAAATATGTCATAATGATTTTTTTAGCAGCTGTTGAATCATTGTGTCACTCCCTGTAAACATTAAGCAATAATAAAGTCTGATTATCATCAGTTTCAGTAGATATTCACCAGACTGATGTACATTATGTGCTCACCTGTAACCTGAAGAATACAGAGGCATTAGCTCAATGCTAAGTAAGCGCTATTTCTACAGAGGCCGCTTCATTGTGAAGGTTTTACATTCTGTATGTAACACTTCCTGCTAATACACTGTGCACTAAATTATCATTGTATTAGAAGTTATAAAGCATCTGAAGACCTCAGATGGATCTATTTTTTTTTATAGAGTCATGTTTTTATTATCTCCACCAAGGGCAGCTATCCTTTAAAAAATGATGAAGTGATTTTCATCAAAATTTGGTGAACAGCCTTGGGTGGAGAAACAACCAGTCGGGTTTTTAATCCAAATCGCTTATTTCCACAATAAAATCATGATCTATTTTTAAAACGGTGGGGATGAGACTTGAATCCGAGAGTGAAGATTGCGGGATAAGAAGAGAATTTTAGTGAAACTCTCAGGTCAAGTGAGCCCAATGGCATAATAAACTAATGCTAGCATTCAGCGCAACGCACCGCTGTCCCGGGGCAACCTAACATCCCTAAACTTAAAACCCACTAACTCTTACAGACATCTGGCTGTTATCTTCAGTGGGAAAAGGGTACAATATGTATTAATTCCTGCAGTCGTCACAGGTATGTATCAGCTCCTGCTCCTATCGACAGTCGTGCAAACATGGCACCCGCGTGGACGGGCTGTGTCTGGAAGATCCACAACATTAAATCATTCACATTAGCAGAGGGCTAAACAGCAAGTTAGCAGAGTGTTCATGCTCTTTTAGTCCCACAATGTGGAGGTCTTGGGGACCATCTGGGTAATTTGATACCTAGACATCGAACTATTTTGGCTTCATGACCAAAAGACCCATCGATCCACTAGAGGTCAGCGTGCGAGGTTGAAGGTTTGGCACTTAAACCACCTGACGCAAACAACAAGCAGTGACTTTGCTGAGAATGAACATTTTTTTAAGCTTATGCAGCCTAAAGGTGTTTTGGTGCTTTTATTTTGAAATGTTCCATGGGAATGAACAGGGACTCACCTCTGGAGCAATATCCAGTTCTCATTTTTGCTCACTCAGCGTTAAGAAAGACTGAAGCAGATGATCTAAATAAAGCAACTGTCATAAATTGTCACTGGCCTCAGTGTTGCTTACACTTTCCCTGTTTTCTTTTGGCACATTTGTGATGTCGAGTGTGACGCACCAGAAATAGAAACGGAGAGACAAACTCCACTGGGAATCAGAAAGGAATCAATTGCCAGTTTTTAGCTGATTACCTGTATTTAAAAACCTGCATATATGCTTCTGATGCACCGCTGCGACAAGAAATCTTGATCTGGATCACAGCCTTGAAGCTACCGGCGCACAGATCCATCTCATGCCAGACGGGATCACGCTCAACTAAAATTTAACTTGAACGGAAAACATGGCCAATGGTTACAAAGGGCTGAAAAAAATCAGAAACAGTGAACTTCAGAGGCCTTTGTACATCTTTAAAAAAAATGTATACTAATCTTCTGAAGTACTTCTACTTTTGTTTCGAGGCAGGAGATGAATACTGAAGTCTGTTATGTTTTGTGTTTTTTTTCCCCCTCAGAAACTCCCTGATCTCTGGCGTTGCAGGGCAGCTTGAACTCTAGTTGGCGTTGAGGTTTATGCGGCGGGCGGGCGGGCGGGCGGGCAGGCGAGGGCTGGGAGGTGGATAGAGACGAGGAGCGGCACCTGAACCTCATTAACCCTCTGTTTTTTTTTTTTTCTCATATCCCCTCGGTCAGTGTCAGCAGTTGGAGGAGTGTGGTAAGAGCGAGTGCTGTGAGCTGTGGGAACAACCAACACCTACTGGAGAGGGAGAGAAAAAAATAAAAAAAGAAGCGTCTGTTTATATTACAGCCAAAGTGTCTGTTTGCATTATATCTTACAAGTCGGCGTGGCTCCCAAAAGGCAAAGAGAAGTCTGTCCCTCGACTGCGCTCTGCATTGCTAAAGAGAACAAGCCCTGTTGTAATAACTGTAAATATTATACTATCATACCTTTCAGAATACTATGAGCTCATGTTTTATTGAGGCGTGTGTTGCTCGCAGCTTATGTTAGGCTGATACTCGTTACAAGTGTGCTGGCGAGGAAAATCATAAATATAAATAATATCTGGAACCAAATAAATGAAATTCATAGAATATTATAATATTTTTATGTAACTTTCCTCGTTAGAAAAAGTTTGCACAGCAGCGGAGCATGAATTCATATCGTAAAAATCCATTATATTGTATTATTTAAAAGTGCTGGTGTGCCTCTTTCCTGCTAAAATCTTTGGTTTTTTTTTAAGCACTTAACATCCGGTTTCCTTCTTTTTGTTTACCTTTCAAGGTTGCTAAAACCGACTGACAGTATCATAATACAATATTCTGTTTTAACGGCTTAATATATTCAAATGGAAGTTATTTTTTACAGCTTTACCGTTTTAATAAGATGGAAATGTTTTATTTTCTCAAACCGCAGCCTGACAGGTTTGTTTTTTCCATCCTAAACTTCGGGATCCCCATCAGATTTTTAAAAAAAATGAGAGGAGAGGGTTAGAACAATGTTTGGCTGCACAGCACATTGTCTGCCTGACTGGCCGCGCCACCAGGCACCTGCTTGTTAATGCCAAACGCAGAGCACACACTCATCGGTCCGACGTTGGCCCAGACAGACACACAGACAGAAATTTGCATCAGGCACGACGCTGCTTCGTTTTATCTGGTGTGGTGTGTCACGACGAGCACACCGCTCTATTTTTAACCTCATCTCCCGCTGTCGTAACGGTCAAACGTGTTGTCGTACCTGGCAACCCGACCAGGTGAGCCACAGAAAAATCTCCCTCTGTTTGGCAGCATAACGTTGGCGGATGTGCGTTAGCATGCTAAGCTGCGACGTCTTTGACAAACAGTAGCGTCAACACAGTGGTTCTTCACACTCTGATGATAACATTAGATCCAAATTTGATTGTTTTAAACTAAAATTCAGGTCATATTTAAATTAGTCTGTAGGATTTAGTGGAATATTGGGGCGAGGTCGCAGATTGCAGCCCACCCTGCTCTACCGAGGCTTCTTAACATGGTGGTTTGTCCTTCTGGGCTACTGTAGAAGGTAGCGACAACATAGCAGTTCTTTGTTTATAATCAGTTTCTCCCCTTAAATCCCTCCTAAATCCGAGACCTCTGGACCTCCAAGTGTCGTCTAATTAAAATGTATCGCTATTATTACCGTTGCAAACTCGGTTTAAGCGACTGGGGGATGAGGTCGTTTATAACTTAACGGGCTCACAGGAGTTCCCGTCCCTGCATTAGCAGCTTTAATTTGATAGTGTCTCCTGAATCCAGCTCCTTCATAAAATATGAGGTGTGTTTAATGACGGTCAGACACATGAATGTACGCGCGCACACACACACACACACACGCGCACACGCGTGCACAATTCCCCACACACACGACTGTATATACACTTTTAATGACAGCCAAGCATTCCCTTTAATATTCATGCCTTTTTTACGTAACCTTTACGTAACTGTGAGACATGTGTACACATTTCTACGTGCGTGCGCGTGCTCCGCTCCATGCACGTGTGTGTGCATGCACGGGTGTGTAAGTGTGTGTGTGTAGTTTAGGTCTTTTCTCTGTAGTTTCCCTCATTATGAGAAAGCTCTTTAATGTTTGTCTCCCAGTGGAGAGGGGAAGGGAGTGTGAAACTGTTATTGCAGAGAGAGAGTGAGAGAGAAATCTGAGGGAGGGAGCCAGACAGACACTCCTGCTCATGCAGTGTGATCTCTCTGATGATGACACCCGTATTTGCCTCGCGTAGCATCAGCGCGGGGGCTACCTACGCTCAAGCATGCGCTCGCGGTGCGCGTCTGCGTGACCTCAGCACTTCAGTTTGCCGATGACGGTGGGGGGGGGTGAAGAATGATTGGGGTGTTTTACTTAAGAGGATAATATGGATCAGGGTGGGAAGGAGAGGTAGAGGAGGTGGAGGGGAGGGCGGTAAGAGAGATAAGAGCAGATGTGTGGATGAGGGGAGAAAGGAGGGGGCAAGGAGGTACAAGACGGAGAATAAGAGAGGCTGAGGAGGGATGATGGCAGGCACGGAAAAGGCAGAGTCTGCTCCCATCAGGCTCTGACTATACATGACAGTGACTGGAGAGCCCTCAGGATTGTATGTGTGTATGTGTGTGTGTGTGTGTGTGTGTGTATAGGGGGGGTTATATATGTGTGTTTGTGTATGTGTGTCTGGGCATGCTCTGTTGGCCACTGATAACCCCACAGCAGAACTGTCACAGTCACGCTTTCACTCTCAGTCGCAGCGGTGTGGGCACAGTCCTGTGTGTGTGTGTCTGTACATGTGTGTGAGTCCATCTGCCTCTCCCTGTCTGCCCGACTCAGCGTCAGTCTGTTACTATATTCCCCGATACCTCTCCAGTATCAGAGGCCATGATTTAAAACGGCTCGGTGGCTGCACGGGGAGCCCACAGATCCGGGGGAAGAACATCGCCGGGCTAACAGGAGCCTCGTGGCCATTACTCCTGCACAATAGCTGAGCAGCCAGCTGGAGTGCCAGGAGGCGTCGTGGTAGGCTGTCGCTGGACCAAAACAGAAAAGGAAAAAAAACAAAAAAAACAGGAAAGAGAAGTTGGGAGTTGTTTTAGCACTCGCTCAGGGCTGTTGAAGGTGTGGCCCAGAACACCAGCACGGAGGTTTCACCTGCTTAAAAAGATAACAGAGACATTTCTCACCTTTTTTTTTTTTGTAGACTGGAGGTATTCCACTCTGTGTCTGATGAGTTTTATAACTCAAGGCAATTTCAAACTATGATATAATTAAAAAAAATAAAAAAAACTTTAACTGTCAGAGGTCCTCGTTAAAATACTTTTCTCCTCCGAGCCTGAGGGCAGGTTTTACACACTTTGCAATTTATAAAATTCACAAAAATTAAAAGCGATAAATATTCACGGGTTTGACGTGTCTTTTTTTTTTTTTTTAATGATTTGCGGTCTTCCATCACGTCTGATGCTTGATCATTATTTCATAACGATGATGTGATGGGTTTCGCCGTATCATTCCGAAAATGAATAATTCTCGGCAACCTGCAATGAAAAAAATAAAAGTAAACGGAATTAATCATCAAAGTTTGGTTTGATGAAATGCAAAACAGCAGGAACAAAAAGTCTTTCAAATGAAACCTTCAGGTGACTTTCTGTGAAGGACGACTTCAAATCGCACGCAGCCACACTGGGGGGGGGGGGGACAAAGATGCTTAAACAGTAATTAAAAACAACAAGGAATACATTTAAAAAATAACAAATATAAATTGTATGATGCCTTTTGCTATGTCCTGAGTGGGTATGTGGAAGTACTGAAGTTCAGAGATCTAACAGGTGAGTTTTGTGCCGTGTGATCCGAAGTTCAACCAGGACGAATACAACTTTGATCAGACTTGAACAAAAAGCTACATCACGACGTCAAACTTAAGCCGCAATTTGCCAACCTGCATACTCAGACATATGTACTACATCAGCGCTGGACCTTTGAATCAATGAGAGAGCTCGACTGTTCGAGACAGCTACAATCGCATTATCATCGCAGCCTTCTGTGTAAGGTAATGTGATTGAAACGTACATTTGATCCTGTCATTTTAGACTGTGAACACATAACACATCACGATACGGTGTATTGGGTGACAAATATCCTCCTTCAGGTGCCGATAATGACTTCAACCGCCTCACGTGTGCTTCGTTCTCCGAGCCTTTAAATGATTCTGATCAATTAAAGCAACCGGAGAGGACTAAGCACGCTGATAATTCGCCTGGCAAGCGGTGCGAGCTCATGTGGAGCGAACAACAATAAATGTTGCAAAAGCTTCCGTCGCTTTCCTCTCCCGGGCTCAGTGAACCAACTGCGTGACTTTCACTCAGGTCGAGACGCATTGTATGAGCCGGTGCTATCGATCCTCTTCGTTTAGACGACGTATTGATTGGCGGTGTTAGCTGCACTCATTTTTCACGTTTGTAAAAACTGGTCTAACTCGTAATGGCAGCAGATTCCTCAATGGGAACATACAGAAAAGCCGTGCTGGTGGTGTGATTGTAGGGATGGCAACGCTGCTGCGTGACGTCAGTCAGTTCAATATATGTGAACGACTGCTGGAGGGACTGCCGTGGAATCTCACACAGACCATCATGTCCCTGGGAGGATTGGACTGACTTTGGTGATCCCTTGATAATTCCTCCGCTGCCCAGATGAGATTCACATCTGTGTTTTTCAGTAAAATGTCTGGGCTTGATCCCAATCAACTCCTTGCACCTATATTAGTCCTACTTCTCCGTTTTCACCTTCACACCCAGAGGAACAGTGTCCTGATTCTTGATGGGACAGAAGGGTAGGCTGAGGTGTCAGTGTTGTCGAAACAGATTGCAAAATTGTACCAGAAACGTTCATTCAGCTGTCATACCATGTGGACTTTTGGCACAATCAGATGCAAACTTCAAACTGTCATTTTAATCCTACTGGTCCAATTGCTACGCTTTGTTGACGTCTCGGTAACCAACCAGCTAGCTCGCTACGTTGCAGTGTTATTGCTGATTTGTGCATTTTGATGTATTTCATTCTAGCATCCTTCCTCTGATGGTATGTGGCGCCTTAAGTTTAACTTGTGCAGCAGTGAAGTTGCTGCTCGTCTAACATCAGTGCAGACTGGTTGCTAATGGAAGCCTATTAAGCACTGCCAGTGGCCAGGTAATGAAGCAGTCTTCTTATTTATCTGCTGGCTTGATTGATAAGATGAAGTTGTGTACAAATCTTGGGCGTCATTTTAAATGGCTCTGCGAGAGCGACGGGATTGCCGCCGCAACGCAAGAGCGATCACCGCGGCTGAAGGCGGCTTTATTGGAAATGTCCACTTGCTTAAAATAATCAACGTCCACAACATCATCCGTCTTGAAAAGTTGCCGGAGGAGATTCAAGCCGCTCTCTTCTGAAGGGCGAGGGGACGCTCTGAGACGAGGGGTTAGGGGTGAAACACTGGAAATGGGATTGAGCCTCGGTTCATGTTCCCCTCAGGATGAATTGTAATCACGCTGGTGGTCACCTGACATTTGATTGAGCTCCATCACTGGTCAGAATTTTAATTTGCTCAACACTGTGCAAAAAGTAGCCTCATCTAGTATCACCTAAACCAAAACGGTGAGCGTGCTACACATTCCCTCTAGTGATATTGTCTTGTGTCTTGTGTAGCACACTGATATAAGCATATTAGCTCACAGCCCCACTTTGATGAAACACAACCTCACAGAGCTGGCAGCACGGCTCGAGTCTCTACATAATAATATAGGAGTCAATAAATAGACATTAGTATCATGTTGCATTTAAGGACAACACAATATGCTGTAGGATTATGTAGTGGGTTTTCCGCCGGCCCCCCATCACATTGAATTATCTCATGTTCCGCTCTGCATTGCAGCAGGAGTCCTCCAGTGTTCCTGTCCGCGTGCATCATTTTCGGTACAATACGTAAATGTCACGTCATGTCACCGGATACACAGCCGAGGATGCCTCCCGCGGTGCCTGTTTAAAATTCATGGTGTTCTCTCTCTCAAAATAACGTGGACGTAATTGGAAAATCAAGTGGATGTAAGTTTATCGCTTTAAGTGGTTCTGCCGTTTGCTGCAAACAGTTCATAATAAGGAGGAGACGCAGCCCCCCTGAAAACTAATGGAGTGGATCATTTTAAATCACCTCAAGTCACAAAAATGTGGTCGCCTGAAGATATCGGCTTTTTTTAGTAAAGCTGCGGACCAGAATTTTCCTTCTGGTTAATTTCCTCTCTGACGGAGATGATCCTGGTCTTCGCTCCACACATGAAAAACACACATTGAGCTGGATGTTTGCAGAGCTACCTATGAATGTCATCTGTGAGCGACGTTTAACGCGGAAAGACAAAAGCCGGCGGAGAATGCGTCATTCAGCTTCACAAAGTCGCACTCCAGCTTTTTTTCGCACTACAGAAGTAATTGGTTTCATTGTGCCTTTTCTTATTTTAAGGACTCGCTCATCAGCCAAATTTGTCAATATGAAGACGGCGGCGTTTTGTCAGCCTGAGAATATCGAATTTTAATGCGCTGTCAGGTCTTACAATAAAAACATAATTACACTTTTGGCAACACGCGAACAAAACACGGAGTGAGAACTGGAGAATCAGACTGATTCCCCGATTTGTTTCGATCCTCAGTTTTCCATGACCTTTCTGATTAGGTGCTGATGAATTTGTTTTTATTTATTCCTGCGTGTTCAAATTAATTCCAGGTAACTGGAGAAACTTTGCACGCTTCACAGTCCGCGGCTGCAGGTACTTAGACTTGATTTGAGACACATTCATGAAAGCTACTCAAATGTTCCAGTTTCTTTTCCTCGAGATTAATGACCAGCAGTAAAAAAAGCAAAGTACACAATAGCTTCTAATAAGTCTTGTGTTTTTGCAGGCTTAAATGAATCTGCAGTTCAGAGAAAATTGCTGTCTGATCTCTTTGTTTCTTTTTGTTTTTTTTCCAGCACCATTACGATCTCATCCAGCACTTTTAGTGTTTCTGCTGACAGTCCTCACCGTGTTTCCTGCTCTGGTGGGATTAGTGACACCACTTTACACTTGTATTATAAACCATCTTCATTTCCGGAGTTCCAGCACTCTCCCCCCCTCGTGCTCACAGGCCACTTGACAAAGCATCCTAATGCTCGCAACAGTTCACTGATTACCAAGCAGCCTGACAGCCCAGTGGCGGGCGGCACAGCCGGACGAGCCCATCGTGCTGCTCTGCTTCTGGTCAGAGCTCGGCGGGGCTGATTGTCGGGGAACTGCGAGACGTTTTTCAGCCTCGATGGCTGCCAACTTACAAATAGCTCCCCGTGGACCCAAACTGAAGGAAGGTCGATTTAGTGGATCAAAAGGGCTCAACGGGAGAAGGCCTAGTGCCCCTATAATTTTGTGGGTTTGAATCTGTTTCCTGACCTCTGCTGCACGTTATCCTCTCCCCACCTTCCACTTTTACTGCCTCTCTTCACGACTTTTCCGTGCCTCTGTCTGCTGCTCGCCATGTAATGAGTCTGGAGGGTCATAAAGAATAAAACTTTCCCCTTAACACACACTTTACAGCCTATGTAGCACCTTTATCTAAACTCAAAGATCGCGGAGAGCAGGGCCCTGTTGCGGAGAACGTGTCTTCAAAAAGAAGCTCGAGACAAAACAGAAACTGAACTTTGAATTCACCAAACGGCATTCGATACCTCATTAAACCTGGTATTAAAAGGTCTAATCTGTATCCGTATGTGTTGTCTGGATGATGAACGATCCGATCTCTCCTTTGCCTTGTATTTTTTCGATGCATTCTTGTGGTCCTCATTCAGATCAGGTCTGTCCTTCCGAGTTATTTGAGGTGGCAGCCATTCGGCTCCAGACTCCCTTTAAAAAAAAAAAAAAAAACAATTACTGAATTTTGTGAGTTATCGAGTTAGGGAAAACTTTAATGACTTTTCAAAGCGCTGTCTATGACAAATTCTTAATTATCTGTCGGTTCTTGTAAATTCTGCAGATGTGAAGTACGGAGTTATTCTTTTCTTTGCATAAAAAAATACCGTCCTAGTTTCTGTTGGCGCTGCGGCACCATCATCGAGGCTACTCTCTAACTTAAATTGCACACAATACAATCTCTACAAAGATGTGAAGAGTTGCAGGCAGTCGGGGGAATCGAAACTTGAGGCAAATCGTCTAAGATCGGTGCAAATGTAAGGATTCGAAATGATAAGCAGCAGGGGACAGGTGTAGTGTAGCTGTTACATGTGATGGCAGCCTCCCAATAAGGGCCTTATAGATGAAATGCATATGCATATCACGTCTCACAGTCAAAGGAGACCTCCCAACTTTTTCATACGAGGTACAATGATGAGTGATATAAGCACCATGAGTAATAAACCTAAGAGCAGAATGACAAACAGCGTCCAAGGCTGAAGGGTACAGGGAGAAGAATGCTTATAAATCACATCTCATACCAGAGAGAGAGACACCTTGACAATCCTTTTCCTGCAAAGCAGTGATAGTTAGTTTATTTCTGCTCTAGTTTGTCGTCCATCCAGATACCGAGATATGTTCTATTCTGTCTCTCTCTCGACGTTGGATCCTCACGGCGGCTCTGAAGGTCAAAAGACAACATTTCAGAGAAGGCAACACAATTCAGGAAATGGTCGTGTTTGTTTTGTGAAATGTTGTGTTTTGGTGATTTTTTTTTTATGTCATTTGTGTTTTGTGTAATGTTGTTGTGCTTTGACCGTCTGCAGAGAGCACAAAAAACTGTTCTGTGTGCAACTTGGCGAAGGGAAATGTTTGCTCCGGCTTATCGAGCGTCTTTGGCGACAAAATACAAAATTGTGCTCAAAATCGTAAATCAAATCGTGTCCCTAGTTTGAATTAGAAAAGCTCAGTGTTCTCACCTCAAACGCGACTTGTCAAGACTTCTTCTTCTATTTTCTGTTACTATTGACTTACTTCAGCGTCTGTGCCTCCAAAAATACAAACTTGTCCATTTGTCAATTTTAAGTGACGTGATTGGAGGGAAGGTGTATTTTGGAGAGCGTAGGAGGCGGCGAGTCAGGAGTCAAAAAACTCACAGGGGGTGAGGTGTTTTTAGAAGTCCCATTTTTATCTCAGCTGCACAGTTTGTAATTCTTCTCTCTCTTCTGCTTCATCGCTTCGTGTGAGAGCTGGGAAGGATATACTGTATCAATATTGTATCGATAGGACAGGATCTGAGGATCTGAGGCCAGATATCGTGTGTGAGTTTGGTTATATAAGCCGTGTAGCTTAAATTATGTCCTGTCTCGGGCTTTAAAGCTGCCGTTTAGGTCGTCTGTTTTAACCTGTTTGCCCTTTATATACATACCACATTACAACTAGCTTGTCATATCCAGATGTCTACATACTTTTGGCCTCTTTAAGTACGTGCGATGTAGTTTACATAATGTATTTTCCTGGTCTTAAAGGCTACAGTACAAATCAGGCTGGATTTCCACTTCATTTCATCCGCTCGCTGCACCGCGGCCGCACCGGGCTGATTTATCATACTGTACAGTGTGTGATTAGGTCATGTCCCGCTTTAATTACATTACCCGCAGTAATTGTGTTTACATTCTTTCATTTACTTTGTTGAATGGGGTGACAGTGGGCTGCTCAAGCACTCAGAGCGCTGGAATTACATCCAGGTAACTTCTATTTCACCTTGCCACATTTCTGAATAGAAGACTATTACCGTGTGGTCACATTCTTCTGCTCACTTTGATACAGAGCGGCGATCGCCGTCGGAACGAGGTTTGCCGCGGAGATGGTTTTGACTGATTTGTGTCGTTGAATCACGAGAGGACTACGGGTTCTTTCTTAAACTTTATTTAGTCCAACTCATTAACTACCTCTATCTCTGTAGAGCTGTGATAACGGGTTTTCCGGCCACTTGCAGTAAAGTCAAGTGCCGAACACATCTTGAACACATCATCAAAGCTGAAATGGCAAAGTCCAATATGTTCTTCTACCTCTGTTTTTGGTCTCCACCAGCCGCGTCTTTATCTGCTGAATGCTCCACTGTTGCCAGCCAATCACTAACTGCGAACAATTACACAGTTAAACATGCTGAGCTCTCTAAAGCAGAAAAGAGCTGCCGATTCAGCAGATCAGTCGCTGTAGGTTGTCACCACAAACGTTTTCATATTGTTATCAGAAAAACATTGTTACAAGTTAAAGAACATTTGGCTCTATTGTTACCAGGAGACTCATACATAAGGATCTGTTCTGAGGAGGATGCTGTTTGATGGTGTACCATCTCCAAGTCGCTGTAAATTTCCTCCTGTCAAGCCGTTAGAAGTCTAATCTCCAGCACTTTGTCTCCTTCTGCTTTTTTTTTGTCTAATTTTAGTGCTCTCCCAACAGTGTGCTGCCGTTTCCTCTGTTTTAGCTGCACTGCACAAACTGCTGCGTCTAAATAAAAAGCACAAGGGAAACTGCCAACGTGTCAAGCAGACTGCAAGGTGGTGTTTAGCTCGGACAAGGACTTCCACCCACCTTATGTTATTTCCCCTCGAAAAAAAACAGTATTACTGCAGAGTCATGGCAGGTCAGGCCGGCGATGTCCACTCCACACGCCAAACAACTGAAGCGCCGGGCTCCGTGCCAGCGGATGAATGTCAACCAAACAGTGGGGCGAGCCTTCAAGGATAAGAATCTGTCTCTCTACGGTCACCTTTAGTGGTCAGATTCATGAGAGAAATCTCCCTCCCCCCCCGCCTCACCCTGCGGGGAGGAAATGCCGTTATCTTCGGCTACAGATTCGGGCCCGAGGGGTTGAGGGGCGACGCCTGGGATGTTGTCTCCTCCTGTGGTTCAGCTCGTGGTTTGTGTGGGAACGGTTATCTGATGACACTTTTATAATCCCTCACACAAGTATCCCTATAGTAGCGTGTCGCGTACAATGCTTAACTCTGAAGCTTTACAGTGGATTACACTAAGAAATAGGGTCGCTAACCTTTCAGCTCTTAATCTCTATAGGAGGATCTTCATCGGGACATTCGGAAGACGCGCCACTTCCAAAAACACTACACGTCCATTTAGCGGAGCTCTTTGTGTGACCTGTAATGTATTAGTTAATGACTACAAAAATCCCAGCCTTTTAACTTTTTTTTTTATTCATTTTTTCATTGAAGCAAAAGGTGTTAAGTGTGACTTGTAATTTTTGATGATAATAGAATGTGCTCCCATGCCAGCAATTATGTTTGTGCGAGTGCGTGCCACTTGTTTTTTCCCATTTGCATATTTTAACACTAACTCCACAGGAGCCTGTGAATAGCCAACTGAGGTACTTACTTTGAAGTAATAATGTTTAAACTTGTGATACATTTTTTTTTAAAAGGATCAGTGATTTAGACTCAGAAAAGTGCGTTTTATCCTGCAGTGCACGGTCATTTTTCTAACAAAGAGTTGAGCTTTAAGTTCTGTCTTTGCTGCAACAATCTATATCGAGCGCAGGGAAGGGAAGGAAAAAAAAAAAGAAAAAGAAAGGCTGAACGCTGGTGGTTACAGCCGATTCCCAAGGCTGCCGGTGTTGTAGGTTGACTGCTCCTGAGTTCCTCTGGAGGTGTGTGTGTGTTTAAAAAAGCCCTGAAAAACATTCTGCCGCTGTGAAAAATCGCTTCAAAGGGGGCATTTCAGCAGTGTTGACTATACGGCGAGATACGTCTTAAAGAAAACACTTTCTTTTCCCGGCCGTGATGGATCTCGGTAGAGGTGCATCCAAAGAAGACAGAAGAGGCAATATGTATGAAAATGAGCGGATGCAATGTTCCAAGGGGCTTCAATACCAACAGAGAGGGAGATGTTGTAAAATTCTACCCCCCTGAATATTATTGCTCTGGGACGCATCACCCGTCATGGCTCCGCAGCGAGTCTCCGGGAATTAAAGACGCGTCTCCGCGGAGGAGGGAGAACGGCAGCGACGACACAAACACACACACACGGACGTAAAGGCAGACGGATACTATAGAGCTCATGGAACACACATGGGCAGTAACGAGCGTGATCATATATAAGAAGAAACATGCACAGTCTTAAGCTGCTGCGCACAACCTGACTGTCAGCGAAAGAATAAGCGAGTAAATGTGCCTTTCCGTCCACTTCTGTTCTGAGAATATTAGGAGATGGTTCAAAGCAAACAACTTGAAGGAATTCATTCTCCAGTCAGTCGTGAATAAACCGTTGCAGGAGAAGATGAAGTAAACCGAAAGAGGGCCGGCCAAATTTCAAATGGCGGGAAAAAAAAAAAACTTAAAAAAAACACGATACACAACGTGAAATTTAATGTTTATTTCATGTAATCATTTGGAAATGTTACCTCGTCTCCATCGCCGCTTCTGATGCTTTCATCCGTTTCCCTTTTCTCTTTGGCGTAGCTTCTGTGGACGTCATGATTCATTGATGATTTATTTACTAGATCTGTTTTTTTACGTTTCCCACCGCAGTCAAGAGCAAAAACTTTATTTTTTTCCCTAATTCAAGGCTTTACCACTCAGTTTTGTTATGCTGAAATTGAAAAGTGGATGGAAGTGTACCCCAGTTAGCATCCTAGCAGTTTGGCACAGCAGGACTGTCAAAACGTCGGTGCGAGTGTTGTGCGTGGAGCTGAAGTACGAACCATTCTCTGCACTTTTTATCTTTCTCTGTCCAAAACCATAAACACCAGAGCAGAAGTGAAAGGAGTGGATACAACTTTAACAACTAATTAACCAATGTAAGCTGCAAACATGCCCAGCTAACTTACAGTGGTAACTTTGTGTTTATTCCAAGGACAAGGGACATTAAGCAGCTCCGTTGTTTGAAAGGGGCTACAGTGTGACTCATTCTGAAGTGGAGACTCCATACTGTGAGTTTGTTGAGGCTACTGTTAGCAGCCTGATCCTTCATTTGGTTCAGGGATGTTTCCACCCCTGCAGCTCCCTTTGTTTACTCTCTTTCAGCATTGCTTTTGGTCTCCGAGAAACTCCTGAGAGACTTTTCTGTTCCTTTAACTGCTCAAAGGCTCGACTTTGTTCATCAGCGAGTGTGTATGCCTACCGACTGTTTGGTGCTGAGCAGATGGCGTGCTGTGTCCTATTAGCTTGTTTCACCAAAAAGACAATGCTGCAACAGCTGTGAGAACGAACCGAAACAGTAAAGTTTTGGGGGGCCGGACGGCGGAAAACAATTATCCCAGAAAGCATCTTTTAAAACTGTGAAGCTGAGCGGAGCTGCAGGGGTCGAAGCCAACGTAAACCGAGTGAAGAACGGAACAGAGCTGCTCACGGTGGCCTGAACTCGACTTGTGTTACTTCCACGCTGTTTTGCCGTGAACCTCCAGAAATGTTTTGCTGAATATGACTTCCCGTCCTCATCGGGGTACGTTTTGGAGAACTTGTCCTTTAAGATCCTTCTCCACGATTGTCCTCTCATCTGCAGCTGGTCAAACCTTTTCGAGCGACAGTACACGTGTCGATCCACAGTCGCCGCTTGAAAATGACAAGCACATGCTTTTGTTTTGTGAAACGGGGAGACCTATTGTTTCAAAGATCGCTGCGGATTCCAAGCGGTAAATCTGCCTCCGCGTACAGGCCGAGAGCTGATTGCTTTTACATGTATGGATGCAGGAGGGAGGTTATCCAACAGTCATTCTCCGGTGGCAAGAAAATGGCCTCTCGTCCTTTCATGCATCGTGCCTCCCTGTCCCCTTTCTGTCTCCTCTCCTCGAGCACTTCCCTCTGTCCCATTTCCCATCTCTCTCTCTCTCCCCCTCTCCCTCTAACTGCGCTTTCTGACAACCAGGATGCTGACAATGGCTTCAATAAAGATGGATTGAAATTGGCTGTGGCTGGATTCGGCTTCCCAAGGCACACAATGGAAGGACCTAGTGCTGTAATTATTACTCTGGATTCCAGCACACTGTTGGGCAAACTCATTCTCCCTCCCCGTGTTCCCCCCTCCTCTCCCTCCGTCCACCTCTCCCACGGTCTCCCTCTATCCGTCGTTCTCCTCCTGAGTTCCTCTTCCTCTCAGGTTGATATTTCTCACCTCCTCCTCCTCCTCCTCCTCTTCTCAATCTGTCCCTGCTCTCTTTCAGTCCCTCTCTCTCTCTCTCTCTCTCTCTCTCTCTCGCTCACCCTGTTCAACCCAGTACAGTCCATTATTGTTGTTTGCTAAAGTAGAACTATAATTTCACAGCTGAGGAGCCAGATCAGGTCTGGAGTAGTGATTAATAATCTGACGGTGAATAATGATTTCATCCTCCATATTCAGCTGTAGGTAATTATGCGCTGTGTAATCGTGGAATAGATTTGCTCATGAAAAACAGACTTATTCAAATGTGAGATAGAAAAGCGGAGCGCCTTGGGTGTGTCGAGGCATCCGTGAAGCTAAATTTACATGGGCGGGATCCAAATATAGGCCCAGGAATAAGATTAGAACATTAGCGTGGGCGTCACTTCAAGCCTCTCCGGTCTCAAAGTCTTACCCGGTCTTGTTTCAGCTGCTGGAGTGAGGCGCACTTGCCTGCCTATCCCCGCTCATCACAAATGTGATGAATGTGTCAAAAGAAGCGATGCGAGGCATTTCATTCTCTTTGTCCTTGTATCTCTTCTTGTCTATAATGATAATGGATTGCATTTATTTTCTCGATGGAAGTCGGGGGGGGGGTGGGGATCAAAAGGTGGCGGGCGAGGCAGCAGACGGAGCGAGAGGGGAAGATTGCTGGGAGGGCTGCAGATATGAGCCTTCGTATTTTGTTGCTGCTGTTTTGTTTTTTGGGTTGTTTTTTTTAATGTTTTTTTTTTTTTTTTTTAAATTGGTCTCAAAGCAGCTGAGCATCGTGCCGGGGGGGCAGTAAGACACCAACAACACTGTCACTCACTCAGAAGGTTTGACACACAGAGAGGATGCTCCTGAGCACGGCCACACACACTTTTAACTCCATGGAACAGGACGTAATAACACGCTTTGCATAATTAATTGAGGTATCTTGATTTACGTGTGTGTGTGTGTGTGTGTGTGTGTGTTGTCTTTGTATTTGCACAGCTTTGGTTATTTTGGATCTCGCCGAGGATGCTAGCACACACACACATTATGCAGATGATCAAAACAAAGGTCACAATGCAGTTAATCCTGGTTCCATAGCAGTGCTAAGTGTTTTGTACAGTGTGTGTGTGTGTGTGTGTGTGTGTTTGCACAGGTTTGGTTATTTTGGGTGATGTCAACGAGACAGTGAAATCCTTTTTTTTTTTTTTTTTTTTTTTCTGTAGGTACAAGTTTCTCTATCCGGTTGCCAGGCAACCGAAAGCCTTGGGTTGGTCCACAAAAGGCATGTGCGTGCACGTGCATCCAGATGTGCACGCACGCACGCACTGGCACATATTAACACACACACACACACCTGCGTGGGACCGCAGTAAACATTGGGCTTTCGCGGCAGATAAACAACAGCTATCACCCCCCGTCACTGTGTCCACTCTGGGGTTTGTTCTCACAGATCACATGCCAGATCACCAACAGTGTGCGAGTGTGAACGCATGTGTGTGTGTGTGTGTGTGTGTTTGAATGTGTGCATCAGGGGGATTTTTAAAGTGCCATTGTTTAGACAGTTTAGATAGTTCTGCTTGCCAAGGAACCAACAATCCCCCTCCTGTACGCACACGCGGCGACACACCAATATAGAGTCACGCTGCACATATGCATGCGTACATACACACACATCCGTGCAAACACACACCAATGACAGGGGAAGATGCTCATCCCCACTCAGGCGTGGGAGACGGGCGTCAGGTAGAATTTCTTTCCCCCATATTTTCTGGCGGTGACAGGTGGGGTAATGGGCCATTAGATTAACACCAAACAGAGGAGGTGGTTTCAAACGTAATGTAATGCTTTGTTGATAGAAACCAGACGCTGCTCTCCTCCTGACGTAGGCTTTTTTTTTCTTTCTTTTTTTCTGCAGTGCATGCCCATACACGCTTCCCTCAAAATAAGGCCAATGATGATAGAATGAGGCAATCTCTGCTCTTTAGTGTGTGTGTGTTAGTGTGTGCGACTGGGTGTGTGTGTGTCAGAAGAGAAAGAGAAGGCACAAACACCGGGAGAGAGGGAATCCAGATGGAGGGTATGTGAGTGCATGTGGGGGTGTGTGGAAGTGTGTGTGTGTGTGTGTGCTCATTAAAACAGAGATGGAGAGGAGAGAGAATCCTCTGTGCCCATCAGCGAGGATTTACTGATGAGGGAGTAAAGGGTCTCTCATCTCTCCTTAGACGTTCCCTCTCCAGCCTCCTCCGCTCCCTCACTGCCTTCTGTTAATTGCCAATTGTTCAATACTGTAAACTCCCTCTGTCAGCACGTAACCCTGTGAAGACGGAGAGTTAAAAAATTCTGACCCGTTTCAAAGATGGAATTTTGTTCTGTATTCCAACTGTAGATGGTAAAAAAAAAAAAAGAAGAAAAAAAACTGCACCGCCTTCAGCTGCAGCTCGTTTCAAGTTGAAACAGATGGTTGGACGGCGGTGGTGCTCCTGCAACAGGTCAGACTTGCGCGACTACAAAGCTCAGCTAAGTGGGGCTGATTTGTAACAGCACGGCGCGAGAGGATAAACAACGACTTGACTGGAAATGAGTGAGAGATTATTTTTAAAAAACAAACAAAGGGTTTTGCCTTCCGCTGTCATGTAGAGACAAAGACGTCAGGGATGTATTTTAAGAGTGCCAGTCTCCCTCAAAAATGAGACACATTAAACAGAAATACTCAGAAATGACAGTGTGTCGGGGGACATTAGAGAGCAAGCGAGGTGAGGCTTTGTGCACAAGTTGGCACAACGTGTTTAATATTGAAGTCCTCCTCCACTCATAATTGTGTTTTGCTTGTTGGTTGACCTTCGCGGTGCAGAATGATGCACGGGCAGACTTTGACGCGAGAAATCTGTTTTCAAATTCATCAGCTAAAGGAGGCTGACCTCGAGTTCAAAAGACTTTGAGCTGGTTAGCTCCCGCTAGCTGGAGCTACAATCCCAAGGTAAGAATTCTGAATCATCCAGCTAGCTGCTCTTTACAAACGAACACAGAAGAAAAACACCAATTCACTTCTCCTTTTATTCAATCGAAAGCGACTATGATTGACATTTTCACCTTAATCTGTAGGTCCTCTCGGCTTAAGAAAGCTTTCTAGCTAGCTCATTGTGCTATCGCTCAAGTTTGGTTCACTCTCGTCGCTCTCAGGCAGCTGTTTTCATCAAATGCTGAGCACACAGAGACAGTTAGCAACTAACTCGCGAAAGAAATGGAGCATTTAGCAGCTAACGAGCCAAATATTTCCCCCGAGCAGTTGGTGGAGACCAAAAACAGAGCTAAAAGAGAGTGAATGTTGGATTTACATTCGCCAAATTGCCACAAACTGAACTCTCAATGAATAAAACAATGTGACTCAGGCAGAAATGTACATGCATGATGTAACGCCTTTAAGTTTTATTCACATTACAGTCTTGCTTGTCAACTTCCCTCTTCACTCTCCTAGAAGTTATATCGTCAGGCGAACAAATGACCTTGAGAAAATTAGGGATTTCTCTTGGTTGATATTTTTGTAAAGTACAAACTCAACAAAGCATGCAACAAATCTAGTCACTTTTAGACATTTTCATACAGAAATGTTTCATTTTCTTATCTTTAACAAAGCCACTGCTGCATACCTGCTCAGTTTACCAGCCGGAGGATGTGATTCTGAATTACATCTCGGCATCAAACTGCAGAGCTGCTGTTAACAGCATCGGTTAGCCCATTTAAAGCTTCCTCAGCCGCGTTGTGATTCTAAAGATTTTCCAGAGAGAAATACACTAAACCCTGTGAAGAGTAAAAGGACAGTCTCTCTCTCATTGATCTCTGCAGCCAACAGGAGCTAGTTGGCCCGCTGGCAGTACAGTTCAAGCTGACAGGTGCTGAGTCAGCTCGGAGAGTCTGGGACACGTGTGATCCGTTCAAAAATCCGGAGGCGCGGGAGTTTCACAACGCTGGTGACAAGTCCGCTCGACGTTGTCACTTAAAACACAGTTTTGACACGAAAATGCTGAAATAACACTTTATAATAGGTTGAGTTTTTAAAAATGGATGTTTCCCGTTTCTTTATTTATTTAGTATCGTACACTTCGGGGCTCCACATAACGCGGACTGGAGCTACAGATGAGAGACATGTTGCTGCTGTTGCTGGGCTGCAGAATTTGGGCTCCGTGACAAAAACTCTAAAGCAGCTCTGACACAATATCCATAATGCCTGACATGTTTTAGGGCCCCTGTCCAGCTCTGGGTAAAACCCCCTTTATCACCGCAGCGTCAACTTCTCACGGACTGAGGAAAACTATTTTACTTTTGGATGAGTGACAATGCATTTTTTGACACCATTCAGCGAGCGTCTGGAAAGGATTCGCGAAGCCAAACAGACACGAAAATGGAATCGAATCTACACCGGAGTCACCCGAAATTGGACCTTCATCATGAGAAATGCATGAATCCATACCGCAACCGGAGTGGACATCGAAATAATAACGCGCCACCAGTGACAGCCGAGATAACAACTCGGCGCAGTAATTGCCTGACGGCGAAACAATGAACGTTCGTGAAAACCAGATAGAGGGAGAAGCGAGCCGAGGGTCGGCTGTTTGTATTTGCTGCTCCGGCGTCGGCAGCGGATCAAGATGACTGAGTGTAAGCGAGCTAGTCAAGGCCGCGCCAAAGAATCCATATCAGGAGAGAGGCAGAGGAGTGAAAGGCAGATCAATGTGCAAACAAACCCAGCCTTGCAACAGAAAAAAGAAAAAAAAAAAAAACACAACCCTCTGCTCTGGCTAGAGGACTTTTTTTTTCATTATTCGGCACTCTTATCTTTTAGTCAGGGCTGAAAAATATGTCTGGTAAGTATAAAAAATATATATATACAAGGGGGGAATGTTTGGTCTACAGAAGTCTCGGCCCTGAAATGTTACAGTGGTAATCTGTGACAACCTGTTTTTGTTCCATTATGTCTGTGTTAGGCGCCTCGTTGCTCTGGTGTTTATGCACTTTACTCCGCGGAGAGCCCTCGTCATTTAAACAAGGGAGAACAAAAACTCCTTTTTCCCTCGGATTTTGTGCTGCTGAAGTTTATGTTGCCTTACACGGAGCACCCTTGTTTGCCTCTTTCAGCTTTGGTTTTGTGATTGTTGCTCATGCAGACGACTGAGTTTTCGCTCCTGTCAGATTGCTGCGGCTGCTGCTGCTGCTGCTGGGTGTTTTGGAAGGACAAATATAAAAGACTTTCATGAGCTGTTGTGCTGGTTTAATTGCCATAAGGGGAGCAGAAAGCCCTGACATTTATTTCGCGCCGAAAGGTTAAGGATTATCACGACTGGGAAAAAGGATAGATGGATGAGGATTATATTGTTACTCGCTATTACCTAGGTGAATACAGGTAAAAGCAACAATCCCTCAAAGATTTAACATCCAGACGAGCTGGATGGAACAAAGAGGAGGAGGCGGGTTAAAGAAGATTTTAAATCCTAGCGACGTCTGTTGAGGGCAGGAGGGAGCGAAACTCAATATTTGAGGAATCGCACCTCTGCTTTCTGTTTTGCTTTTCTGTTCCTTCATTGCCTTTGTCAGCCTCGGAGGCTGTTTCACACCACACATCTCTCTCTCTCTCTTTCTCCTCTCTCCTCTCTGGCCACAATAGAGAGTGACGCGCTTTGCAGCGGACAGGCAGAAAAAAAGAAAGAGAGGGGAGAATACGCAGACGGATTACCAGGCAGATAGATCAGGAGGTGGTGGAATTATCTATGCAGCGAATCACAGCAGTTACAACTTGTGATCACAGGAGAAGGAGCGAGAGGCAGGGAGACAGAACGAGAGTGACAGGCGGAGGGAAGGAGGGAGGGAGGGGAGAGAAGGATGCAAAAACAGGTGAGGAGGGAGGGAGAGGAGAGGAGGTGTAGTTGAAAGTAAGGAGAGAATGGAGCAGTGGAGGGAATCGATGTTCCCCATGCGATCCATAGAACTCTCAATTATCCTACTGCAGCCTGTCGACGGCAGCTCTCAGGATGAAGAGGGGGAGTGAAGAAGGGAGGAAGGGGGAGACGTGAACAGGTCGCCGGCGTTTTCAGCCGAGCAGAGCAGAGTGGTGGTGATGGTGAACCATGCGCTGCGATGCAAATGTACTGTCCTGTTTGTCTAGCGGGCGCCGGCTGCAGAGGACAAAAAAAAAAGAAAAAAAAACACAAGACACGGGAGAGAGAGAGAGGGAGAAACAGATCGACACAGGGAGAGAGAGTGAGAGGGGGGAGAGAGAGGGTGAGAGTGGGACAGCGACAGAATGGAAATGAGACACAGAAAAGACAGAAAAAAAATGAACGAACTGAACAAAGGGAGAGAGGGAAAGAGATGAAGGTAAAGAGAGACAAAGACAGCAGAAGGTGGAAAAATAGGAGGGGGGGATGCTTTGAACGGAGAAGAAGAAGAGAGGGAAAGATAACAAGAGATGTGAAGAGAGGAGGAAAAAGAAAAGAGGGTAAATAAATCCAATAGAAAGCTTCCACTTACAGCATCTGACTTCCTCTGAGAAAATCAATGCCGACCGTAGCCAGATTCCCCACAGGCCAAAGAAAAAAAGATCCGCTCTGCATGAGCATTTTCACACTCAACACACATGTCAGCTGCGCTACACCTGCGAGGACGCTCTATTTACCCGGCAGTCATTTGCTGGACTTAAGTGCCTCGCGTCTAACCCCCCCGACACAACCCAAATCCAAGTGTAACTCCAGTCCTAATCCTACAGCCGTGTCGGATGTTGTCTAGCTTCTCCCCGTGATTTGTGAAAATCTGTCTCTCCATCCTTCGCCTGCGCGCCGAAAGAAGGTACAAAAGCATCTTTTAGCTCACAAACCAAGAGGAACAAATGATTCTGCCATCATATTAAAAAACCGCTGTTACTTACTGATGCGAAAAACAAAGTGACTGTACTCCTAATATAATCCTTTTGAACTAAACACTACCCCCCGCTGTAGCTGAGACATTACAAATTCAGGAAATGGAGGGGAAAAAGAGAGAACACTCAGCGCAAAACTGGGAGACTGACTGCAGCCGAGTTTCAGCTCCACTCGGCTGTTTTATGGCAATGCAACACCGAATGGGTCACACATCGCAGCATTTTTTGTGGCAGTTTTGGCTTGGCATGCTGCGGTAGTCGGTGCTCCCAGTGTTAAACGGTGGTCCGGCCGGCAAACACTGATTACACTTCTTGCCCACTACCCCTAACGTCATTAGCACCGGTGGACACTATAAACAGCGGTAAACGTCTGCTCTGTGCAGCAGCAGGGCCAGCAGCAGAGTAGCAGGAGTCACGGATCACTTGTAATGTGTCGAGAGTAGTTTACTGCCGGAGGATTCATGGACAAAGTTGGCAAAATTTCAGATTTTAATGTCATGTTAATGAGGGAACAGTTAGTTACCTTACTGAGAAGTTGGAGGTGTGCAGCCTTTCACCTGCAGCTCTTCATCTAACAGCTCCTTCAACACTCCCACAGACTGAATAAAACTACTCCCAGACATATTTATAATTGATTTGCTGCCAACAAATGCAAAAAAATGACAGTTGTTTTGCTCTGTAGCCACATTTTGATGAATGGTAGCAGTGAATGATGCTAATATCACTGAACACTTTGCATTTCCCGTGTCTGACCTACTTCAGAATGAAAGTCAACTAATGTTTTGCCCATTAAAAGCTTTAAGTGCGAAGCCGCATCAGTAGGAAAGTGAGTGTATTTGCTTGTAAAAAGCCAGTGTGCGAGGGATTACCGGTGTTGTCATGAGCAACCCTAGTTTCTGCTCACTTAAAGCTGAGAAACAACAACTGGGTGCGTTTTCTGGTGCATCTGGGGCTCGAGTCAATGTGGGATGGAGCACTGACACTGACTCTGGTCATGCATAATTCACTCAAGATACGTGTTTGGGGAAGCTGCTAGTTTGTATGTGATTTGACCCATTTTAACTATGTAGGAGCAGCGTTCAGCACTGTGCAACAGCTTACATGCGTGTTTCCTTATGTGGGAGGAAGCACCCGGAGCATCTGGAGGAATCTCACTTGGAGAACATGCTAACTTGACAAAAAATGTCGCCACGATAAGGGTTCAAATCCAAGACCTCCTGCTGGGAGGAAACACATGGCACGTGCAAACAGGAAATTCCAAATGTTAGCATGAACTTCATCAGACTAACATGTGAAGTGTTTTTTTTTTAAAAAAAAGCTTGTTGTGCAGTTGTGACCCATTGACATTACTGAAGATTGTTGCTGATGTATAAACTGGGGAGTGGTTAGCTTAGCTTTGCATACAGACTGGAAACAAAGGGAAACAAGCTAGTTTGGCTTTCAAAGGTTAAAAAAATACACCTACAAGTACCTCAAAGCTCACTCATTAATTTAGCATTTTCACGAAAAGACACTAAATTTGTTCCCCCTCTCCTCGCACCCGACAACAGCTTCTCCGCAGATCACTGCTGCAGTCAGGCTGATAAACAGGAGTGAAGATAAATCCACATTTTTTTACCTCAAAGGTTTAAAAAGGCTGCAGGTGTTTATTCCTCCAGAAGGTCTGGCTCAGTCTGCACCCAGCTCTCTCCTCGAGGGCTGGCCATATTATGTGTTTACATCTGTGTTTTTACATCATTGAGGACCAGTCAAAATGTCCTTCAAACATTGTGTTTTTTCAGTTTGTTTCCTCGCAAGAAAGTCCAAACACACACACACATATACACATACAGAAATGATATTGCACAATCAATGAGATACCCCCCACAGACTCAACACACACACACAAACACACAAACACAGCCGACAGAGACACACGACACGCCACACAGGAAAATAAATGCAATCTTAAGGTACGTTGATGACTCATTTTAATCGATGGGAGACGTTCTAACTGCTCCAATCTCCGGGGAGGGCCGGCTCCCCCCAGCTCAGCGGGGGGGTCACTGGGAGGAGATCCGCCACATCGATAGATCACTTAAACTCGGAGGGGAAAGAGAGAAGCAAAACCAATCCATGAATCTGTTGAGTTGTGTGTGTGTGTGTGTGAGAGAGAGAGAGAGAGAGAGAGACAGAGGATTGTATGTAGTGTATGTGGACGTGAAGAGAAGGGAAGAGAAAAGATTTGTGGCACTAAGAGCTCTTCTGGGTCCATGAGACCCAATTCTCTTTAAAGAAACTTCATCATCCTCCCTCAGTGTCACTGTGTGTGTGCGTGTGTGTGTGCGTGTGCGTGTGTGTGGACGTGCACTCGTACAGTATGTGTGTGTGCTTTCGTGTGATAATTGGGCGTAAACAACAGTGAGACAGTAATTAGGGAATTGCCATTTTCTCTTCTCTCCTCAGCTGTATTGTCTTTAAAGGTGCTTGTGATTATGATTGATGCGCCTTTTATTCTGTGTTTGTGTGCGTGCGTGCGTGTGTGTGTGCTGTGCGTGCGTGTGTGAGATTGTGATAAAGGGGTTATTGTATTCGGACTCAAGCTGCGCTGCACTGAAAGGGGGCCGTACCCAGTCATTATGGTCACTAAGACATCCATTGATCAAACTGTCAAAGTATCTATGTTTGTGTGTGTGTGTGTGTGTGTGTGTGTGTGTGTGTGTGTGTGTGTGTGTGCAGTTTTGAGTGTGTGTGCTCGAGCCTGATAAGCTAATTGCCCCTTGGCCAATGGAAATACACAGTCTAATGGCTCCGAGACATCAAGTCAATTAGCACACATAACAACGGGCAGCGATACAGTCATTCACTTTACACGTTTTCCCCCTCATCGAACATCATCAGCCCGTTGCTTTTCATTGTTTCCTCTTCCTTGGCGCGCTGCTGGTATGTGCATACACACCTACATGCGATGCTAACATGCTTGCACACACCCACTTGTGGTGCGTTTCCCTCAGCGCGCATTGCAAAAAAAAAAAAAAAAAAAAACATCTGCGCGCGCCAGCTGAAAATGAGGCTATATGTGGAGAGAGCTGCGAGGTGGTTATACCTCAGGGAGCTGATTTACAGTGCAGGAGTGTGTTTTATGCTAACACAACACAACACACACACACACACACACTCACATGTACAAGACACAGATACATAGAGACACAGATGCCTGCCAACACAATAATTTATTCATTCTAAAAAAAGGAGGAAGCTGCTGAATCCCTCAATCGACACGGCGCCTTTCAAACCTGAACGCACACACGAACACACCCGAGCGGCTTTTCAAAAAAAACAAAAACAACAACACATGTACAAAAACACACATGTACCCGAACAGGCGCACACGTATACACAGATCGCACACACACAGAGGTATCTGGAATAAAATGGGATTAACGGTGGCTGCAGCTTAATCCTGTTTGTTTGGTTGTCTGTTTTTTTAAAGCCAGATTCTGACTGCATCACATTCGCATCGAGCTCTGGAGTTTAAACCCAGATCTGTCAATTTTCTCGCCCACTTTCCCCTGTTCCTCACACGTGGACATGTTAGGAGAAGACTGCATTAAGTGCCTTTATCCAATCTCTGCATCCCTTTCGAAGTAAAACTGCGATTTGACGTCACTAAACCCATAAATATTTCCACTGCTCCGATAGATTAAAAGGTAAAAGCTTGAGACTGAAAAACTCTGGTTCAGCTCCGCGGGTCAGCTCATGGAAAGTGCGCTCTGGAAAAATGAATGAGAAAGGCAGTTAGCACTCACATGCTCCAGTGGAGCCGCTCAGCAGCCGGCAGTAGCCGACAGGGGTTCTGCTCCGAGGTGTGAATGTTTGTAAAAGCTGCAATACACCAGAAACAAAATTGAACTTGTGCAAATCCAAGCGCTGTCCATCACGCTGCTGTGAGCAGAACTCACAGCAACTTAAGATCTGCTCGTTTAGACTCTCCAGATGGGTGTGCTTGAAAATTGCAAGTTAAAGGGGTCACTTAACCAAAATCCCCTTGAACACATACTTTCTCTCCGGCCCCTAGTTGTGTCTAGTCATGCAGAGAGTTTGAGTTTTATAAGCACAGGTTTTGGAGAAATCTGCTTCTGGAATCGAGATGAATTTAAATGTTTTGTTTGTGCCAGTCAAGGCAATTAAATGACTATTTATTATGCAAATTGGTGCTAATGATTAGGAAAACAAAGATATCTTAGTTGAGTTTGTTGTGTTTTGTCTGTAAGCAGTGGGTCATTAAAAAAAAAAAACAATATGTGCTCGATTTCAACAGACTCAGTAAATATTAATCATGAATGAGCTATTGGTGAGCTTACAGGTAGACACAATTAACATTTTTCAGTCGTTCAGTTTTATTATTCTTCAGCAATCCTGAAATAAAGATCTCAGACGAGCTCTGTTTTATACTCTTCTTTCTGTTCCTTCGCATCAGCAAATGTCATCCCTGCGTGAGGCGAACACTCACAGATTAAATGTTTACACAGTTGATATTTTCCTATTGAATGGATTATTAAAGGTTTACACTCGGGGTCGACCAGTATCGCTTTTTCAGGGCCGACACCGATACAAATTACAGGAAATCAAGGAGACTGAAATCAGATGCTTGTGACAAGCCGACGATTATCGGTCCACTCATAATTTACAACACCCCTGTTTGTCTGAAAACTCATTCAGATCTCTCCCGATTGCGGTTGAATGTGAATGAAGTGTTTTTATTCAGATTGAGGAGTTATTCTGATGATTAGTGGAATATCAGGGCCCATGTCAATGCAGCTGGTGAGATCTGTGGACATGATATCAGTCACATTAGTATTCTGTCCTCTCACAACTTAAAATCATCTACCGACCTCATTAACCGTGCAAAAGAGTTTGTGAATTCTGACTACTTTGCCTCTTGTATGCTTCTGTGTTGCAGGTATGCAAGCAAAACACCATGCGTGTTCAGTGACAGCCACCCTGAACATGTAAATATAGGTTAAAACGATTCATTTGCACCTAAAGGGCATGCGCCACTTCTCTCAGAAAAGACAGATCTTTCGGTCTGAATTGTAACTCCCCACAAATGCTTCCTGCGGCTTCTGTCCCCTGTTCTGTTTGACCTGATTTATCTGTCTAACTTCTGGCTGGCTAAGCCTTGCAGCTTTCTCTATGATCTTGTCTAAATTTACATCTCTCTACATGCCCCTCTAATCGTGGCTGAGGAGAAGTTCTCATCGCTGCTGATGAAAGAGTAAGAGGTCGATCAAATGCAAAGCGGGCTCTCTAAAGCCTCCTTTTGCATCACACACCGCTCTGTCTTTGTGGCATGCAGCTCGAAACACCGCCAGGATGGTCTGCAGGCAGCACTCCCATGAAAATCGATGATGAGCCTTTGGTAAGCCTCCGTAAACAAAGTGTGAGAACATTTCTGACCCGCGAATGAGTGTTTGTGCTCGGCTGCAATAAAGACAGCGGGACAAATCTGCGTGTTTGCGGGTCTGATGGTATCTGACGGAGTGGAATGACCAGATGTCCTTTCACGTCCCAGATACATTAAAGATGTGGTGCAAAAATTTGGCTGTCAGCATAAATCAGTGTCAGCTTCAACATACACTGCAATACAAAACAAACCACCACATAACACGAGGAGGAGATGACAGAGCGGCATTGTGTCCAACAGCGCCGAGGGAACAAAACTGCATGCTGATGTCACTGATTCTCTCTGATTTAAAGGCATCCTGTCGAGTTTTTGACCACTAGTGGCGCTTTTGAGCAATGTTTTGGTTTTGCATGGTACACACACCACACCGCAGATGAGCAAGAAACAATTATACGTGTTTGTTATTCACCCACAGAGGCAGTGAAGAAGAAAACCGCAAGCTAGCAACCACAAAGCACTTCAGAAACTCTGAGTGTATACACACAATCTGATAATGCCATGATTGTGTTGTTCCTGCAACATCACTGCAACTAATAGATCCAATTTTTTGTGATATCATAGCTTTTTGTGACGGAGAAGTTCGCCTTTCTAAAAGAACAAAGTCCAATATACATGTTGATAATGCAGGCTCCTGCAAACAACAGATATATTGAATGTGGGCTGAAATTAGTCTATTTTAACCCAAATCATTATCTTTTCCTAAACCTAACCACATAGTTTTGGTGCCTAAACTGCAGCAGACAACTGAAAATAAAGAAAGCACAAAATAATAATAAGTTAACTAGTCAACAACATAACAATAAGCCTCACAGACTGTGCCACTTTTTGTTCCGTTGCATTGACGGCCTTGGAGTAACATTATTTTATGATGCTGTAGGAGCTGCACCAACATCAACAACAACACTGCGGCATCAGATGAACTAAACGTCGGCGTAACTTCAGTTTGTTTACAAGAAAGCTCTACGGGGTACCTTCGATTTTTCCTGAGCAAAGATGGCTGGAGTAAAGACCCATCTGTTGCGACCCAGTCTGTCTGCCGAGAGCACGGCAGACACAACACAGCCAGATTGCCGGAGCTCCTTTCAGACATGCACCTTCCTACGTAAATGTGAAAGTATGTTTCTGAAGCACATGTTGGGGTCGAGTGTGAATGAGCACTCAAGTAATTTACACATGGAAGTCACGGGCCCGATCTCACCGGGTCAGATGTGGTAAGATCTCCATTATGCTTCGCAAATGGCACAGTTTATTTATTTGATGTATTTATTTGTAGTCTTGCTAAAACTGCTCTTTTTATGTAGGAGCTTAAACTGATGAACCCACAGAGAATTAATACCTGACTCTACAGTTCCTCTCAGAGTTTAGTGTCTTTCAGCTCATTGTTTTGGTTTTACAGCCCACTATTTTAGGGCACCCTAAAGGTCACTTTGTCATGTTTTCTCCACTGGAATGGCACTTTATCTTGTTTTATCCACCATCTAAGAAAACCCAGTGCCTCCATGGCTGTTTTCAATTTCTGGCTTCTTTTGTTGTTCAAGTAACTTCAGTGTTTGGCAATTAGTTTCAAACCTTGTACACTACAACATCATGTACTGTTGTTTTATATTAAACAAAACTTTACATCTCTCTTTAACCAACTAATTGTTCTATTTAGTAGGAAGGACTAAATAATACCAACTCTGTATGAATACAGTCTTTGTTGTGTTGCTGTTTTTACGAGGGCTCTCAAGTTCCTACTAACATCCACTACCACCACCCTTCGCTTAATAAACTGTCCTCATGATATACCATCCCGGCCTCCAGGAGCAACAACGGTGCTGAATACAGTGGAGGTGTAAGGCGGTGACGGCGATGATGAAGAAGGCGGCGGGGTGATGGCGTCTCAGGCAGTGCATTTTAAGTGTGCCAGGGCTGCACAAAGTGCGTCTCCATCGTGTGGAAACGTTTTTTCCGGGTTGCCGAGCAGGGAGCAGGGTTTATTAAAACCATTACTTAACCTATAATATTCACACAAGAACTATGACTTACTTAAATGAGCGTCTAATGACTGTAATGGTTGGTTACTTAGTATGACATGCTGCTGGAGGGAGCTCTCGGATTGTTCTCGATTAATATAGCTTCATTTGCGATGATGATCTGTTCGTGTAGCATTAATTAACTTAGTTATGGGTGAGCGGGAGACAGCAGCTTCGCCGTTCACAGCAGCAGTGACGCGTCGTGTTTTTTTTTACGGCTTTTAAAGGAGAACGAGGGTGAGTTGTTGAGCGCCCTCCGGAGAGAGCCGCATGAAATATGACATCATGATAAACTGCCTTAAGTGATGTCACCTGAGTCATTTGGGGCTGCAGGTTAAAAGCTATAAGATGAAGCTAGAATTACACTAATTAAGTTGTTCATGAGCAATTGCCAGAAGATTTTTTGCAAGTTATAATGACGTCACAGGGAGGTTGATCTCAGACCTTCTGGATATAGAATGTCACCACTTCATCATTTTTATCCTAGTAGACCGTTGCCAAAGATTTGAGGAAATTCCCTCAAGGTGTTTCTGAAGTATCTCATCCACGATAATGGGATGCCAAGAGGTCACATGACCTTGACCTTTGACTGGCAAATCCTACTCGGTTCATCCTTATGTAGGTGGAGACAGCCAAGCCTGCAGTGAACACCGCTCCACCCAAGACCTTTCCTAAAGAAGCCTCCTGCTCCAGTTTGGTGTTTTAGTGCTCGTGTCATCATTCTAGAGGGGTCAAGCCTATTTCTGTCAGCTCTTTATGCCACAGTTGCCCAGCCAAAGATGAGGAGGAGGAGGTTCCTTCAACCACTGAGAAGAAAACAAATTCAAAAATAAACATGTGACAGATGTAAGAAAAGTAGTAATCAAACATTTTAGTGAAGTAGAAGTAACGTGTAAAAGTCCTGATTTTTAAGTCTGTGCAAGGAAATAGTTTTTATGATTTTACGAGATTTTCGATTTTTTTTTTTTTTAGAGATTTTAAGAGTTTGTTCAGCACCATCTGTGTTCGGTGAGTAGCTCCATCAATTTTACACATTAGAGTGTGTTTGCAGGTCTTGAGGAGTACTATCGTTTTCGTTTCCAGCCAAAATGGAAGCCAAGAATGGCCTCAGTGACTTTTGCAAAAATAATATGAGCTCATGTACGCGCCCAGAGTAAGTCCTGTTTGTTTAGCGAGAACGAAAAGCTCTTCATTGCTAAATATTAATAAAGAAGCGCGTGTTCCCTCAGAGGGGATGTGTGATAGCTGGATAAATCTGATCTTACCAGGGATATATTGTACAGCAGGCACCTGTACCTGCTGTAATAAACCCTTTCAGCGCATCTGGGAAAACCTGCAAGTAGTATCATATGTAGATTCACATTATTGCCATAAAGCACAGCGAAAGACAAAATAACTGACAGCTGAGCAGAAGTTCATATTGTCACGGATCCTTGCAGCTCATGAGTCATCCTATGTGTGCAAAACCTTTGCTCTGCTGACAGCAGGTGGAGACATCGGTCAGCTGTGTTTATACAGGCCGAAGTGGCGCTTTGGTAATGCGATTCAGTTTGAATAGAGTGTGGAGAGACTAATGAGACATCTGAGTGGCTTTAGTGTTCCTTAAAAAACCTTAATGCTCCATTTCAGTAGGCTAAAATGTTGTAAAAAGAGCCCAGAGTTAGACTAAAAGTAAAGTTATTGTGCTGAAATATTGCTTTCAGTCATTTGTTAATCTTTTTTAAACAGCCAACTCCACCATCTCGTCCCAATATGGCCTCTCCTGGCTCCAGATGGTCGACGGCCATATTGCTTAACTGGCCTCAAACTGTGGTCCACAAACCAACGGTGGTGTCAAAGAGCCAGATTTCTCCCCTCAGGAGTCGGTGGAGGTCAAACACAGAGCTGAAAGGAGATCGAATGTTGGCGGCCAGAGAAATGCTAATATCACCACGCGTCTGCTCGTTATGTAGGTAGACAACTGTTTTGCCTTATCAACATTTTAACCTGGTAAAATAACACTGCTGTGTTTACAGCCTGGCCCAAAAAAAAAAGTCTGTTATTTTCAGGTTTACAGTTCTGACACAGGTAGATTTCTTTGCACACATTCCAATACTGGCAAGGCCCCGTTCTTGCACAGAGGGGCTCATTTTAAAGAACTATGTATTTCCCCAGTTAACATAAAAATTGGAAATAAAACCCCAGCGACCCACTTTCGAACAAAACCTAGAATGCCTTCTCTCTGTCTCAATTTCTAGTGCACAAGGAGTCCAGTGCCTCTCACACAGGACCGGGACACATTATTTACCAACTATTTCAATACAAGCTCGGCAGCAGGGGCTGGCTCCTCTTCATTACACTCTGAGGGGAGGGAATATAACAGGACTTGGTAAGGCGCACACTGTGCTGGGAGTCATTTGGCTTTTCTGTCTTCTGATAATAAAGAGAAACAATGTAAGGGTCTGATTCTCAAATGTCCCGCCTTGCTCCTTCTCTCCTTGCAGTTATTTCACAACACTGCTCCCTTTCTTCGCAGTTATTTCACCTGCCGAGGGAAAGAAAAAGCTCAGTTAAAGTCCTGATCTCACTCCAAAATTAAAACTGTGTACATAAAATCATTCAACAGCGTTTTGGTTCTGGACGAAGACCAAAAGAAGTCCTGATTGGAAAAATCTAAACGGCGCTTGAACAGAAATCTTGATTCGACTCCAACCCTGAAATCAACTCTCTCTCATTTACATATATGGGTCAGGCGCTTCCTCAGTTGGGAGCCCCTGCGGTCTCGGGGGGCCTGGGCCTGGCTTTTGAAGATCTGCAGAGCGGGGCTGGTTTTGGTGGATGAACGGGGGCCCCTGCGTGTCGATGCTATGTTGATTTGGGTTTCCAAAAAGTGCTGAATCGTTCGGAAGCGAAATCCACCCCGCGCCTGAGATCTTCTTCTGCTCCTAACAGCGATTCTATAGCTATAAATAAAGCCCCGAAACAGCCTGTTCATTCTTTGTTTGTAGCTCTTAATGCACATATATAATATAATATAATATAATATATAATATTGCTACAGCTACTGTACACATGGAGCGTGTAAAGCCAATATTTCAGGACCATGGACAGCTACAGGACACGTGTATCATGTCAAACAGACGTTTCAGGACCATGGACAGCTACAGTATATATTAAACATGGAGATCCGAAGAAAATTTCATGTTTTATAACTTTCCAAGGTCCATTTTTTCAGACCCGACAGCTGTTACAGTTGTTGTTAGAGCTGCAGTACCTAAGAAATGGACAGCTTGAACAACATACTCCCAACCCTGTAAATTTGTCTATAACTTACTTTTACTTGTACATTTGATACTTAAGAACATTTAACATCAGATACTTTGAAGACATTTACTCAAATACTACTCGCACTGATGAATTTCGCCTTTAGAGACGTAATATTTTAACACAGTATTTTTACTTTTGCTTTCTAATCATGGCTTCTGGATACTTACAGATGTTGAGACGGCATCTCGAACAGCGGTATCTCGCTTTTCCAGCTGTCGCGCCGCCATCACCATGTACTCCGCCTCCTAATATTTAAGCTATAATGTGAATGTGATGTGACACAAAACACAACATACAAACTGAACATAGAAGAATCTTTATTTTATCCAACACAATGTACAACATAGTGATGCTGCTGTTTAAGGTCATCTAAGGCAGCACATTACGTCATGCAACTCTGTCTTGTAGAGAGCAGCCTGTTGGAGAAAAAAAGCTCTAGTTTTCAGACCTTGATATTACTCACTGCTCACTGCTCACTTCATGAAAAAAAAAACAACCTTTAATCAAATGATCACAACCTCACACACTGAAAATCCCCGGGCCAGGTTGAATTGCGGCAAAGGTGTTCTGGTTAATCTCTGGGCAAATAATGAAGCTGCCATTTAGTCGGCTGTCTGCTCTGCCAGATGGGAATTTGGAGGTGACTGGGCACAAACTTAAAAGGGGGCTCTTAAATATGTTAATATGTTAATCCAGCCATGTCCTAACAGCCCTGCTCACACAAAAAATCTGCAAAGAAATGATCAAAAGAAAGAAGACGGTTCATCTAACGCTTCATATTGTATGGAGTCACGGGTCCCTGGTGTTTGAATTTACAGCACATATGCAACAATATGGTTTGATTTTAATGGCATTGTCTATATTTTTATCTCTCGTATCAAAGATGGCTGTTTTTTAAGTGCCATCTGTCACGATGAGAGCACAACAAACACATCGCAGCTCGGGGCCAGACTGACGCAGCAGCAGCAGCAGTAGCAGCAGCAGAGACTAGTGGAGAATGTTCTGCTCTTGGGTGGCATCTGCTGGTGAAAAACAACACTCACCCTCAGAAAAGTTTGACTCCCAGCAAAAGTACTGCTGCTGCTGATGTGCTATAATCAGAAAATGTCAGTTGCTAGCATTAAACAGCCACCGAGACTGAGTGTCTCCGCCTGTATGAGTAGAACAACATAAAAAGATTGGGAGAACGATTCACACAGACGAGAGAAAGTGGTGAATAAATACACTGTCCATACACTCCTACATGTAATAAGCTAGACAAGTATCTGCACAAGTACACCTGCATAATGTTAGCTCAGTTTCCCCAAGTGTGATGGATGTTCATATGCTCCAGATTCCCTTTGTCTTATTTGCTGTTGATGTAATACAGTTGGATTAAAGCTTTGCAGGGCCGAACTTTGATTTTTAACAACTGCGGTTTCCAATCTAGTTTGACACCGCGTGACCCCAAAAAAATCAGCATCTGCTCGGTGCTCCTCAGGTGTAATATGAGAGGTCGAGTAATCCAATATTTGACCATTTCAGATTTGAGGCCTGTGGTATTAGAACAATGTTTTTTTTTCTTGTGCAGTCTTGTGAAAGTCTCGTTCCATGGCTGAAATATGACAACATAGGCCTTCACGGGGGTCATCGTTTGTTCTTCCTTTTTCCTGTTAATCACCTAATTAGGCCAGATTCATCTTGTGACTGTGATTGGACAGGCCAGTTGTTGATCAAGAAGTATAACAACGGTAAAACGCCACTTGAGCAATGCCCCGTAACAAACTTGATAATGTCTTGTGTAATCTCATCAGTCACAGAGGAAATCTCCCAGTGGATCTGAACCTTTTACCTTTGAGTAATGTACATTCAGCTGAAAACACTTCTGTAGAAACGACTTTTAAATTCAGGGCTTCTACTGTTTATTGTGATATTGTACGGCTGCTACCTCGGCCCTCTCTTGTAAAAATTGCTCTCGATCTCATTGAGACGTCCGGGGAAAATAAAGGTGATACAAATAAATATAATGAAAATCTTCTGAAGTAATTCAACCACTCCTCCTACTGTGTCAGTGCCTCATTCTGATTGGCTGTCAGAAATTACGGACACACCTGTTGTTTTGTCCACATGTTCAATGCAAATTGAGGCGAGGCTCTTTTTACTAATTTGCTATGATTTGAAATGTCGCTGTACAGACAGGCTAACTGTATTTTGCCCGAAGAGAGCTTTGTTTGGTGAGACTGAGCGATTAACGTAAAATCCCACCTGCCGTTGATGTCTGGAGGCACATAAACTCTATAGAAAATCAGCAATTTCTCACATTCGGGACTGAGGTGCTTGAGGAATAGGAAAGAAAGGAGACACGAGGCGAGGCAGCTGCAAAAACCAACACTTTAAACGTCCAAATAACTCAAATAAAATGATAAAGGCTGCAGTGATGGAGCTACTTCAACCCTTTCTTTCTTTCTTTTCTCCTCGAAAAAAATACGAATAATGCAATTTGTTACACACATTATTTGAAGATGGGGGGGGGATTATTTTTAAATAATTTTTTGAAGCTCAGTAATCTCCCACTTTATATTTGGGTACCAGAGATTTCCACGTCTTTTATTTGTGCTGTTATTGAAAATGATACACTTAACCACTCGCTTTTAAGCTGCCGCCACTTTTTTTTATCCTCTTTGCCAAGAAAATCAATGTTCACGATGCAAATTTATTTAAAAAGCGCGCAGAGCCAACGTGGTAATGGCCGTATGTTCGAACACAATACATACAAAGCGTCTGCTCCAATGACACTACTGTAGCCTAAATACATATGACCTATAACAACACCTACACACACGCGTCATGCTGCATGCCTCCCTTAATGTACATCTGCAGCTCTATCCACATTCACTTCCTGGGTCCTGTGGTGGCAGCTGTATTGAAGTCAATAGGAGATGCGTGGAGAAACAAACTAAAGCCCAACACATCTTGTGTGTTTGACTCCAGACAGATGTTTTTATTGGCACACTGTTCATTCCTTTACAAGATTTGTTTGAGATGGACCTCTGTTCGCAGTGTAATTGCCGTCTTATCAGTGATAATCAGTCCGACCTGCCCCGTTTGATCACAGTATTATCAGCCCCGTCAATCATTTGTGGGGGGGTCAGTGGTTAACCTGCTCTCTTAAGTCTGTTCTTTCATTCTGGAGGCGTCTCTTCATCAGTTTGTGTTTGCAATTTTAAGCTTACTTCTCAAATGTGCAACGGCAACTCCGACTTCTGGTCCAGGATTCTTCGATCTTTGGCTGAATGGACCCAGAAGGTTGTTTTCCTCCCTGTCGACTGGCGTCTAAGTCTTCACGGTTGTGGTTTTTGGTATTCTCCGGGGCACACAGGGCCTCCCAAAGCAAATCTAAAACGTCCATCGGGTTTCAAACTCTTGCCCCTTACGTACATCTGCCCTGACCGAGAGTACCAAGCACTTGCTGGTGTCTGCCCACGTGGGCCAGAGGAAGAAAGATTTTGATATACGCATCATTGGTATATATAAAGAAGCTCCATCGCACCCCTTTACTGTCTTTTCAGCCTGTCAACAAATACAACTCAAGCAGGAAATGAAGAAAAATGCACACAACTTCAGTATTTCCCCCTGTCGCTACGGATGTTAAATGTCAGCGCAGCCCATGTCTGTCTTCAGATCTACTCAGACACTCTCCAAAAGGAAAACAGAGGACTGACGGGAAAGAAGAGGAGCAGTTTATCTTCACAGTCTGTGTGAATTCAACAATGCACTTCAGAATGCACAAAGCCCGGAGATGTACAGGTCAGCACTTTGAACAAAACACACCGTACACAGAGGGTAGACAATAACCGCAGCACAGCCAGAGAGCCCGGCCTCGAAGAAACATCACAACGTTCACAAAGGAGGTCTTTATTGCGGGGCTTTGTGGACCGCATCACATCGCATTTCAAGTGTGCCCGTCATTAAACGCAACAACAAATGTTCAGTCATTTTCTGAGGGAGAGGGCAGAGACGTTTGTCCTTGCGTGGACAGTCTTCAGAGGAACTCGTTTGACCTGCTGCAGGAGGAGAAAGATGGCAGAACGGCGGACAGGAGGGGCATACAAAACAGTCTCTGCATTCTGCCACTGGCTGCGTTTCATGAGAGGTCAGCTAATGCATTTAAATGTTGAAAAATGCAAAATTTCCGTCAGCTTGAGAGCGAGCGTGCCTGGGAAACACTGAAAATGATTCAGGGTTCATTGTTGGAAACTCGCTGGCTGTCCTCCGACATCTTTTCCAATTAAAAGCCCATAGAACAACTCAACTGTCTTTTCAATCGCTTCGGGCTGAAGGACTTAAAACCAGCCTTAACCTGTTTAATTTTTTATTTTTATTTTATTTCTCCGCTGTCGTTGCAGTCGCTGCTGCTCTCCACCAACACCATTATCAAGGCCCTTGGGGGATCTCTGGCTGGCTGCTATTTAGTCTATAAAGTAATATAATTGACAGGATTGATGTTGTTATAATAAAATGAAATGCAGTTTGTGTCTAACCCAAGTAAGCCTCACTTATTATGAAGAATGAAATGCTTCTCGGTTATATATTTAAGTATCTCTGCAAGAATAAACATTGACAGCGTAGGTGTCTGCTAAGCTCAGGTACGTTTGTTGAATGTTTACATTTCTGTTGTAAATTAACGTTTCCTTGGGTCCAATTTTAAATTTTTCAAACACTGTGCTTACAGTCTGCTTGTATTTAAGCCCAAAGACCACTCGGTCAGGGTTGACAGCCAACTGCAAACCACAGTAACGTCTGATGTCGATCTGTACCGAAGGTGGCATATCACGTTCACAGTGATAAGCTGATCAGCCACCTGTCGCAGCAGGAAATGGAGGTGAAGGTGTTGGCGTTATTGCAAGCCAGCCATCATGACTATCTACGACTCCATGTCTATTTTGAAGCGTGCCGTTATGACTATGAGCTGTAGGGACGGGGACGGTTGCATCTTGGGAAGTCCTTACGTTTACTATTCTTCTTGTAAAAGTAGTAGCACTCTGTCGTTTAAAGCAACATTGGGTAAAACATTTTTGATGAAATATTAAAGAGAATGGTGACTCTTGGTTGAGCAGCTAGGCTACAACAAGTGCTGCAATGTTTATCGCCGCTAAATCAGGAACTGCTAACTATCTTAGTGATTTTGGTGAACCCTGATCATATTTTCTTAGATTGTGTTTTTCAATGATTCAGTCATGTAAAGCGAAGAAGCATTTTTTGCCTTTGATTAGATTCTTTTACACTGTAGCTGTGTGGTAGATCTGTTCAGAAGTATTGTTCCACACTTACGCTTGGTTTTGTTCTCACAGTTGTTTGAATGTTAATGAATGTGTTCTTTTGTTCTTTCGAGTTTTTGTTTAAAATGTGAGGCAGACTGTAATTGCTTGTCATAGTCTCGATTCCTGTTGCTGACTCTGTTCAAAGGGGGGCAGCACTGAGTGATATTATTGTCTCGCCGCCAAGTTTAATTTGGTCTTTTGTTTCCACTTCACATGCAAACGAGGCAGAAATGTGCTGAGTGGATAGTGCTGCGGCCGCAGTGCGAAGTACACACAGCTTGTAAAATACTGATAGTATTCGATAGTTTCTTGTTAAGTGCATGGTAATATATGCATAAAGCCACACCGCGCTTTGCCACTTTGTTCTTTTCATTGTGACACACTGAAGATGAAAAAAGGTGTGTTTGTGCACTCTACAGGAAGTTGTATGTGGGTTTAGTGATTCTTTAAGGGACGTAAGTGAACGTTGCTATAAACACCCTCAGTGGCAGTAGTGAAAATTTCAGCTGTTCTGCTGTACAACACGTGGACTCGCTGGAGAAGTTGAACAGGAGTTGGAACTTTTATCTGCAATTTTAGATCGTTGATTTGTTCTAATATGCCAAACTTGGGTATCTATTCTTACAGCAAGTGGGAGCACGGTCAACTGATTTTTGCACAGGACAAAGTGGTGTTTAAACGCCTCGACGGGCTCGAGGAGGTGCGAACATTCACGAAGCTGAGTTAAACGCTCTGAGTGGCTTTTAGGGTCCTTCAAAACCCCTGATGCATAAATTCTTTCATGTTCCCATCTTACAGCGAGGCAGGATTGCGCTCCAGTCGCTGAGTGGTTTGGCTTTTTTTTTTTTCAGCACTCGACTGTCAATCCACCGATACTTTCCCTCCTTTTCAGGATTTTAGTTGTATTTTAGAGTTGGTTATGAGAATTTACTGTGATTGAAGCTCCTTTACCCAAAATTCACAGGTGTTAGTGTTCATTAAAGATAACACTCTCTGGCCCGCCAGGCACACAGCCAGCTGCGTAAAGACTAAACTGAGAGCATAACTTCAACTTCTGATCTGTTATGAAGTAATTTATTGTTTTAGTGTTCATACTTGTTTAATTTTTTAATCACAACTCTTTATTTGATTATATTTTTAATCAACATTTCACTATTTATCATAATTATTCTATTGTATTTCATTTTAATAAGTTATAATACATTTTTGGGAGTAGTTTGCTGTTTATTGCTTGCATTATATTTTATTCGTATCTTTATTATCTTAACTACGCACATATTGATTGCCGTCTCTATAACCGTTCTTGTCTTTCAATATCTTTTTTTTCCCACAAAACAACCACATGCAACTGCATTTAATTTGTTTGTAATATAAATAAATACATATATATAAAGATTGATTGATTGATTGATTGATTGATTGATTGATTGATTGATTGATTGATTGATTATAAAATGTGTTGCATTGTTATAGATTAAGCAATATAATGTAGGCAGCTGCAACTTAGAAATAAACAGTATTTTGCTTAAACATTCAGGCATAGACAGATAATAATACAGTATGACTGTGTCAATACTTTTACTTTTGCTACTTGAGTATATTTTGATGGTACAGTTTTGAATTCCAGTGTTTGTAATGGAGTATTATTAATGTATCTCGTGTCTCTTGCTTGATTATAGTACTGAATACTTAACTAGGCAGACTGTAATTGCTTGTCATAGTCTCGATTCCTGTTGCTGACTCTGTTCAAAGGGGGGCAGCACTGAGTGATATTATTGTCTTGCTGCCAAGTTTAATTTGGTCTTTTGTTTCCACTTCACATGCAAACGAGGCAGAAATGTGCTGAGTGGATAGTGCTGCGGCCGCAGTGCGAAGTACACACAGCTTGTAAAATACTGATAGTATTCAATAGTTTCTTATTCGATAGTTTCTAAATATATGCATAAAGCCACACCGTGCTTTGACGCTTTGTTCTTTTCATTGTGACACACTGTTTGAAGATGAAAAACGGTGTGTTTGTGCACTCTACAGGAAGTTGTATGTGGGTTTAGTGAATCTTCACGTGCCAGGACATGTAAAACCTGCATAAACCACTTCCTTCAACTGCTGCCATGAACACCCTCAGCGGCAGTAAGACAGATACAGTATGACTGTGTCAATACTTTTACTTTTGCTACTTAAGTATATTTTGATGGTACAGTTTTGAATTCCAGTGTTTGTAATGGAGTATTATTAATGTTTCGTGTCTCTTGCTTGATTATAGTACTGGTTAGGCTGTTTTTTTTTCGTTCTTGATTTTGACAGTTTCAGTCTTCCATACAAAAGCAGGAGAATTCAGTGTTTGGGCTTCACAAAGTCGAAACTAGGGCTGATTTCATCTACTGTAATTAAGGACCAAAAGTATTGTTCCTCTTCGCTGTGAATCGCTCCGCCCTAGAAAACAGACAGAAAACACCCACCGACAGATAACAGTGAGGAAACCTCAGACTTCTTATCTAAAACGTCCGCCTGACTTCTTTTTCAGTGATCAGCTCGAGAGGAGAGCAGCAGCCGACTTTCAGTGAGTTATACAATTTAATATTTATGCTAAGAAAACAGGAATTACCTGTTTGAATACTGAGGTCAAGCAGCTCTGTGGTCGAACCGGCCTGGAGTGCATTCGTGGGCTGAATTTTATGGTAATTGAAAACTGTCGGAAGGGTTATTGTGTCGGATCTCTCACTCTAGTCCTGCAGTGTGAAAGTCGTACCCGAAGAGAGGCTATGTGTGAAGTCTTAATTATACGCTGCAGGATTTGGTTGGCACAAGGGTACGCATCCTGTATGTGGTTTTCAAGTTAATATTTGAACACAGGCATCAAATAAAGACCAAATATTAATTTCTCAGTGAACATTTCCATGAAGCAGGTATCGCTGCAGTAACACCGCTCTCTCTCTGTCTCTGTAAAATTCATGATTCTGCCTCAGGTTGGGAATTTGTCGTATTTGGCTGGATTGAGATGACAAGAAAGCCCAAATGGAAGTTCCTTCTCCTCATTGCTACCTTCATCTTCCTCCTCTTCTTCACTGTGAGAACACCCACGACGTACAGGTCCATCCCAAAGCCTCGTGGGCCTTTGATCGCATGCCCCCGGCGGATCTCTGAGGAGAGCATCACCCCCCTCAATGACACCAAGCACTTGCTGGTGTCGGCCTACATGGACCAGAGAGTTAAAGGCTTTGACATACGCATCATAAGCATGTTGAAGAGAGACTCCATCCAGCCTCTTTACTGTCTTTTCTGCTGTGCAGGCTGGTTATCAACTACAACTCCAGCAACAATTTCACAACACTCCGACAACTTTGGTTTTCCCTTCGTCACTACAGACGTCATGTGTAAGATTCCTGAAAACTGCGACGCCACACATGTCAGTCTTCTGACTAAACCAGACACGGTGGGGGTATTTAACCAACCGTGGCTTCCAATAAGAAACAAGAAGAAGAAGGAGAACAAGCTGCAGTTTGACTTCACAGTCTGCGTGTCCAACCTGTTTGGAGACTACAACAACGTGCTTCAGTGTGCACAAACACTGGAGATGTACAGGTGAGCACAGCAACAGCAACACAAACCACAAAATCAAAAATGGACTGGATCAACTTCCCTCTGACACTATAGATTTTAAAAAAGCCTTGTCTAAATTATAAGGCTGCAAATGAGCTATTTAGTGCAGTACCAAATCAACTCAAACACATGTTCTTACAGAGCCGACTGCGACACAGGCGATTAGAAATCAGGGAGGCCAATTGGCATTAGTAATAAAAATATTAGTGTCAGCTTTTAGAATACCCAGTTGTGGACTGTAATGTTTGACAATTTACTCAAGTTCTGTGCTGAAATTTAATTTTGAGCTACTTTAATGATAAAGTATTTACTTTTGAGGATGATTAGTTAACAGATAGGATATAAACCCCAGAGTGACCATCCTGCGCTCAGTCCACTCAGCCGGGCCCACTTGCTCCAGATGTGGAGCTCTTTGTTGCTCTTTGATAATTTGAAATGATGGTCCCGGAGCGACATTACTCATGATGTTGCAGGAGCAACACCAACACAGCCATGTTAGATCACGCAAGTAGAGGCAGCATAATGTGGGCAGCGTCCCCATGCCGTATGCAAATCTTCGCTGCAAGCATGCTTTCACCCGTGCATGGCATCATACAAACATGATGAAGTATGACAGGAAATTATGCAGAAGACGACCAATGGGAAGGAAAAGGTTTTGTTTTGACCGCGGCTCTGTGCTCCTGTTTACAAACAGCCTGGAGATGTACAGGCCAGCAAGGCAAATACAATCCAAACGGGAAATTAATCATAACTTAACATGACGCTGATGTCTATCACGGGTTATAAACAGACTTATAATGTGTTATGAGTTATAAGGTCAAGTATCAAAGGTATCTCTTAGGATTTATGCTGCCTGCTCAACATAGCTTTTACTTATTATTTTGCTTATACTGGACATTATAATGTATTGTGATGAATTTTAACTTTTGCTCCACTTTTCCCCAGAATGCTTGGTGTGAAAAGGGTGGTTATCTATAACACCAGCTGTGGCCCAGACCTGGACCTCCTGCTGCAGAGCTACAGTCAGGAGGGCTTCGTGGAGATAGTTCCTTGGCCCATCGACCAGCATCTGCATCCGTCTCGTGGTTGGCTGTTCTCGAGGCACGGAGGGGACGTGCACTGCTTCGGCCAGCTGGCCACGCTCAACGAGTGCGTTTACAGATCCATGGACCGGTCCCGCTACGTCCTGTTGAACGACATAGATGAGATCGTAATGCCGTACCAACACGACAGCCTGAAGGCTCTGATGGACACGCTCCAAAAGCAGCATCGAAATGTACGGTATTTCTTTTTATTTATCACTGCTATCCTATCCTATTCTAGCTGACTCCATCAAACCTCCCATTCTGCAGGCCGGAGTGTTCCTCATTGAGAACCACATGTTTCCAAAGATATACTATAATGAAAGTCTGCATGGCCCCCTGGCTCAGTGGAACGGGGTGCCAGGCTTTAATATCCTGGAGAACATCTACAGGGAGGACGTGGACAGGAAACTGTACCACCCCTACAAGATGATCCTTCAACCAAGGTAGACTGACTTCATTCACTGTTGCTCAATGCTAACACACAATAATACGGAGGATTCATTTGACGTGAAGTGACTGTGTTTGACGATGTGTGGATGTTCATCACAGCTCAGTGGAGCAGACCTCAGTGCATGCTGTCCTCAAGAGGTCTGGAGGGATATTCAAGGTTCCACCGGACGTCTGTCGGATCATTCACAGCCCAATCAAGCCGACAGCGCGCCGGCTGCGGCGGCTCCACCTGGACACCCGACTGTGGGACTTTAGAGACAAGCTGTCCCCAAAAGTGAGCGGGGTGCTGAGGAGAGCGGGGCTACTGAGCTCAGAGGAGCAGAGCTAACGGGTGGGATGGACAGATGATGGACACATGGGCTCAGCAGGCTGAGTGTACACCATTCACATGTGATGATAGACAGGGGCGGTTTCTCATATGGGCAGTATGAGTGCAAAGGTGCGTCTGCTGCTGCTGAGAGTCTCACACAGAGTTTGTGGAGGAAGGGGGGCGGAGCGGGGGACAGGTTCACCTACTTACTAATGTAATTAGTCGGATAAAGTCAATCACATCGCAAATTCCTTCCACATAAAGCACATTTCAGTCATAATAATACTGTGAATAAAAGCCCATAGTTTCACATATGTTATTTTTCAGGGTTTGGTTAAATAGTGTTTACTTAATTACAACAAAACGAGGTGAATTGGTTTAGTCTTAACTCACACTATTCATCTTTATGACAACTGTTGACATGCACTTTAAATGTATTAATGGCTGTTGAAGACTATCAGCTAAGGATAATGTTGTTTTTGTCTGTGCTGTAAGTCTAACTTTTTAGTACTACTGATAAGATCTTCAGCCTCGATGGCTCCATTGGGGCCCTCAGCTTCCGTGCTCTCCAAACAACCTGGTTGTTGAACCTCAGTCTACTCAAACGCCTATTTGAGGCAGCACAGCGTGACAGGTTTTTGTCTTGTTGCCCCGAGGTTTATGAATAACTAATGTAAACTCAGGCTCAGGATGTTTGCACGGACAAAGTCACTCAGAGGGTTTCGGGGGCAGGTGACTTTCAACAGTACAGGAGACAGTGTTACCTGCTGAATGATTAAAAAAAAAAACAAAAAAAAAAACAAACAAGAATCCAGGAAAAAAAACAAAATGAATCAAAAGGACAAAAAGACAAAGTAGTAACAAAGGAGCTTCAACAAAGTGCAAACAAAAGCAAAGTACAAATCAATGAAAACACTGAAAATGAAAACCAGAAACACACCGGGGGAGACACTGAAGAGAACAATGGAGTTTGGCGCAGGAGAAAACACAGGTGAGAAACACGGGACAAAGTGACAAAGACAAGAGAGAGAACAAAGACTATCTACGCAAACATTAATGAGGGAATGAGGTACAAGTGGAGTGATGCGGGGAATTGACAGGTGAGGGAAAAGGAACAGAAAATCACAGGAAGGAGGGAAAATCACACAGAGGAAGGAACTGAAAGGTGACACGCATTTGAAAATAACACAGAAAATGCGAGAAACAACAACTGACAACTTTAATATTCGCAATTTTCTACTTTATTCCACTCCTCCAATATTTGAAGGCAGATATATGGCTTTGATCACTTTTCTAACACTTTATCTTCACTTTTATTCAAGTAGGACTTTTTTGCACACATACCATAACAAACACATTACATGTAAAGAAAATAAAAATAATCATCACATATAAAGCTTTGAGGGTTATGATCAGCGTTTTACTAAATGTGGAAATTCACCAGAGAAACTCAGCACAAGTGGATACGTGATCCCTGTTTAAACAGTGCTCAGGTCTTCATATTTGTTGAGGGCAGGGCAGAGTGGCACACTTTTTTATAATTGTGTGAACAGCAAAGTATACAGAACTGTATAGATTTTCATAGCTGCCCAGTGTGATGCCGTGTAGCTGAGTAGCTTGAGCTCTGAGGTTTGTCAGACTGATCGATTGGACGGAGATGGGGACGCCGACAAAGCTGTGGTGAGATGACTCAGGCATCACCTGCTCTTTATGTGTCTGTTTGTATCAGGTTAGATTAAACTGTAACTGTATCTGTATCTGTATCTGGTCAGAGGTTTGCATGTCACAGTTTTTCTCCATTTCTCTATTCCACTTCCTCACAACAGCCGCCATTTGCTTAGGAAAAAAAAGCAGAAATGCAAATACAAATTTAAAGGAAGAAAATACAGAAAAAAAAGAAGTCTGGAGAAAATAAATTGGAAAAGAACAAATAAAATATAAAATTACATGGGAAAGTAAATAATAAAGGGAATTAATACAACAGTAAATTACATTAGCTACATTTTTATTTTTAATATTGTTAGGAAATTCTTTTTTTTTTTGCATTTAATTGCATGTTTGTTTATTTATTTATTTATTTATTTATTTACTGAATATTGATTTATTTTAGAATTCGGCGGTTTTGGTTCCATGTACACATGATTGTGTGAAGCACATCACTACATGGGTTCAGGAGGACTTTGTAAAACTTTTGCTCTCTGTTTCATGTATGTTTTATACACACAGTCAGCGGTTGCAGGGTTGGGCCTCATTGGAGCGTACAGGTTTTGACACAAACTTGTTTAATGAACAACGTACAATGAAAAAAGAAGTATTACTCAATCGGCAGGATCTGCTGTCACTACAGGTTGTGGGTGCAGTTATTGATTTAAGCCGTAACACGACAGCTTCTGTCTCCATCTATGTATCCAAGACACACAGCAGTACTGTTTCTTCCTACGTCTGCTATTAAAGAATTTGGTTGAGAAAAAAAAAAGTGGGAAAAAACACCATTTGAATCTGAATTGTTGATTTGGAGCTTTGCAAGAGATTTTAAGCAAAATGTCCTTTGTGAACAAAGACAAAAAAGAGATTAACAGCTTGGAAATGGAACAATTGACGTTCAGACCTGGGAGGTGGAAAAACAAACTTGTTCTGTAACTGGAAAGTTGCCAGTAAGGTTTCGTCGTCTCCTGATTAGTCAGACTTGCAGTTGTACTGGACAAAAGAAAGACGTGGGCAAATAAATCATGAGACATTAACATCGTTGAAAGCTGAAAAGAAAACAATCATGATGCGCTTGGAATCTATCACAGGTTTTGTTCTGGAGGTAAAAGAAAGATTCAGCATATTTCTGTTGGAAACTGAACATTAAGATTCAGTCTTTGTCTCCTCACCTTGATGGAGAATCGGATATGTGGGCCACAAGAAAGACTCTGCAACTTCACAGCAAAACAGTATCAGCAGCATTCTTCCTCAGCAGCTGTGTTAGATTGAGACTTGTTTTAAAAAAAACATAAAAATAGCTCATCCAAGCTCGTCCCTGGAAGCCCCGAGATCCCAAACAGATTTGAAAATCGGTATTTTAACCCTTTTAAAATCAGAAATCCTCGCCCTTGCTGCTAAGCTAAAAGCTCGTGACCTGTCTGAAGCTCGACCGCGTGTCAAGGGTGTAAATAAAATAAATTATATACATCAGCCAAAACAAAGTTTAGGCAATAAAACTACATGGTCAGGTTCAGAAAAACATTGTGGTCACAATGTCACTAACATACAGTAACTTGTGCTACGTCATGTCCGTGTCGTACCTCGACTACCTCAGTAAGAACTCACGGTTGACTTCTGGTTTCACACTGGACGCTATCATCTGTCTCCTGGAGGAAGGCCCTCCACTCGTTCAACACAACCATCCACCTCCACCCTTCGCTCTCCACTTACTTCTCCTTTACAGCCGTGATAACTCACAACACTGCTGGACGTATTAAGTTGCTCTCAAAGTTTATTTTTCTGATGAGGATGGAGCTGAACCTTTGCCTAATCCTGACAAAGTGTGTTTTACGCTCTGCCTAAACCTAAACACAGCTTTCGCACAACAGCTCACAAAGTGATTTTAAAAAAGTATTATTATATCATCAACATTATCATTATTATCATTATTGTACCTTGGCAGTAAGACTGAATATGATTATAATCACCCCAGGATTTTATATATGTGTTTATGTGCATACGAGCCTTCCTCACTGTTGTTTAGTGACTTTTTTGTGTTTGTTTGCTTTTGTTGTTCTGTCTGCACCACCAATATTTAAAAAAAAGTAAAAGAAAGAAAGAAAGCACCAACATGCATCCTGGATTTTGGGTTGCTTCCAAACTATTTGTGATGCCGCTTAAAAATCCCGTTTCCTGTGAGCGCAGAGAATAAACGTACACTTCGAGCGATTAGAGTGAAAGTGTGCAGCTCCTGTCAGACTCTGCAGGTGCACCAATCTACACAGGTAAAAAAAAAAAAAAAACTAAACATCCACCTGTAGGAACAAGGAGAAGAAAAGCAAACAGATCTGGACCGGTGGTGGACTTTAATTGACGCAGAAAAAGCTTAAATGCACTCAATCAAAGCACTGCGCGTTCCAAACGCGGGTCTCACCTGGCAACGTGAGGCAGGTGCGCAGCCAGAGCGCGTTAAACACTGATTACGCGCACAACTCCTCAGATGTCTCTCCTCCCCGGAAGGAGCCGGTATCGCCCTGCGGTAACTACGCCCTGGGTAAAAAGTCTCGTTGGGGAAGAGCAGCGGGACAGAGAATGGGAGACAGAGAGGGACGAGAAACTCCGGGACTAAAATACCATCCTGCGTCCTCGTTTTATGGGTGTCTTCAGCCGTCACGCGCCTACACGTCATTTCTGAGTGAGTCACAATATTCATCTTCTAATGCGCATTAGCTGAGTATCTCTATATATAATGACACGTAGAAAGAGATTTAGCTGTTGTGCCATGCTTAAGATTTTGTGTTATGAGGCTACTGTAACAACACTCCTACTAAATATTCAGTGTATTAGTATTTTCCTACTTAATGTAAGTCTGACAGTGTGTCAGTTTATGTTTGTGGGTGTCACAAAGTCACAGTAAAAGCCTCCTATCACAGACACTGCAGCTGTTCCCATGGAGAGTCTCTTTTTTTTATTCCCATCAGTCTAATTAAAGTCCATTTCCCAGAACTGGAACAGTTAATAGGACAGATCATTTAATCTCCATACAAGGTGCTAGAATAGGGAAAGATGCCCAAGGTGTATTTTTAGACATTGTCCCTCTCCGTAAACAGTGTCTTTGCTCAAGCACACTGATTGTATATTGTTGTAATGATTCAAAGACAGCTGGTTGCAGGAAAAATGTGTCAGAGAGCAAGTAGTTGCTTTTAAAAGGTGTGATATGGAAGAATTTTGGTGGAAAACGTTGAAAATGTAACTAAACTGATCAGTAGAATGGGAGATTTGACAGGTGGCCAATCCTTACATATTGCACCTCTTTAATATTTGGTCTGAGTGTCAAGCTTTTGGACGGTTACAGGTTTTTAAAGTGGTAAGGTTTCACACAATAAACTGTATATCTCCTCAAAAGCACGTCATTCTATAATTAGGGGTACATGTCATGTCCATGTCTCTTTTATTTAATACAAGAAATCAACAGATCCCATTATTTAGTTATCAAAAAATGCAAAACTTGAAGTTGTTGGTTTTTTTGCTGTCCGATTTGCTAAATGTCAGGTTTTGCTCTTCAGATTGAAACTAAATTGCATGTCTTTGTGTGATATGTTCATCAATATTTGTTCAAAATAATTATTAAAATATGAGAAAGGCATTTTAAAATCTATTTTCCATTCGTGCATACTAAATAATCCACGTACTCACTGAAATAACCCCTATAAATCAGCAATGGTTTGCTCTTAAGTCACACGTACAACGTCAATTGTCAGATCATTTCCTCTTTGGAGGGAGATGTAAAGACAGCGTGGTAAGTCACTACTTCCACTCTTCAATATTTTATCGATATTATGGTGTGCACATAGACTAGATGAATTGATTATAAACGTTGTTATCAACTTGTACATGTAAACTTGCATTAGATGTTATAGTTATAAACATACAGAGGAAGTGTATAAAGACACGAGTTGATCAAAGTCATACGGTGACAGGGCTGAGGTCTGCAGTGAGCACGAGGCCCTAAAATGGCTGACATGCCGAGAAGCAGCGCCAGTACAGGGCTCGGCGTAATGCTGATCCCGGGAGAAGGGCCGCATATTCACAGAAACACACAGAGAGAAGTGGTGTGATAACAAACAGTGTGGGGAGGTGAAGACGGCGAAAGATTTAAGTGAGAGGGAGAAGAGAAGGAAACAAGCTTACTGGAGGAGAGAGAGAAAGAAAGTGATGGAGTACCGGCATGGGCGGATCTACCGGGGTACATGGCAAAAGCCACCCTAAAAGAAAGCCTTGCCACCTCAGTTGGCAGCAACGAATCCAAAGAAAAGTTATGGCCAATTTGACATTTACGAGCGCGAATCTCCAATGTTCGACTGCAGTGAATGCAGAACGAGATAACGTCAGAGCAGCAAGAGACGGCTTTGTTTGGAAAACTGAGTGGCGCGAAGCGGAGGAGCCAGGAGTCGCGAGGAAAGGAGACACGGGAGGAAAGAGGTAAAATCTATCAAGAAATGAAATAATATTGAAAGCACAGTGCAAGTATAGTTGCAATGCTGATTTTGAGATGATAGAAATCAGGTTGAAGAACGTTGTTTCGCTAACTATACATCTAATGTTAGCTAGGTCTGACGTTAGTTTTGTGTAAAGTAGGCTAAGAAAGCTAATATTGATTCAACGTCTGTCAAGGAAAACGCTGTAAAAATACTTTGAATCTTACAGAAATGGAGAGGAAAGGTAGCACATGAACTGAGCAAGATAGAGAGAGGAGATGAGGTGGAAGGAGAGAGAGAAAGGCGACCGGGGAGAGGAGGAGGTGTGAGAACACCACAGCGATGAAAATACTAGGAGGGAGAGCAACACCGAGCTGAGGAGGGAGAAAGAGAGAGACAAGATAACGTGCAGGGCTCAGACAGTGAAAGAGAATGCAGAGTGCCTGGGCCATCACCAACGATTTCTAGTCGAGCTGGTCCACATGGTATGGAAATTGTTGCTGCATAGTATACTAAGTTACATTTTGCTATTACGTGCATTTAGGAGACATTGCTTAAATGCAAAAGAGAATTCTTGAATAAACATAAATATTCATGTTTGCTTTAATATGAATAATTGGGGAAACTTGTAAGTGTGAAAGTGTGATGAGATGGGGACGGAGTTTTAATATTCTGTGTATAATGTATTTTAGATCTATTGCTCAGGTGAAATTCCAGAATTAAATAAATGAACCTAAAAATATTCTCCCAGGCTAAAATGTTAGTGTGTGTTACCACAGTCTGATGGTTATAACTAATCAATGATGGTTCCAAATTGATTGTGTTTTTACTAGTTATATTGTATAATTAGTTCAGATGTAATGCAGTTTTAATCATTCCTCCCCTCCATCTTCTAGACGTATCCAAGTACAGGTGTGAGGTGCCAGTGCAGCCAAAGCAAGAGAGTTTCCCTAAGTCCCTCCAGGGAGGAGCCAGCAGAAGCTTCTGCAACGACTGGTACAAATCTCATCCCTGGTTAGAATACTTGCAATCTAGAGATGCAGCTTACTGTTTTGCTTGTAGGCATTTTTCCCTCCCTGATGCTCCAAGGACTGTTTTCACATCATTCGAGGGTTATTGTAACTGGAAAAAAGCGACAATGAAAGACAGTGGTTTCTATTTCTGGTCCCAGCTGCGACTTTACTGAGGTTGGCCCAGTGTTAGCAGCAGGAGCACGTTAGCTCACCTCCCAGAGCCTCACGCTGAATCACTGAGACTGATTTAGGGACCGTCATTAAATTACTTAGCATAAATATGTTAATACAAAATAATTGCAGTGTTTTCAATGTCTTTCATGTCATATGGCCTAGTGACTCCAAACCAGCAGTATATAAGCAGCGGTATTTAAAATAAATTAGATTCAACAAATACGTTTCTGCATTGTGCCACTTTTTGTAAGTCTCAATCTGTCAATTTTTTTTTCAAAAATCTCACCAGTAGTCACCGTTTAAAGAGTTATATTTCAAAATTTTCTTCCAGGGGACCATGTCCCCGGACGCCCCTAGTGTTGCTAGATTACCGACTCAGAGCACCACTGCTACAAAGAAAATCTAGGGGAAACACTGTGTTACTGTTTCTTCTTTTGTATGTACAGCATATGCCTGTATGAACCTATTTTTACTTTTTCATACTGGGAGTTAAATGGATTTTAATGTGACTTTTTAGGTTTGTGGAGATTTTTATGTAACATACCCTTTTGTAACTCTTTGAGCCTTTTTGTGTAATTTGTTTATACAGCAGCTCAGATGTACATGCATGAAATGTCCCTTTCATGTCTCCTTAACTGCTGTGAATACTGCACTCTACTGTCTTTCTCATCACTTTATCAGTTAAGACCTAACCTGTCAAAACTTGTTCAAACTACTGAGGGACAAATGGGGAGAATGTGTGTTCTGAGTAAACAATAAAAGTGATGTCCAGTACCTTGTTTGAGTGCCGTGACCATTTATTACCACAGTGTATTTACGCTCACCAAAGTACAGCTCAGTCCACTGATCTTCATGGGGAAGTTTTTCTTTCGATAGTTTCTTTCTGTACAAATGCTGCCTGCAACACTGGCACTGTGACACAGTCAAAAACTGTTTGCTTCCCCTCTCACACATCTGCCACTTATCACCTGTGTCTTGCCATTCATGTGGTAATGGGCCATCTACAGTAGTGCTACCATACTTCTGTCTCCTATTAATTGAGTTCACATGTTTCATATGAAACCTCAAATGCAAGACATTGATTGCATGAGATAAAATTGTCTGTAAGAGTTTGTAAATGGCAGCCCGTGCCCTTATGTAGTGTATACATACTATTTCTCATCAAACTGTGATAACTGTGATTAAATTCAGTATATATACGTCTGCCATATGTTGCCACCCCTCAAAAATTTCTGCCCCCCTCTCGCGACCCCATAAATATTTTTCTAGATCCGCCCCTGAGTACCGGCTTACTCCACCCTGGAGTGTCAGTGTTACAACTCCAAGACCTTCACCCTCAAGATTCAGACTTTGTACCTCTCCGTAAACAGTGTCTTTGCTCAAGCACGCTGATTTCTTTTTTATAGTTCTAATGATTTGCAGACAGCTGGTTGCAGGAAAAATAAAAGATCATTATGTAGCCGCAGTGTTCAGATCAGCAGTGTCAGAGAGCAAGTAGTTGCTTTTAAAAGGTGCGATATGAAAGAATTTTAGTGGAAAACATTGAAAATGTAACTAAACTGATCAGTAGAATGGGAGATTTGACAGGTGGCCAATCCTTACGTATTGCACCTTTTTAATATTTGGTCTGAGTGTCAAGCTTTTGGAAAATCACAGGTTTTTAAAGGGGTAAGGCTTCACACAATAAACTGTATATCTCCTCAAAAGCATGTAATATATGCTAGGACTGGGCGAAATAAATGAAATATCACAAAAGTAGTATAGTCAGTCACTTTACTGGAATGCAGACTGTTAAACCAAGGAACTTAAAAACAGAAGGAAGGGTCACAGAATCCAGCTTTGGTGCCAGACTGTGCTGATAGCTGTGTTGAAGTGTATGGGAGATGCACATAGAAGCACACAAAAACCAACATATCTACGTCCTATGACTTCTGATGAAGAGATGCCTCCAGAAAAATGGAAGAGCAACACTTCAGAGTCGGTTAATGGGTGACATTTTCCCCCTAATGATCGACAGGGCTGATGATACCATGATTAAACGGGCCAGGTCGGACCAAATATCGCTGCTGATGCCTGCAATTTCACAGGAGCCTTTTCCCAAATGAAATCAAGGGAGAAAAAACGTGTTGAGTCAGTGAGTCACTATATTGTTTGATTCTGGATAAAGACACTCGTGGTGTCGGAGCGATAGTCTTTTTAATAAAGTTTTTTGCCTCGATCCGTGCTAAAATACTTGAGGCGATATTTCTTCGTGAGTTTCACTGATCACATCTGTCTAACTGTGATTCATCGCTCTGCCTCAGGTTGGGAGTCTATCTCATCGGTGGCTGGATGGACAAACTGAGAAGGAAGTTCCTTCTCCTCTTCTTTATTACTTCCATCTTCTTCATCTTCTTCACTGTGAGAACACCCACGACGTACAGGTCCATCCCAAAGCCTCGTGGGCCTTCGATCGCATGCCCCCTGCGGATCTCTGAGGAGAGCATCACCCCCCTCAATGACACCAAGCACTTGCTGGTGTCGGCCTACATGGACCAGAGAGTTAAAGGCTTTGACATACGCATCATTGGCATGTTTAAGAGAGACTCCATCCAGCCTCTTTACTGCCTTTTCTGCTGTGCAGGCTGGTTATCAACTACAACTCCAGCAACAATTTCAGAGCACTCAGACAACTTTGGTTTTCCCTTCGTCACTACGGACGTCATGTGTCCGATTCCTGAAAACTGCAATGCCACACATGTCAGTCTTCTGACTAAACCAGACAGGGTGGGGGTATTTAACCAACCGTGGCTTCCGATAAGAAACAAGAAGAAGGAGAACAAGCTGCAGTTTGACTTCACAGTCTGCGTGTCCAACCTGTTTGGAGACTACAACAACGTGCTTCAGTATGCACAAACACTGGAGATGTACAGGTGAGCACAGCAACAACAAACATCTGAACTGAAAAACTGAATATTGTAACTCTGAAAATCTGTGTTTTTGGAAATAGAAAACATGGATTCTGACTTGATCCTGAGTCATTTACCAGCTGGAGGAGAACTCAGAGATGACTTTGTTATCTTCACTCCTGTTAATCAACCTGACTGCAGCAGAGATTCTTGCAAATGACCTCCTTTGTTGGATGTTAATGTACTACAATGTTGCCGAGGGAAAGGGAAAAGAATGAGAGAGAACCAGAGTCTCTGTTGAGTGCTGTGAGTTTAGTCAGTCCATGCTGTTGCTCGCTAGCTTACGGCTAATATACAGTAAGGTACACTTGTGCAAGTGACGCGATTGACCATAAATGATCCTGTTGTCACACGAGGCAAAAGTTTGCTCTGCTTTCTGTGTGAACATACCATAATGCTTGAGTCTAAGATACAGTGAGTGACCACATAAGACCACCATCGTGTATGCAAATGCTTCTTGTTGCTGAGGCAGGACGTGTGCTGGAACTCAGCCATGCATTGGTTAGCACAACTAACCCTTGTTATAGCACTTACATTTGTCTTGTTCACCGGCTTTGAGCAAAAAAAAAACAAAAAACAAAAAAAGGAATGTATTGTGTTAAATTTTAACTCTTGCCTCACTTTGCCCCAGACTGCTTGGTGTGAACAGGGTAGTGATCTATAAAACAAGCTGTGGCCCAGACCTGGACCGCCTGCTGCAGAGCTACAGTCAGGAGGGCTTCGTGGAGATAGTTCCTTGGCCCATCGACCAGCATCTGAATCCGTCTCATGGCTGGCTGTTCTCCGAGCACGGAGGGGACGTGCACTACTTCGGCCAGCTTACCACGCTCAACGAGTGCGTTTACAGATCCATGGACCGGTCCCGCTACGTCCTGTTGAACGACATAGATGAGATCGTAATGCCGTACCAACACGACAACCTGAAGGCTCTGATGGACACGCTCCAAAAGCAGCATCCAGATGTAGGGCACTGCACTCCAGAGGACAAATATTACACCAATGTCCAAAATTTAGGATTTGATATTTATTATTATTTCTGTTGTCTTTCCATCTTCCCTGCTGTGTTACATCCTGCAGACAGGGGTGTTCCTTATCGAGAACCATATCTTCCCCAAGACACATTTTGAGCCAAGTGGAAGGTTCCACCTGCCTCAGTGGAACGGGGTGCCAGGAGTTAATATTCTGGAACACATCTACAGGGAGGAGCCCGACAGGAATATATACCACCCTTACAAACTGATTGTTCAGCCAAGGTAGGCTAACTTTAGCCAACATCTGGTGCTTTGATTGAATAAACAACCCAGTCACCAGAATGAAAGCTGGCAATGTATGATTCTGCAAATCATGGATATGTAGAAGATTTGCTGTTTACATTGCAATTTAAGGTTTATTTAGATTCAGTTTTGTATTGTATGTTGTCACAGCACTGTTTGTATGCTCTGGTTAGGTTTAGGCAATAAAATAACTTGGTGTGGGTTGAAAACATTTTTTGTTTTTGGCTTTAAATACTTTTTTTGCCCACCACAATCATGGTTGGAGATGTCCAACTTCCCAAGTACTGCGAGGTACTCAAAGTTAATTAAAACTCAATCTCAAACAATTTGATTTTCTAATTGAGATTGTACAAATACTATTTCAAATATGCTGAACAATAAATGACTGATATCCATCCTAAACCTGACAAACAAACCACTCATTATGGTTTCATGAATATAAAAAAATCACAATCTCAGTTTGTTGAGACTGTCATGTCAAATAAAGGGTAAAGCCAAACAATTGCTCTCAACCATTTGTGTGTTTGTACACCACAGGATGATGGAGCAGACGTCAGTGCATGAAGTGCTCAAGATTTCTGGACCGTGGTTCAAGGTTCCGCCGGACGTTTGCCGACTCATTCATGTCCGCGTCGCTCTGCGGGGGTCGTTAAAGCTGGAGGAGCTTAATGTGGACAAACGACTGTGGACCTTCAGTGAAAAACTGATTCCCAACGTGGACAAACAACTGAGGAAAGCGGGGCTGCTCACCTCAGAGGGGAAGAGCTGACGGATGGGAGGGACAAACGCTCGGACGGACGAGTTGAACAGGTTTAATCCAACAATGGGTACGGACGCTCACTAGGTGTTCAATTCTGAAGAACATCGGTCTAAATGTGGAGAGGTAATATGATCGTCATTGCCATTTTTATTTTTTTTCTGATTCTGCCATGCTCAGTGAATGCCATAATGCCTGCGCTTATCTGTTTACTCTGTTATTTGATGTGTCAAATAATGCCTTCCATGAACAAGGAGGAGAAGCCAGTCGGAGAACTAGCAAATCTGAAGTACTTCATCGTTACAGTACAGGATAAACAAGGTGCCCTAGTTGGTGAATAGACCCACAATTAAATGATTCAAACTGCAATTTTGACAACACCCTAATCTTTGAATTCCTCCCAAAGGACTCAACTTGTTCCTTTTCTCAGAGAACCAGATTATCTAGTTCTTAATATTTTATACTGACGGTTAACCAGGAGAATTTAATGGCGCCCCATTCAAACAATCTACAAAGCATGGCAAAAGTGAATTTAGGGCATAGTCAGCTTCTTCTTGTAAACGGCACATAGAGTCAGAATGCAGTTGATTCTATATAGTACACAGCAACAGTTAATGACAGAGCAACAGTCCCATCATGTTGACACAGTTAGTGCGTGAGCCTGATGAAGTCCAATAGTCAATACTTTTAGCTCTGTTTTTGTTCTCCACATACAGAGGGGAGAATCTGCCTCTTCAGTTGCTTAATATACCTTTATGTTCACCAGCTCATGTGTTCACTTTAGGTGAGAGACTGGTTACACATCTCCTCTGTGGTTACACATAGCAAATAAAGGGTATTCATAGCTCATGATGTGTGCAAGCCAGCTCAAGGTTTGCATTCGACACTTCCGTATATTTAAAACAACGCAAAATAGTTTTGACTGTGGTGTTTATATTGCCGGCTCATTGTGACACGATACAAAACTCGTATATCCCGCCTAAATAAATAATTTCTATTTGCAGAATGAATACCTGCTTTCCACTGAGAACTTCAAACATCAGTAGGAACATCATGCACACACAAAAGATTATTGAATATGTTACAAGTATTCACCCTCCTTTTCTTTTCATGGCTGCTTCTAAGGAAGAAAGCGCTTCGTTAAACATTGATTTCAGTCACAGAACAAAGACAAAGCATATCGGACTGAACGACACGGTGAAGGAGGACGGGGATGACTTTAATGCAGTTTTCCTTTTCTTCGGTTTTGTTTGATGTTGGGTAGCAGAGGAAGAAGAGCCCTCACAAGAAAACCCTCAACTATTTTTTTTTATGTGTTCTCAGAAACGTTTCCTTTACAGAAAGTGAAGGTGGTTGACTGTTTTTTTTTTAGGACCAGGTTTACCGAAACGCAATTTAGATCACCTGATAGGATCTCGGCGAGTCCCAAAGCATAATAGTTTTAGCTCTAAGCAAAGTGTGTAATCTGCCAAACTGCCTCCAGTGATGTCTCTCAGTGGCCAAGTTGCATTTTGGGTAATGTAGGCGGCTGGTTTTTAAAGGTCCACTTGTCTAGCATTGTAATCCTTCTACACTGTTGGACTCATTATGGACGAAAACAAACCAGAGATATGGCCCTTTTTATTCCACGCATTCCTCTTTCTTTTCAAAACCTGCTGCCTACATTACGCACAAGGCAACTTAGCCACTGGGTGACATTACTGGAAGCAGTTAATCAGATTGCATGCAGCTCCCTGTGGAGGCTGTGTTCTACTTTTTTCATACGTGCATGAATACTCCACAAGACCTGTAAACACTAATGTGTAAAATTAGTGGACTTACCCTTTAAGTTTCACATTATTTATCACTTCATACTGTATTTTTCTGACAGCTATATATTGAGACTTTACAAATAAAGATTTTATAATGAAACGTATGAGTCCATTACATACCTTCAGACTGAAGCTGGGCTCACATGGGAACCTTCTCATGCAATCTCACGGGGAAGCAGACGTAAACAAAATGGAGATTAGCCTGGTGCAACAACTTGCTTTAGGAACGGGTTGCAGTGACAAAAAAACAAAAGCACAAGTTTTATCTTCTTCAACAACAGCTGGAGGAGAGATTTTGAAGTTCTGTCAACAGTAAGATGCTAACCGGGGTTAGCCTCACGGGCTACAATGTTTACCGTTGTTTGAAAGCCTGGTCATCTGCTTCAGGATGCCTCCCTCTGTTGTGGTCCAGCTCTGAAAGTGGTCATCCAGATTTTAAAAACCTTGATGAGTCTGAGGCTTAAGATTTAATCTCTGAACCCCTCACATTAGCAGTATTTTTAAACCACTTTGGCAACAATAAAATGCTGCTGACACATTAACATTCCATTATTCTGCACAAACTTTTTAAATAATGCTACAATTTCAATGCTTTGCTTTTACTTGTACCAGCGTGTTTTGTTTTTTTTTTTACATTGTGATGTTGCTACTTAAAGGAAAGCTCTGAATAATCCCTTCTTCTATTCAAACCCACACAAAAACAACTTGTTATAGTACAATTTGAGTCCAGGAACCAAGCAGCAGAAACAATGTCATGGTTTCCTGCTATGCAGTTTACCGATAGAGCTGGAAACATTATCGTCACAGAGCCCTGTGGAACTAAGCAGCGGTATTTCAGCTGGCAAAAGCAGTATCAAGGAAATGACCTGGTTACCATTAGAAAGCATCTGTTGTTATGCACGTGAAAGCTGATCTAAAGAGCAGTGACACTGGTGATAACATGCATTATCAATGTACTGGTGATAGAACATGATTAAGAGCTTTGATAAAATGCACAGAAATTCTACAAGGTTGCTTTTTACAGCTATTTCACATAATGTTTAACCTCTTAACTGTTGGACCTAACAAAGGACAAGGATTAAGTTTGCTTCTTTACATGCTTTTCCCATAAAGCAGAAAAGAAGCAGAGATATTCTCCTGGTGAAGCAAACTTTTTATTTTTCTTTGTGAGTCATACAAAATATTCCAGTCTCAATAAAATCATGCACATAAAATAAAACAGGTCTTGTATTATATTCATTTGCAGCCCCAGCTTGTGCCTTTTCATGTGTCACCATTACATCCAGATAAATAAGAGAAAGGTTGAACATTAAATGCTGTTCTGAACTTATTTCCCCTTATATATCATTATTTCACAATCAAAATAATAAGTACGAAATATTGGAAGCAAACATTTAATATATGAAAATATAACTGAAATTTTAAATCATTTACAGTGTAAGTCTTGAGCAAGGAGGTCGGTCTTTTCCAGTCTGTGAGTGGATGAGTGGAAAAAGGAGATGAGAGATGACGTCACTCTTTCCTGTAGTTTTCAAGATCACAAGTGCAAATGGGCAAAAGGTTGTAAACGCACACAGGGAGGTGTGTGAAATCTGTTGTATTGCCTGAGGTGGTGTAACTTGAGTCAGCATCGGGTGGGGCTGAAGACAAAAGGATTTGATGGCCTTTCAAACCCACATCAGTAACACAGAGTCAAGCCGAAGCCCAGGGCTGCACGATTCACACTGCGTTTTTACCAGCCCTGGGTTAAATATCTGTCGGAAGACACGACTGTTTACGCTCTAGTGTGATGGGTGACCACTGTTCTCTTTAGTTCAGACGGTTTTCAAGGGATAACTTGGGGCTTTTTTCATAGCAGGGACTGTATGCACCTCGGTTAGAGTTGGGGGTTTCCCACTTTGGAACATACCATGACTGTGCCAATGTAAGGCTACTCACACAGCACCCAGCCCGGGGCTAAAGGCCCAGCTGTTAGCTCCAGGCTAGAAGGTGTTAGCATTTGCATAATTCAGGCACAGTGGGTTCACTCGTATATATCAATTAAATTAATCAATGCAGTTATATTAAACCTTACTACTTCCATGACTAAAGTTGGAGTATCTCTTGAGTACGAAATGGACTAATTTGCACCTATAGCTTGTTGTCTATGTGTTGTCGGTAGCTTGGAATTAAAACGTACCTAATAATGTAAAAACATCGATTTTGTGTAGTGGACAAATTTATTTTTATTGAACTATGTTTTATATTAATGCAAAGAGTGCAACATGCCATGCTTGGGTCTTAATTCAACCAAAGACAGCCGTTTTTGGGAACTTATTTAAGACATTTTCTTATCTCAATGCTACTTTGCACCTCATGTTAATACTGTAAATGTGATTTAATCTAGTTTCTATCGGACTTGTTTTGTGTTTGTATAGTTAGCGTGCTGACTTGTTTTGTGTCTGTGTACAACTACTTCACATGCCTTGACTTGCAAATAAAGTATTTTTAATTTAATTTAAATATGTTCACTATGTTGTTACTCTCTCATTTATTCATGCATTAAAAGGAAATATCATCTTCTCTTAGGAGTGTGTGTCTGACAATGGTGTGTACGAAAGGAGAATGTTTTCACCATCAGTTTTTTTTAAGCTTAAACAGCCTAAAATGCTCTTACACACAATGACATATCGCACCACACATATTGGACTCGGACACATTTAAAAAAGCATCATCATTTGGAAACTATTTATTGAACATTTGCAACCAGATATCAGTTAAATACAGAACTTTCAATTCTCTCTCTACATCCCCCAACAGCAGGGACTGGCTCCACTTCATTACACTGAGAGGAGGGAATGTTACAGGACTTGGTAAGGCGCACACTGTGCTGGAAGTCATTTGGCTTTCTGTCTTCTGATAATAAAGAGAAATGAAATCTGGGTCTGCCTTTCAAATGTCCAACACTGCTTCCCCTCCTCGCAGCTAGATCCTGCGCGTACAGACCATGGCAAAAAAAAAAAAAAAATGACACAAAAAAGGAGCCAGGAAGAGAAAACCAGTATATACGACTGAGACACACCCCTATGGAATGCGGTCTGAGATGTGTAGCCGTGATTGAATAAGCTAAAAGTAAAATGATCAACATGAATATATTAGAAAAAAAAAATGGCAATTAGTCTTTAATAAACACCTCGCCTCACCTACTCCCAACAAGACCAGGGTTATAAATTAAAACTGTCCAAATAAAATCAATCAACCAAGAACTTTGGGCCCATTCAGTTCCACTTCAAGACTGGAAAAATCCTCATTGGAATAAAACAAATGGCACTTTTCAGTCTCTTGAACTGGAATCTAGAAAATCGACTTCAATGGAATCGACCCCCAACCCTAAAATCAACTCTTTTCTAATTTACATATATGGGTCAGGCGCTCTTCAAACTTCCACCATCCTAGCAGTTGCTCCCCACGGATGAGGAGAGAGGTGGGGGGAGGTGGGAGGCGGGAGGCGGGGGGGGAGGGGACTCTGTGGACTCTGAGGGCTAGGCCACAGTTTTGAAGGTCTGCAGTATGAGGTTGGTTTGGTGGATGAGCCGGTTTGCACTGATGAAGACATTTATTGCCCTGGGAACACACAGAATTACAGCTTGAGTAAACAGAACAGTAAAGCTGGTTAAACAAACTCTTAACTAGGAGAGAAGGAATGAAAGGGGGTCATTCAAAGTCCCCCAACAGAACTGGTTAACAAATGACCCGCCGAGTCACTGCAAACATTCCTGTCCTGTAGTCTTCTCTCCTCCACCTTGACATAACGGAGGACAGTGTGCGTAGGAGTTGTGAGATAAGATAACAAACAATGACCTTCTGGAATATGCAGGGCAACAAGCCGAGAGACAACCAGACACAAAATTAAAAAACAACTTCAGGGAATAAACTTAAAACTAAACAGAAGAGATACCAAATCAACTGACTGCTCAATGATTTCAGCATTAATCTGGAGCCACCGCAATTGGATGGAGCGGAGCAAAGAAAAATTATGTCATGCCGTTACGGTCACACTCACTTTCCGTCTTTGAAGTATGTTTTGAGGGTGTCGCTGAAACTTTTGGAGTATTTCACAAACTCCTTTTTCTGGTGCTCCAGGGCCTTCACAAACAGAGAGAGAACACAGAAACATATTTTTGTTTTATAACCAGGGGGTGTAAAAAAAAGTGATGAATGTACACATAGTGTGTGTTTGTGTCTCCGTTACTCACTCTGCGATTCTGGTACTGGTATTTCTTTATGACATTGTTGACTGTGTCCAGGAGCTCTTTTATGGCGCTGGCTATGTCTCTGTTGGAAACCAACGGCAACAGCAAGTGAGGATTTCACAACAGTAACTCAACATCCAGGATGTGTAACAGATATTTGTACAGCAACAATGAACTGGCCTTCGAAATAAGGACAGCATGTCATCTGAACTTTTCCAAACAATAATGACTGTATTTGTACTGCAATGTGATCTATTTAGGGCTACATGTATTGGTCTAAGGAGGCCGGCATATTTATTGGTTCGTTCCATTTCCTGTTAAGATGAAGAACTTCCAGTCGCTCTTGCTGGCTACTAGTGTTGTCACAATACTGGAATTTCTAAAAGATACGTGATCTGATACAATGTTCTATATCATAAGGAGAAATTGTACATGGATAGAACATAGATAAATCTAACAAGCTGATTGTAGTGTGTGTTGAGGACTGTGCCCAGCTTAAAGAATGTCAGTCAATATGGATGGAGAAGTCGGAGCACTTGCGTGTTGCTGAAACACACACGGTCAATAAGTAAAGCACAGTTTCATATGCATGCTCCAGTGAAGGAATCCGTTTTGCCCGTCATTGAGCTAAAGATATTGATTGCTTTTCAAATGGATGAGTCTCTGTAGGTTCGAGCTAAACACCATTGAGTGTAATATTTTGATTTCAGAAGTGGGCTTGAATTAATTTTACGAATGAATTTTTAGCTCGGGACCAATCTCCCTGCAGTAAAATGTGGGAGAGTCTCAAGTTATTGAAGGCCTGCGCACTGCACCCCAAGGGTACTCATTATTGATCCTAATGTGAATTTTACTGGTATTACTTGTCCATAAATCTCAGAGCAGTTTAGGTCCTGGATACTTGTCAGACATCCTGGCAGAGTGGAAACCCTGCAGACCCTCTCAGGTCGGCCGGTTCTGGACTATCAGCTTCTCTCAAGAGTGCGAGCTACACACGGTTTAGCTGCCATTAGCTTCGTCGCTTCTCAAATTGAGGACTAAACTGCTAGAAGAGCTAAGACCAAAGACAGTGCTAACTACTGATAAACCAACCTCGCTTATATTGTTTCTATCATTTGTTTCATGTGCCGACTATGATATGTGCGGTGTAGATAAATGTGCCTTTATACTGCGCAGTTTGTGTGTGCTTGTTCGTGTTCACACTCACTTGATAGTCTGTAGGAAGCGTACTCTGTCATTGATCTCATCAGGGATTTTGCTGAGGATGTGTTTCAGAGCTCTGGCCTTCTCATTTAGGTCCTGGAACTCCTGCTCAGGTCGGTCAATCATGAACTCTGCAAGAACAGAGCGCTTAGCACATTCCCAAGAACTCAATGATTTATAGAAATGTGCAGATAAGATGGGTATGTAACCAACGCCTGGGTCCCAGAGTCACAAAAGACTATTTCCTGCAACTAACTAAGTGCTTCTTTTTCTTTCGTTTGCTCACCTTCCACATCGTCGGCCGCCATGCGCAGTAGGGATTCAGTGAAGTTGATTTGGACGTTCTTTTTCTCCAAGATCTTCATTATGATGTCCTGAGTCAGGCCAGGGTTCTCCCTCTCCGCCTGACAAATGAAGGGTGAAATTGGGCAAACATGGTGACGAAGACAAATAAGCAAGCAAGTGGAGGAGTGCAGAGAACAAGGGCGGAACTTTATTGAATGCCATATGTATGCTGTGAGCATTTCAGAAGTATGCGGAAAAGCTCCTCTCCTGAATAATTCAGCCTGGAGTTACAGCAGCCAGGAGGCGGCGGGGGCAAGAGAGACACCAATCAGTGAGACAAGTGAACAAAAGACCCGCACATGTCATCGTAAAACAGCTGTAAGGTGATCACATCTCCCTTTGGTTTGGACAAAGCTGCCTCTCCTTCATTAATATTTCATCTGTGCTCACAGTGAACGCTGCTGCTCATCAGCAGCGGTGCAGAGGTAATCTACGGCCGCTGTGCTTTTAATATTCCGGTGCAATCACAGCACAGATGGATAAAAAAAAAAAAAGGCGGGGAGGGGGGCGGGGGGGAATCAAGACATTAACCAAGGCTCATCTGAGGAATACCCTCAGATATCACACCAGCATCTGAATATCAACTTCTCTGATTTCATATTGATTGAGTTAATTTGTTTGGATATCGAGTAACTGGAGGTGCCGGAGCATAATTAACACCATCAAAAAAATAATCTATAACAATCAAACCTTTACCTAACCAGGGATTTAATCTTCGACTACAGAGATATTCGATTAATCAGTTTAGTCAAATGCAAAAAAACATCTTATTACAGCTTGTGAGGTCCTTCATATACGCTTGTAAACTGAACATGTCAATAGGTTTTTAGAATCTCTAATAAAAACTATAGAATTAAAAAGGTGGGACTACTGACAGGGCATTTCAGAAGCAGTGTTTTCTGTGGGAAAGAAGAGCTTTCATTGGGTTTTATAAGCTTTTTAACTTCCAAGACCTTTTACATGCACAAGAACTTGCAATATATAACAGCCTGAAGCAAAGGAAAAAATAAAAAAGCATAATAAGTCTCTTTTTAAGCATTTTTAGCCGCTTATACCAACATTATATCCATCACAGACTTACATACATGGCACAACAAAAACTCTAGCGAGCTACAACTCACGAGTGTCTCCTTCTAAAAAGTGGAATGCACACCATATAATAGTATTATGGTTACACCTATCACTTACTAAAGTCATAATGTAAATATCCCCATATCAAGTCAATAGTTAAACACGGTCTACTCCTTTGACTCTTATGAAGTCTTCCTCCTAATAAATGATCTTTTTATCTCAAGAAATCAAACGCTTTTTATCTATTTAAAGAAAATGCAAAAATTAATGCAGAAACTTGTGATAATGGCATTAAACTGCACTTATGTCGACTATGGGTTTCCGTATTAGTGCCACTTCAAAGTGACGTCAACAACAGATACCAATATGTAATAAAATAAAGTTGTGCTTTTATGTAGCAGTGAAATGAAGTTGCAAACACTGATGGGATCAACATAACACAGAAACAAGCAGCAGCTACTGGTTGCTGGAGTTGATCTACTTCACTTGTTGCAGCGCGATGAGGCGCTGTTTTGATTCATTTCCATACCCTGTAATTTGCATCTGGCCAACGTGACTCTGTTGCTATGGCGTCCTAAAGCTGAAAGGTTAAAGCTTTGACCGCTGTTTGCAACAATGCGTGTACATGTTCCCTGTCAGTGTCCTCGAGGAAGGATGGTTTATTAGAATATTGGTTTAGAGCATCAGATAAAATGCAAATGCAGTGAAAATGTGTTCTTTGAAAAAAAGAAGCGAACAGGGACTCCGTTTACGAATATCTTAGAAAGGGAAGTGGGGGGGATAATGTGGTTCTTTTGTGTTTCAAGACATCAAATCTGTGTATAGTTCTACCTTTATGAAGGCCGCTCGGAGCGTCTGAGCTGCTGATAGGTTGATCCTCTCCAGCTAAAGAAAGGCGAGAGACAAAACATGTTATCACAGTCAAATCTGGACATTTAACTGTGTCATCCAGACTGGAACTTGCACAGGCTTCAAATGCAGCTGCAAACTAGGTTACACTTTAGTCAAACATAATAACACTACATAATGTGTGTTTTAGGATTTATGGTCCAATTGCGCTTCTGTTTGTCACAACAAATGCAATTTTATCAGAACAGTACAAACATAAATCAGTGTAAAACATTTGACTGAACTATAATAACTCTACACTCATCGCACTCTACTGCAGTATTGATAATCTGTCAAATGCATCAGGCTACATAAAAACTGCAATGGGAATCGATCTTATATTTATGTTGTCTTTCCTCTGTGAGCATTTACAGACAAATTAGCCTCGTGCCTTCTTTAACGATACAATACCTATTATATGGTCGCCACAGGTTGACCTCAGCAGTTAGTTCCTCTACATAACACAGCAGATTCAATGGGCACAAACACAAATTCATCTCCTGGTGTTAAAAAGATTAAAACAACACAGTATGAACAGGATTTAAAGGATACATTGGGTGGAGTTTTGTAGTCCATAAGGATTTCTGGAGCTTCACAGCAAAGCAGTACAGTAGATGGGAACATATATAACTGAATAAACATAAAATGGCTCCTTGGAGCTCGCCCGGTGTAATCCAAATCTCTGTGAGCCCTGAGATCCCAAATTGATTTAAAAAGACAATATTTACACCCTTGACGTGCGGTCGGGCTTGTGCACCCACTTCAGACCGGGTGCAAGCCAACGGTTTAATTCAAGATTTCTGCTCAAAAATGGGTGTAAATGAAATCCTTTCATATCGATTCGGGATCTTGGAGATTCCAGAAATTCGATTATGCCATTTAACATTCATTTTAGTTGTTTCTTTACATTTAATATAAGTCATTGAGGAGGATGCTGCCATGCTGCTTTGCTATAAAGCTCCAGAAATGTTTGATGGACTATGACACCTCACCTGATATTTCCATCAGCATGACAGTGAGAACTTATCCTTTAACAGTTTAACAATACTGACAAACACTCGACGACACAAAGACGAATGAACTACTAACGGTGATCGTTTACCTCATTGAAAACTGGATACATCACGGCGTACAGCGTCATGGATACCATGGAGTTTGTCTCCGCTTCATTCTTCATCTCCTCCATTGTCATCCTCCAGGGAGGAGCCGCTCTTGGTGAAAAGGTGAGGAGGGAAAACTGCAGCTCACACACACTCACACATACACTCACCTACCCACACACACACTCACACACACTCTGAAATACACTGGAGCTCCAGAGTGACAAGAGGCCTGGGAAATATAAAAAAAATGGGTAACGATGAAGTTTTTTTTTTTTTTAAACCTATAAGACGAGACAATGAATATTTACTATACATTTGAATTTGATATCTAAGCTTCTCATGTAGCTGGTTATTAGCAGGGATGCACAGATCCTAACTTGAGCGAAGTGGATCGGGTGCTATGATGGAACCAGTCCACATCAAATACAATGTCTCCTGCAATGCCTCAGTCATTGATTATATTCATTCAGGCAAGGCAAAGCCCCAGTGTTGCATCACATACAAATCCTTCCGATGAGTTTCTCACAGTGAGGTATAAGATTTGATATCCAAGTGGGGCCTGAGTTTGGACACGGGAATTGGCTTTGGCTGACAAAACAGTTGGATCTAAATGTACTGAGCAGGAAATTTAACAGTTGAAATATAAATTTATCAACATTCTCTGATGGAAGAACCGTTTCCACAAACACATCTTTGGCATTTCTTCATACATATCAGCCAACACAATCTGTGAACCCAACATATATATCAACCAACACCATATAGCTTAGATATCATATGGTCTGCTAGGTACTAATAAAATAAAAAAAAATAATAAAGAGCAGGAAGTGATGACTTGTTGGTTTGTCTTACTTGAAGGAGGGGAGTGGCACTGTTGTCAGCGGGGCTAATGTGAATCAACATCAACTTAAATGTGTAAAAAATGTTTACAATAACGAGACAAGGAATATTGATAACAAGCAAGACCCCTGTTATATGTTAAGTCTTGATATATTCAGGAAGGGGCTAATTCAGAGAGGAAGAATTACAATATCGACAGAGAAATGTGAAGCAGTGCACTGTAAGCTAACGTCAACTAAATGGTAAAAATCCAGGCATTTGGCTAAATTTATCGACTATATGTGCCATTCACAGCCTGTCAGAAATACAAGATATACTGTAAAATTAAAGCCAAAGTGTCTGACGCGAAGATGGCTAGCAGGCAAGCTAAACAGACTAGCAAACGGCTAGCTAGACATGGCTAACAAAGTAGCTGATGTACTGATAAGTGAGGTTTGCCGTTTTATTTACGGTAAAATACCATCAAAATGTACAGTCAGAAATACAACCAACTGCGTATAGTGATTAATTTATCGCGATCAAGCTGCAGAGATACCCAATTGAGGCCTATGGCCGACCAAATCGATGGTAGCAAAGTGCTACCTAGCTTACGTGCTAGCTACAGCAAATTGGAGATTTGTGTTAGCTTATGAGCTAAAACACGTCAACAAACTGGTGAAGGACGAATGTGTAAGTCTGTATACGCGTGTCAAATGTGTACACATATCTACCTTTGGTCTGGCTTCTTAAATAGGTGGGTTACGCCGTCGATTGCCTTTTAGCTGCTATGTTTTCTTTACAACTTAAGGCGGAAGTTTTTTAGGACTAGCCTGAGCGACATCTTCCGGACCATATCTACGTAAACACACGTCCTCCAATCAGAGAGCGCAAGGGTACAGCGGCTCTTACGTCACATGAAATAGTTACATTTTTGTTATTGTAGCATTTGTGAGGTAGTTTCAGGAAGTGAAAATATACTCATGCCAACTGCATTTAGGAAATGAGAAGGTGTTGGCGACATGACACAGAACGCAAAATTAAAAGAAAATCAAGCATAACTGAAACAATGATTAACCACACTGAAAGCTGAAATCCTAGATCAGTCATTTAGCTGATGAGAGACAAACGGTCAGCCATTTGGATAATTGACGAATAATGTTAAAAATGTGACAATGTGACATATAGGATAAGCAAAAATAAGACTTGGACTTCAGCCTATTCTCTCCCTTGATTATTGACTGTGAAACTTAGTGTGAACTAATCTTTATTTCTCAAGATGTATGTGACCAAAATTGAATATCTTTTGGTTTTGGACTGTTACTTGGATTTGATTATTGATTATTTAATTTAATCAATTAATAAAATAATGAGATCAATCATTAATGAACAGTAATCGTTAAAAGGCGCACACATTTACGATTGGTAAAATAGATGCGTGATGTCTTCTGTGCCTCTTGTGCGAGCTCTTATTAAATTCAGATAAACATCCATGAGAGGTCATCAGGGTTAACACAGTATGAACACATTTATCACAGAAGAACAGAATCACAAAGTGGGGGATGGTTTTTGAAAGACATTTGTTTAAAGGAAAAGTCTTAGGCTGTGCTCATGACGTCACCATTTATGGTTTTTATTTTATTCAAGTCTTATTGAGATTAAAAATCTCTTTTCAGTAGAGTTGCAGCCAAGACAGACATGAAACACATTCAGTGTAGCAATTAAAGTGAAGACAGATAAGATATTGCTGAATCATAAAGTATATGACATTCTGCACATGTCGAAGGGTCAAGTGCCTAATTTTAGATCTGTTATCAGAGGAATGTAGAGGTCATCTTTCCTGCTGACAGTTCAGTTGTCTGGTAAGTGTCACTCTGATGGCTCAAAGGAGTGAAAGCTCCAGGTGGATGAAGCCTTTGGGCAATATATCTGGCAGCATTCAGGGGATAAAATCTTACCCCCAGAAAATTTAAGTTCCCGTTTAGAAAGACCATGTCATACCTCACCTGTCCACTAGTCGCCCCCATTGAGTCTTCCCCTCTTCCCAGTCACCTGATCTCACCATCTGTACTGCTAATCAATCAGCTTTCTCTGGTAGCTGTAGATATTGGTTCTCTAGATGAGAGCTCAAGCGTTTCCTTCCAGTTATCAGTTTCGTGTTTATTTGTAGTCTGTCATTGGAAATGATCAGCATCATGAGTAAACTACCTTTGATTGATACTGTCTGCCTCTACTTATTGTCTCACATCTTGTTTTTTACTTTGTACCATATATCAATGGATCAATATGTATAAGCCCATGAGCAGTAAAGAGTGTACCTGCTTTATTCACAAGGGCTTCACATATCCAACTGAGATGTTATAAGATGAGATGATCAAAGCTTATTATCAAAGTATCATCAAAGCTATAACAGAGCTCTGCAGCTATAGTTTGAGGGCGTTCACATGCATAATGGTTGGACCAAAGCTATAGGGGACCAAATGTAAATAGAAGTGAACCTTAAAAAAGTAGAGTTTGATTTCCTTGGGATATCAGTGGATTTTTGCTTGTTCGGGGGGCTTTTTCCATTAACTGTGGACTTTATCTAGAGAAGCACATTTGGACAGAGGTCAGGTGACCGACTGTCCTGATCAGGAACACTGTTTGGCTGTCACTGATTGCTTTGTCAGCATGTTGAGGATGATTGCCATGATGCTTAAAAGCTGTGCGGCCTGAAAACAGTGGAGCACAGAGCCTCAAACACTGTACTTGCATGGTCATCTCAAGGCGAAGCAAACTCATTATGATGATTGTACAAATGTCTTTCATTCAGCTATACAATTCTTTAATTATATTTTATTGCTAACAGACATACTGTGTGATTCTGAGGCAAGAAACAGCAAGATCTCTCTGTCAAACTATTATTGTGATTAAAGGCACATTTTATATTCACAAATGGAGATTGTTTTATAGGTTGTGTGGCATGCAAGAAGGACTTAAAGTCATTTGAAATCTTTGGCTGTCTGAATTTCTTAAATTATATATTATTAAAAAAACAAATTTAAGTTTAGATTAATACTATAGTTAGTTATGTTGCTTGGAAATACTATATCATAACATAAATATATTATATCATATTTAAAGGCTGAATAGAGATTAAAAACTGAATTATGATAATTCTCTGGAATGGAGCATCTTGACGCAACCTCACCACGAGCGCAGCCATTGGCCGCTGCTGCCACGCGGTCCTCTAACCTCTCCATCATCGCGATTATGTAACAGAGATGGCGCGCTGTGATTGGCTCGCGCGCTGGCTACGTCGAAGGTAGATGGGAATCCAGTCATTGAGACGGAGAAGCTGTGGACACCAGGCGAGACCGGCACATGTAGACGGAAAGGTCTGGAAACCTGCTCTTACGCAACCGAAGAAACATATAAGACCACCGCGGGCTCAGCCTCAGATTCATTTAAGCATCACGGCAACTGAAAGACATCTTTCCTCCTGAATAGAAAAGAAGGTGAGGCTGTTTCCGGGTTTCATTTTTGTTTAATTTCCGCGCGTCATCCATTTACCAGCACATGTTTTTCTCGGTTTTTTTGATCGACGTAGATATCTCAAGTTGGTCTGACAGGAATAATTTCACAGTTGGGGAGATTTAAAGGGTAACTTTGGGTATTTCTTCCTATCACAACAGGGCATGCCGGTAGCCTGAGCTAGTAGTGACGTGTTGAGGAAATGCAGCATCACCCATAATGCCCTTTCCACACACACACACACACACACACGCACACACACGCAAAGGGAGAAGTTGGATATACCCTTCTCTGTGTCTCTCTGTCTTTGCAGACTCTGCAGCCATGTCTGTGAACATCCATGTCAACAGCCCCAATGTGAGGTACACAGAGACTCACATCACTGCCCAGTATTCCTACCAGACCACATCAGTGCACAGAGAGGGGAACAACATCACGGTAAGAGCACTTTACTTACCCTTCAGTGTGCGTACAAGCATCTGTATGTGTCTCCTATAGAGTAATCTTTGCTCCTTGTTGGACACAGTTGAGCCCCCGCGCCACCGAGATGACGTTCCGCACCGAGAGGACGGTTCCCCGGCTGGGTGTGATGCTGGTGGGCTGGGGAGGCAACAACGGAACCACAGTGACAGCTGCTGTGCTGGCCAACAAGATGGGTCTGACCTGGAGGACCAAGACTGGACTAAAGGTGAGCAGAGTACAGTGACTGTCCTCGAGATTAGAGCCCGATGTACACAAACGATTGGCTGATGTTATCGGCTGATATTGATCTAACACAGATATATCAGTATAGATTTATTTTAAAGATTATAAAGATGGAGTAGATGCTTGGGTGATTTTAAAGCAATAAATAAGTATTATCAGGTTCTCAGGTATCTGTACTTTACTTTAGTATGTATTTGTCTGACAACTTTTTACCTTTACTACATTTACTGCACAACATTTTAACACAACTATCTGTAAGAGTTCTATAAGGTATATTTGAATATTTCAACGTTTGTATACATTTATACACAATATCGAAAAGCTGTGTGAGTCTCCACCTGAGAGGAACCGCTCTGACTGTATTTCAACATTATACTTTGATTATTACAGTGTTATTTCTTATGCGGCTGGCCTGTTAAAGTTTAGAGGGAAGAGAACCGGTCAGACTGGATGCACCTAATATTTGAGGCTATACTCCGTCGTGCTTGCAATTCACTCTTTGTGCTGATGTTCTAATTTGTTGTACGTGTTGTTGCAAAGGGAGGAGTCAAGAAGTGAACCACACATCCCCCTCTCAACAGGCTTGTTAGTCTAGTTTAAAAGTATTTGAGGGGAATTATCGATTATTTTTATTCTGCGTCATTGCATGCCGCCTTCACATCATCGCAAGACTGATTTCAACCTGCTTGTGCACATCACGCACATGAGATGAAACAACGTAAAAGATGTAACTAGACGGAAACAAACAAAGAAACAAACAGGAAGACTGGATTGGGGAGAGAAGGTGTGTTAGTGTCTCTCTGCCTGGATGTTCCTATTTACTCGGTGTGTTGCTGCTCTTCCAAACCCGAAATATCAATATTTGACCTCCTGGGAATGAGACTCAACAAACAGCTGTCTTTCTGGTGCATTTACAGACAACTCGGACAGATCTTAGTGCTTCTAAGTAAGTTTAAGTTTAACAGTCTTTTAATTATATTCCTATGACATGAGGTTCAGTTAGGTTTGCACAGAAATGGCCGGTAGACATGTCCTTCAGGGGGATACTTTCCTACTTTAACTTAAGTAAAGGAGTTGAATCAGTACTTCAACTTGTACACAAATATCTGTACTTCAAACTGTCTTTATAACTGCACTATAATAGGATGTGATTGCCTCGAGGGGCTAATAAAGAACCTTCTTGCCCTATTTCATAAAGATAGCCCACTGTATGTCCCATGATTCTTTGGTAGAGACCCATTATAAGCTGGTTATGCTGACATGTTCAGTAGAGTGTTAAGAGCTTTTAACCGACTCTGGTCTCAGGGATTTCCCCTTATATGGGCGTACATTCTGACCGCTGTGAGCTGGTTCCTGCGATTTCCATTTTGACCGTCTTTCAAGTGATTTTAATACTCTTGCAATAAATCTTAAGGGATGAGTTCACCCAAAAATGGAAATGCTGTCATTCACCCTGAAAGTGCTGCTGGTGCAGATACCTTGTCACTCACACTAGTCTAATCTCCTCACTGACCTCTCCTGGAAACTCATGGATAGGGAGTGAAATCACAGTGTTAATCTCTCTTTTCTCTTCTTTCTCTCACACATTCCCACAGAAAGCAAACTACTTCGGCTCCCTACTGCAGGCGTCTACAGTTTGTCTGGGGTCAGGGCTCGAGGGCGACGTCAACGTGCCCTTCCGTGACCTCCTTCCCATGGTGCACCCTAATGATATCATCTTTGACGGTACGGATGATGGCAGATAGTCAAGGACTAACCTCTGACTCAGAAAAGCAGAAATGTGTGCATGTGAGAGGGCGAGTGAGGTAACGGCAGGGAAATCTGACCCCAGGGCAGCTTCATGGGGCACATCGAGGGGTGAAAATGGTTACAGTCTTCATTGTTACATCATAAGAGAAGAGTTCAAAGGCAAACTATTTATGGAGCTGCTACAGCCGCTGCTATTATTAGATATAGAAAATGAGAGGTATCTAGGGAATCCAGTACATTGTTTTAAGTGTGTTGGTGTTTTTCAGGCTGGGATATCTCCGCAATGGATCTTGGCAGAGCGATGGAGAGAGCTCAGGTGTTTGACTGGTCATTACAAGAGCAGCTGCGACCGCACATGAGCCGCATGAAACCCAGACCTTCCATCTACATCCCAGAATTCATTGCTGCGAACCAAGAGAGTCGAGCAGACAACGTTCTCACTGGGACCATGGCAGAGCAGGTAATTATTGTTAATCTGGCCCAAAAATAACATCACAATCAATTTATTTGCAGTCATGATTCATAATTCAACTCCTAATTTTGAATTTAGTTGGCTCCATCTCAGGATTGGTATGTTCACGTAGCGTAAATCTGCAAGCTTATGATGTCATGAAGTTTGGATTACGTAGAACACTGCAATCCTTTTCAGATTCGCCTGAAAAGTGAATTATAGATGACTTCAAGATCAATCGCTTAAGATTTTTAGACATTTTATTGCAGAATTCTTTCACATTATATCTTAACGTTACATTGTGTTGTTTCATATGCAATTTTTTAATCTGACTTTCCAGGTGGAGCAGATCAGAGCTGACATACGGGACTTCCGTCAGTCGAGCGGTGTGGACAAAGTCATCGTTCTGTGGACCGCCAATACTGAGCGCTTCTGTGATATCGTACCAGGGGTCAACGACACTGCAAAGAATCTGCTAGCTGCAATCCAGGTAAGAATTTCAAGACTTCAAGATTTATAAAAACATACTCTGAAGTGCACAAAACCAGTAGAGATCCGGTATGAAAGGCTTTAGCAGTCATGGAAACCAACCTAAATTGTGTCCCTGGCCGGTGGTCATGAATCACCCAATCGACTTTAATTTCCTCCTAATGCCGAGGACCAAACAGTAATCCTCCATCACATTTAGTGATTAATAAAGCTTAGAGGATGAAAAGATTAGTTCTCCCAACACTTCGCTGTGGATTTGTGGATGAAATGCAATAATGAGCAGCCATTCCTTTTTTTTATATCAGATCAGGGGAAGAAAATTATGATCTGCCCCTCATGAGTGAGTTTTTATTTTATCTCCTGTCTTCAGCATGCTTGTACTGCTGTCTGCAGAGATAATAGTCTATTTCACAGACTCATGATCTTCAGCAAATAGCTCAATTTCAGATAGACATGAAGTCGACAAGAGTTGTGCTACGGAGATGATGTGAGGAGAGTCTCAGGGGGAAAAGCAGTCTTGTGAGTCGAGCTTTCTTCCTGAGTTTAATGTTATGATACACTCAGTAACTGTGATTATCTCCTTTCCATTAGGCAGGAGCAGAGGTTTCTCCCTCCACTCTGTTTGCAGTGGCAAGTATACTGGAGGGCTGCGCCTACATCAACGGCTCCCCGCAGAACACTTTTGTACCAGGCGCCATAGAGCTGGCCGTGCAGAAAGGGGTGTTCATCGGAGGAGATGACTTCAAATCGGGTCAGACCAAGATCAAGTCTGTGCTGGTGGACTTTCTCGTCAGCGCAGGAATCAAGGTGAGAAAAGGGATGCAAGGATAGAAGAAGACTACTGACTCCACACTAACTTTTCATAATCGTTGCACTGGTGTGCAAATAATACCTTTTTAATTAATTTTGTTTACTCAGAAAATTATAAAAGAAGCTCATCATAATTTCCCAGAGCCCAAAGCTACTTATTTAAATAACTTTTGTCCAATGTTACAGTCCAAAGACTCCCCTTTTTACTTTGACAAATGACAAAGAAAAGCAGCTTGTCATTTGGCAGGTCGGAGTCCTTCTCCTGTTTGGAATAACTCCAGTCTGTGCCACGTTCACTGTCCTCCTTGTTTGTTTGTGTTGCCTTCATGCAAAATTTCCTACCCGCGTCCGTGCCATGCAGGAGAATGCAAAGTATTATCCAAATAAAAATATTGCTGTAAAGATTTTGAATGCATGACATGACACGTGTTTTTTTTTTGTCATCACACAACATAAATTGTCACATCTCACAGCCCAGATCTACAACACCACACAACACGACAGCTATTAACTTACAGAGCCATGTATTCCCTGAACAAAGAGATTTTAATAAGCTCCTCTCCCCCTCGACAGCCCACCTCCATCGTCAGCTACAATCACCTCGGCAACAACGACGGGAAGAACCTGTCGGCTCCTCAGCAGTTCCGCTCCAAAGAGATTTCCAAGAGCAACGTGGTGGATGACATGGTCCAGTCGAACCCCATATTGTACCAGCCGGGAGAGAAACCTGACCACTGTGTGAGTGACGCAGAAAGATAATGAGCCCCTGAAAAACCAATCGATGTGACTTATTAACTGTTTCTGTGTGTCATTTCAGGTGGTGATTAAGTATGTCCCCTATGTGGGAGACAGCAAGCGTGCCATGGATGAATACACGTCTGAAATAATGATGGGAGGCACCAACACTATTGCACTGCACAACACTTGTGAGGTCAGTGTTTCTGTAACACCTGAAAGTGAAAAAAGCTAATATAGCAAGTTGGAACAATCTCCAATATGAGCTTTTACTCTGCTAATTGCTGTCGAAGCACAACGTTCAGAGCTACTCTATATCTGAGTGTAGCTGCGGAGGACGAGGCTCGGGAGTGCGGCAGCTTACTGTTAATCCCTCTTAACAAGTCTTGGAGCTAATTTAAAGAGACATCTTCAGGTCATTGACATAGTTATTTTATGTCTCGCTGAAATAGCTGCTTTAGCCCGACCACCACCGTTCCTAGGCACAAATTTGCTTCTATTATTTTAATGATTATACACTTAATCTTTATGTCAGACTACATTAATTAAGATAATGACTCAAGCAGAAATGTTTAAGATGAGGTAATGTATCACAGTTTTATTCATGACATTCACCGACTTCCTTCCTCACTCTCTGAGGTATCTTATGATGTTTCCCTGGAAGTTGTAGGAACAGACGAACAAATAAAACACACTGTTACCCTTTAAAGACAGTATGGATTTCTCTGGGGTTGGACATTGACTATGTTCAACCCATTTTTAGACTATAATACAGAAATGTTATGTGAAATGTTACATATTATGATCTTTAAAGCCCTTATTTTTGGGAGGGAGAGACCGCTAAAGGCTGGTCCAACTCCTACGTACCTCTACCCTCAGTTACGCCACTGTACTCACCTCATCTTTCTGTCTTTTCAACAGGACTCTCTACTAGCCTCCCCAATCATCCTGGACCTGGTGATCCTGACAGAGCTCTGCCAGCGCGTGACAGTCCGGCCCCAGGGGGAGCAGGACTTCCAGTCTTTCCACAGTGTCTTGGCACTGCTCTCTTTCCTTTGCAAGGCCCCTCTGGTCCCATCAGGGACCCCGATCGTGAACTCCTTCTTCCGCCAGAGGGCTTGCATAGAAAACATATTGAGGTATGGATAAGACTGTGGTTTCTTAACCTTGACAGTGCTTGCTCATGCTCAGGACAAGATGATCTCCAAAGGCCCCTCCAGCAGATTATTTGAAGGGTTAAAGGGCCTTTTTGGGTCACTTTCTCTGGCAGTTTTGAGAGGAAGTCTCTGTCTCCCTACTTTTGCAGCTTAATATGAATCTATTTATGGTTTTAGGCTTCAAGATGTTAAATTCTTGTTTCATTTGGTAACAGCAGTCTCATTCCTTGTCTTTTTCAGAGCGTGTCTCGGGCTGCCTCCTCAGAACCACATGCTGCTGGAGCATAAGCTGGAGAGAAACTTCCTGCCTCCACATACAGCCTACACCAACGGCAACGTGGTTGCTTTGAAAAAAATTGCCCATACCAACGGGAACCATATACCTCTAACAAACGGCTTCTCTGCACATGTCGACAGTGCAGCACCTGCGATATGAGTCCAAATACAACACGACAGCCCAAGATAGAACTGAAAGAAACATGGTTATACACTTTGAAACCTTCCATAACAAGACCAAGGGCCCTCATTGATCAAGCAATCAATTTGAAACAAACATTTAGGCAAGACTAGTTTGTAGACTCAACTTGATTTTATGGGACAAGAATTTAAAATCAGAAGTATTTGCCGAGTCTTAGCCTATTAACGAAGGGTCTGGTGTTGAAACATTTGCATATCATACGTGCAGTTATGTCCGGTAGAGCTACTGAGCTTTTTAAAAGGCCACTTGACTGCAATAATCAGAGTTTCCACACAGCATCACATTGTTGAAGGCAGGCAGCTTTGTTGAAATATGTCCTACAGAGTTTTTAAATCCAGAGTGAGTCGTGTATTGAAGGTAAATACAGTGTTTAGGTTTTTTTTCCTTCATGTTGCTTGTATCTTTATCTCCTTGTTTAAGTAGTTTTCTGTGTGTCATGCAAACGTAAAATACAGTTGTACAATGTAGTTTGCAGAAATAGGTCAAGAAAAGATATTATGCAAGAAAATGTGATATTCATCTTGCTGCCTGTGAAAATTAAATTAATATTACTGTATTTGTTTGAATATACTGTACTGCTTAATGAGTGAGGGGCAGCTTCTAAACTTACTGTAACTTTTGTTGTTGTATTTCACTGCCTTTCTGTAGCCGTTCAAACGTTTTTTGTGTGAAGCTTTCTGACAGAAAATATGGATACAGTTACTACTATTTTATTAAAGTGGGCTATTTATATACTGTAAACGTTAAAATATTGTTTGTAACTAAACATACCTGAAGAGTTAATCATCGTGTTTGTCTTTTTAAATTCACCTGTCTTCATATTGACACATCTCTCCAGTTTGAAAATATGCTTTAGGTGTGTGGATTAAACATTGATACAAAAGCAAATATATAATACACCATATAACAAACATGGTAATGAGGAACACATTATTATAAAACCAATATTATTGAATTAATTGCCAATATAGTCAAATTAGTTTCTCCTTCGTGTGCAAATATTACACCTCAGCACTTTATGACACAAGTTCCTGATGTCTGGTCATTTGCTTTTGTCTTTCTGTTCTTTGATAGTTCCTGATCGACATTTTAAAGATGAAGTGTTGAAGTGTTAAAGTATTTGAACTTAGGTATCAAAAGTAAAAGTAAATTATACATATATTTACGTGTATATTTATATTATGGGTAGACCGACAGTATGTTTTTGAATAGCCAATAAAATTAAATAATTTCAAAATATACTGCTTTGGCTCTGATGCAACATGCTATCTGCAAAGTAACTTGTAACAAAAGGTAATTCAATAAATGTAATCGAGTAAGAAGTACAATATTGGCCTCCAAACTGTAAAACTAGTGTAGCAGAAGTATACGTAACACATACTGTACTTAAGCGGTACATCTACCTCAAATGTGTATTTAAGTAGGCCTACAATATTTGAGTAAATGTACTAAGTTGCATTCTGGGACTTAAAAAATGCATATTTAGACTGGATTGTATCGAGGCAAAGATCTGCTGTGTTTAGACAGTATTGGTTGGGTAACACTTATAATAGCCATTATCAATAAATGGTGAATTTATAGTTGATTAAACTTTAGTTTACAGTTATTGGACTGTTCACAAACAACACAATACTTTATAAACCATTTATGAAGCAAATATAAAGGTTTATAAACACACAAATACTGTGTACAGTATTTACTAACCATTAACTAAATATTATGATGAATGTCTGCAACTTAAATAAATATAAATGCTTGATAAATGATGGAGAGAGCATTTTATTGTTTGTTGAAAATTAAATAAATAACAATGAATTAGGATTATTATGAAGCTGTACGTGTAAGATATTGCCAGTTAATAAATGAATGAATTAATATTTAATTTACATCGGTTTTATAATTAAATATAAATAAATAAATACAAAATAAAAACTTCCTGTCTTCAGACCAGCGTTACGTCATTTCCGCTAACGTTGCGTCATCACTCAGCAATGGCGGACAAGGAGAAGCGCCGGTCCGGGGCAACTCCTCCAGGGATGCCCGAGGGCAAGGCCACCAAGTCGGACAGCGATAGGGAGTTTCTGTCGCAGGCCGGGGTGGGAGAGCTGCTCCGCGGCGCCATCCTGAAGATGGTCGAGGCCCGGTCCGACGATCCCATCGGCTTCCTGGCCGACCACTTCTGCCACCTCGCCTCCGTGACAGAGAGCGGCACAGCTGGAGGCGGCGACGGGGTCCAGCTGAGCAACGGGACGATGAGCGCAGGAGCGCAGGAGCAGCAGCATCTCAACCGGGCGCTGTGGCACCTGCGGCTGGCGCACCACTCCCAGAGGTCCGTGCAAAATATCAGTGTTTTATAATGAAGCGAGGAAATTAGTTCCACCTTCTAAAGTCTTTATTTATTAATTAATTTTTTTAAAGAACAACATAACTGATGCATGAGGTTTTCTGTCATTAAAATGTCAGTTCAAAACATTTTCTTTATTACCTTTAGAGGCATGTAGACATGAACGTGATGTTAATTTTAAAGGGTAAATTCGTGCAAAAATGACAGTTCAGTCATCTACTTGCCTGCTGATTTGCTCATTGATAAATGCAACTCTACGGCAACTTTCTTCTTCTTCTCCCTCTAAAAACAGTGTCCCTGTGACTCAGACATCCATATTTGATCAAACTAAATGACTGAAAGATAGAAAATAACGATGAAATGTGCATTATAGGCCTACGTCTTTTAAAAACAACAGTTCTGTTGGGATTGAAAATAAATCATGTTATTCTGCTAGTTTGCAGACTTCATTGAAAAACTGCCCCGTCATCCTCCCTCTGGTTATTGATCATTGACCTCCTGCCAGTAGTAGTGAAGTCTGCTATTTAGCTAACACTGAATCAGACTTTAAAGATGTGAGGGGAAACAAATGAAAGCCTTTCCTTCAAACTGTCAGACACAAACCAATGATTTGCTTCCTTCTTTCCTGTTTTAAACCCAGATCTGCCTTCAGCAACAACGTCCGTGTGGCCTACGACCTTTTGAACCTCACTGGGCCCCGTACATGCACGGTCGAGGTCCCCGAGGGCCTCGATGGCTCCGGCGCCGACAGCCCGACAGGAGGAGGAGTGAGAGGAGGCCTCTACACACAGACTCTGCAGTGCCTGTGCAGTGAGGGTGGGGTCCCTGCCTCCACCTCGGCCCCGCTCCTCCGACGCCTCCATTGCCAGGACCACGAGGCCGTCCCTCACGACGTCTTCCGCCACGGCGTGCTCACTTGTGCAGTTTTCTCAGACTACATCCGGCAGGCTCAGAGGCTTTACGCCGAAGTGTGCTGCCCGGACGAAGGGCCGGCCTCGCAGGCGCTGTGCCTGGCCGTGCTGGGGACCTTAAAGGAAGCCCTGGAGACTTCTCAAGGCTGCGATGCAAACTGCTGTGCAAATGCTAATACGAAAGCTACTTCCTGTCTGGAGGCCAACACGAAGGCCATACGCTACCTGGAGGCCAGTGCCACGATCTCGCCATACAAGCTGGCTCAGGCCATAGCTGGAGCACAGACGTGTGGGCCGGACGGCGACATGGACGCTAAGGAGTTTGAGAACGCGGCGGCAGAGCTCTTCATCACGCGGGTGAAAGTTGTGTCCTAGGGCTCCTGTGTGTTTACTCATAATTTATGAATGTACAGCAATCTAGAGTCTACTGTGGAGGAAACGTCAACCCTCTGTGTACCTCCTCTGACCTCTCATCTACTCCTGAACAGGAAAACAAGAAATAATAAGGCAAAACATTCACAGATACACTAAACCCAATAACTGCATCATTTGGAAGATTAACACTAACTGTTAAAGGTGTTTATTGTCTGTTGTTCAACTTCTTAAAGTGGAACGGATGTTACTAATCAAGCAGCTGCTGCGTTGTGTTGACAGTCAGCTCCACTCTGACTAAATGTGCTCCTGGAGATCCTACGCCTGTTTATCACGACAGTCTCCATTATTGTTTAACCATTGCCAAGAAAATGAAATGTTCATCACTCTGTACTGATCTACAGCTAGTTCAAATCCACCGAACCAACCCTGTAATAAATTCTCCTTTCTTTAACTCATCACTTTCGTGTTTTCTTGAGAGAGATGTTGATTAAACTCTGTGTCGTCTGGGAGGCTTTAGTTTGTGACGCTGTGGAATTATATTGCATTCATATTTGATAATGTCAGACCTGAATTGGAGGCAGACGAGTCAGATTGACTTTTTTTGTCATTACATTTTGAAGTAATGTGCACATGTGTCTGTTTTGGTCTCCACTATGTTCACCAACTCGTCGCTAGCTGTGCCCGTCTGCAGTTTAGTGTTGAGCAGGTTGTATAGATTGGATTGGACGTTCAGTTTTTAAAAGATCATGAGCTTTCCAGAAATCTGCATATGAATTAAGATGAATGAGCACTAGTCACAACACAGAGAGAAGATTGTGCAGGACTTTATCTACTCAAGAAAAAAGACTTCAGAGAGCCTTAAAAGGACAAAGAATTAAAGAGGATTTTCATATCACGTAAGATAAATTAAATCTGAAATTATTCCTAGATATCTAGGCTAAAATTGGTTTAAAAATGTTTAAATGGCTGTATTTCTGTGTGAAGCAAGTCATCTAAATAGAATTAAAATGTTATACATAAAATACAGGTGCTCAGTCTGGCCGCACAGGAGACCACTTCAACATTTGGTATGAGGAAAACAAACAGTCTTACAAATGACTAATAATGGCCCATTTCAGAATAATGTTTCCAGTGTAATTATTGCTGCTGAATATAGAATAAAAACCTCATAATTGATTAGTTATATTTTGTATTAAAGCCTATATATCTGCAACTTATCTATTTTTAATGTTAGGCAAGAAAAAAGGAGTGCAAGCATGAAGTAGCTCAAAATGGACATACTCGTCTCAGCCACTAGGTGGCAGCACCACTCTGGTAGGTAAACAAACACAAACCGGAAGAAAGCGGAAGTGCAGCACGGCAGCTGACTGCATCCTCTTTAAATGACAGTCCAGCGGCAGTGACGCCTCAGCCGCTACTGTAAACATCACCTCCATCACCGTAACTTCATGTTTCGCCTCCTGCCTCCCGGCTGAACTCGTCAAAATGGAGGAGGAGGAGCAGCTGCGGTCCTTCATGTTCCTCATGACCTACCTGCTGCTGAAGAGGAGGAGGGACGTCAACAGCGCCGACGCTCAGAGGCGCAGCGAGATCCAGAGACGCATCAGACACCGACAGTACTTCTTCCAGAGGCAGAGGAGGATGCTCATGGTCAGTCCGCCCTGTCCACCTGTGTACCCCACTGTCACAGCACATGTAACTACTGCTGCACTTTACTTTATTTAACACAGGAGTGGAAAAAGTGCAACGTGTAGGTTCTTTGTTATAATGATAATAATGATTCTTTATTTATACAGCACCTTTATAAAAGGATTTGACAAACAAGCAATAGCAGGAAACTCAGGAAGACGATATAACAGAATAAACACTCAGCAGCCAGACACAAGGAGGCCAGTCTGATGTGAGTTAACACAAAATGTAAAAAAAAACCCAAAAAACCCCCAAAAAACCCACAAAAAGACAATATTAGCCATTACAAGTAAAAGGCGACATCTAATGCATGTCTGACCGTCCCGTCAGAGGAGTCCCTCCTCTGTGGCTCTTTGCGAGGTTTCTTCCATCTACGTTATTTTGTTTTTTCCTCAACATGGCAAGTTTTTCCTCACTGGAATTGAGGGTCTAAAGACAGGAGGATGTCGTTCACTGTACAGATTGTAAAGCCCAATTGAGGCAATGTGATTGTGATTTTGGGGCTGTATAAATAAGACGGATTGGATTTGATTTGTGAAAGGAATATGAGCGATGGAACAGGGAAGGTCACAGAAGCAGAAAGAGACAGGAAAAGTTATGCAAACACCAGAGGAATCAAAATCAGATCAAGAGCAGCAAGAAGAATGATAAATGGATTAAACATTACCAAATAAAAGCAATAAAGGACAGTGAGAATAAATACATCACATGAAAGGAATTAAAAGTCATGGATGTCATGTTTAGCTTTAAGTATAAGAAACGTTATCAAGTATAATTTGTCTTTATTTCTTGCTCTAGTGAAAAATGTAAAAAAAAAAAAAAAAAAATGAAGAAACTGAAAAGACAACAGCAGATAGTGTCAGTGTGGTTTTAAACTTTTCCTTGCTCCTCTTCTCTCAAGATGATGATCGCAGGAGGGGTCCGCTCCAACGTCCGCATCCGCACGCGACCCTGGACCACCACTCCGAGCACCGACTGGTGGGAGCGGGTCGTGATGACTGAATTCCAGCCATCCGATTGGCTGGACAAGTTCCGCATGAGCCGGGAGACGTTCTTCTACCTCTGCGAGAAGCTGAGGCCCCGTCTGGCCCGCCAGGACACCAGCTTCCGCCTGGCGCTGCCGGTGGAGAAGCGGGTGGCGGTGGCTCTGTGGCGCCTGGCGTCCAACATCGAGTACCGCACCATCAGCACGCTGTTTGGTGTGGGGAAGTCCACGGTGTGCAGGTGCGTCAGGGACATGTGTCACGCCATCGTGGCCCTCCTCAGCTCCACCTACCTGCGCTCCCCTAATGAGCAGGAGCTGGAGGATTCTGCCCAGCTCTTCCTGTCCCACTGGGGGTTCCCACACTGTGTCGCTGCAATCACAACAGTCCACACAGCGATCATCACGCCATCCAACAACGCGTCTGACTATGCCAACCCCGCTGGCTGGCTCTCAGTGCTGTCTCAGGTAGAGGTGCCGCTCACTAGTTGTCCTCCATCAGATTTGGACTTCTCTCCTCTTACTGTCTCTTCCGGGTTTCAGGTGGCTGTCAGCGGACGGGGACAGTTCTGGGACGTGTGTGCCAGCTTCCCAGGTGGGACCGACCCGGCTGACATCTTTCAGAACTCATCGCTGTGGGCCGCAGCTGCAGAGGGTGGACTGTCCCCGGCTCACCCACCTGTCTTCATGGGGAATCCACTCCGGTAAAGTCACAGCCAAGAGCATGTTATACGTCGCATTTTTCAGGTGTAAAAGGATTGTAAAGCAAATTTCAACCTTTGAGGAAAGATTTCAATTTCAACAAATTTCAATCTTTGAGGAAAGATTGGCCCTTCAAAAGATTGGAAAGATTGGCCCTGATTGGCCCTTCTGGCCCAATTGTTGAAAAACGCATGCTAAAGTGCCTTCCTGGGAGTCAAAATGCACGCTAAAGTGCCCTCTTGGTTGGCAAAACACACTAAACTGCCCCCTTGGCTGGTTAAAACATGACAAACTGCGCTCTTGGGAGCCCAAACGCGCGCTAAAGTGCCCTTCTTTTCGCCTCGCCCTTCAAAAAGTCTGTGCACGCCACTGCCTTCCACTCCCAACAGAGCTTTTCGTCAGACATGTCTCTGTAAAGACGTAGGCACAGCAGTCTCTGAATTCCATTTGTCTGAGTTCCACTTCTTCTATTTCATTTAGCCAGGAGCAGCCTTAAATCCAAGCCTTCTTCTTTATTCTTACAGGTCGGGTTGGATGGTTGAAAGATACCGTGGGCTCATAAAAAGTCCACTGCTCTCAATCCAAAACCGTCTCTGATACTGATGAATTTATTTCTGTAATAGTTAATAATTGTTTCAGCAACAAAGCGGAAAAAAATAATACTTAATTACAAAAACATACAGTGAAATTTGGTTTGTATATCACAGTATTATATCTTAATATTGTTTTTCTTTTTGTAGTTATTAGACTTTGTTGGCTTGGTTGCCGTTCTATTTGACCAATTTAAACCCAGGATAATGATGCAAAAAGAGTCAAGGCATTTTAGAAAGCTTACTGTTTTGTATGGAAAGTGTAATTATTAGTCATATATAACCGACTGAAACCCATCTGTTGTGTCTAGGTATGTGCTTCTAGGGGAGCCCTGCTACCCTCTCCAGAGCTGGCTAATGAAGGCCTATCCTGAGGAAAAGGGCAGGAGGGCGAGCCACGCCGGACTGACGGAGCCACAGCGGCTTTTCAACCGGCGGCTCGCCCGGGGGCTGCGCGTGGCCGAGGAGGCGCTGCTGAGGCTGAGGGCGCGCTGGCAGTGCCTGAGCAAGAGGAACGACTGCGGGCTGGACGTGGTGCCCACCATGATTCTAGCTTGCTGCATCCTGCACAACGTGTGCGAGTCCCACGGGGACGACTTCAAGGCGGAGTGGCAGGTGGAGGTGTCCGAGGCGGAGAGCCCTCAGCCCAGCCACAAGCAGCTCCTCCCGACCAGCACAGACCAGAGTCCTGCTGAGGAGGTCCGACAGCTCTTCTGTGACTATTTTGAACAACATAGTAACTGAAAGACCTTCCAACACATAAAGTGTAATGTCACTGAAATCTTTGTAACATTTTTAATGTTTGTGACCATTCATGTTAAAGGTGAAGTGTGCAGGATTACAGGAATGTATGAAGTGCTGCAGGGATGACGTGGCATCTAAACATGAACCCAGAAGTGCAAAAAATGCTCATGTATTTACGTCTTTCAGGACTCACTCCTGCAGCACTGTATTGGCAGAAATGGAATACGGTATTCATAACAATGTTTTCATAGATTTATACTGTTCTGTGTTTGTTACCTGACAATGAGCCTTTTATATGTACACATGGTCCGCCATGTTCCAATGCCATTTTCTACAGTAGCCCAGAATGGACAACTCCTTTTAGCAATGGGTATTTCATCTGTTACAATCTGCAAACTCGCAGCAACTAAATCCCACTTATTAGACCTCGAAAGCGTGGCAGTGTTCGCAGTAATCTCAAAGCATTGTTTAATTTAACTGAACCAGACTTATTAAAATAACCTAAATCTGACAATGTAGACCTCAGCCTGCCATACAAAGTCTGACGATGTCCTAAGATCACAGTACATCCATGCGAAAAATGTGTTTGATTTAGGCAGGAACGTGTCTTTGGTGCCACCGTGTGGCCGAGCTTCACATATTTTCCCCACTAGCAGGAAAGCAAAATCATCTTTTCCTCATTTTCCCTCTATTTAACTGTTTTTTTATCGCGTCATAAGCATCACAGCCTGATTGGACTGCTTGTGTGGCTATATACCTTTTTCTAATCATGAAACTGTATATTTTTATGTGGTGCATCATTACATAAAGATTCCAGTGTTTTTTTTAAAGTAACTCTGTCGCATATGGTTTCATCTTATCTTTGACCCTGTATTGTAAAGCAGCGGGTAAATGAAGACTTGTTAAGGAAAATATATACAAAATAATTTTTGTAAGCGCACATCACCTGGCTTTAAAAGCTTCTCTGTTGTTATAGGTTGAAATATTTAAGAATGAAGGAACAGCATTAGATGGAAAATATATAAATGAGTAGATGACACTGAGACGAGGCAGCTCAGTGTTGATGGAGATGCAGATCCCACATGTTTTCTGAATGCCAGGCCTCCTCCTTCACTTCGCTTCCTGCACTTATTGAATGAGTGTGAGCAGATGTGTGCGTGCAGTTGCGCCCCGCCGCCACGAGGTGTCGCTGCGGTCCCGGCGCACGTCCGCCACAGTCGTCGCCAGTCATTTGTAATGTCTGATGCTGCTGCTCGCGTTATTCTGCGGGGGTTATTGATGAAGCGATGGGGATTATTATCAGCTCCGTAAAATATCTCCCCTGTGGTTGATGATCTGCTGCACTTGACGACATGTCTTTGCACTAAATTGCGCAGCAGGAGGTGGTTGTTTCCTAGCAGCGCACACATGCATAATCCTAAAATGAATAAAAACTGAAAATCTATTCATATTGCATCTTCACATCGACCTAACTTGTCAGATCCCACCCCGAGGACCCGCCTCGTCCATTCAATTGGTCTGTCACAAACCTGTTTCATGCAACCCTCCGTCTGTCACTCAACACCGCCGTGTCTCCTCCTCTTTGCTCGGCATCAGACTGGTGTGTGTGCCGACCTTGTTCCAGCGACGAGCTTTTTTACCCCCGCAAAAAAGCCAGCTGTTTGCAGCGAATACATTTTGTCGGCGAGAGAGCCCGCCGGTCCGGCACGCGGTTTTTTTTTTTCTAACCCCCATCTTTTTTTTTTCAAGGCGGTGCTCGCAGCCGTGTGTTTAAAGCCAAGCGTCAAAATGAGTCAGGATGTGATGGGGTGCTGCCCTGCTATCGCTAGCTAGGCGGACAAATTCCTTCAACCAGCTCGCTGCTTCAATCACTGCGGGTTGACACAACATTAGCCGAGGCGTTGTTTGGCGAGCTAGCGGGCTAGCAACGGCAGCTTCTTCGTAGCCGTTACGTGTAATTTAGCCACCAACGGCTAATGTAGTTACTTAGTAAACGGGCGCAGTGCTGCGGCGTGGATAGTGCAATAAGGGGTTATCACACTAATGTTAGCTCACTAGCGAGGACTACTACTTTTTTTTACCCCCCCACACACACTAAGCGTCAACTAGCTAGCTAGCGTTGGAGAAACTGCACAGATATAAACGGGTTTTGGATGTCGCGACACTGCAGTTGTGAACCACTTTTTTTGACGGATTGTGAAGATTGAATTGGACCAACGGTCACAGACGAGAATTGAGAGTTGGACCACCGAGTGACAAGAGAGGGGGTTAATGTTATAAATCAGGTATTAAGGAGGCTAATCTGTTGCCGTCACAGTATTTTTTTTAATTTTCTTAACATTAGCCGTATTAAGGCAGAGCATCTCGGGGAGGCCCCACCGTCTCCTGACTCCCTCCCCCTGTCCGAATCTCCCGTGATTTGCCGAGAACACCCGGGTGAAGTCGCAGTCGCTCTCGGCTGGGGGGACAACTTGACAGCGAGGCCCCTAGCTAGTCTCCCCTCCCCCAGTCCCGTCCATCCCCATCCGTCCGAGCCCGACAGACCCACCTCCTCACCCGAGATCGAGGGAAGGCGAGCGCCGGGAATTCGGGATAAGCTGAATCGGTGGGCTGAAGTGTTGCAGGGTCCCGTCTAAGCTGGGCTGCCAAAACCAGAGGGGATGACTCTGGAGTCCATGATGGCTTGCTGCCTGAGCGAAGAGGCGAAGGAGTCGAAACGAATCAATGCAGAAATTGACAAACAACTCCGCCGAGACAAGCGAGACTCCAGGAGAGAGCTGAAATTACTTCTCCTCGGTATGTGGCATGCTTATTCTCACGTATATTGCTGTTGTCATGTCTTGCGTCGTTACATGGAGAAAACTAACCTCCTTGGGCCTTCTTGGCAGGGCTAGCAAATATGCTACTAGTTAAAGGCTGCTAGCTTGGACGCCTGGTTGCAGTATGAGTAACGTTATGGCGTGAAATCCGAAATGCGTGGCTCGTCTTTGAGCCTGCTGGGTTAAAATGGGTTAGCCGGCCCGTCCAGGTGCACATCTGCATGAACCAACGAGGATGTGTCTCTTTATTCGATATTCGCACTGGGGGTGTGCAGACCTACAGCACATTTGAGCATCGGGAGTTTCTAAAGATGTCACCGTTTGCAGGCTTACCACATGCTTGTCAGTGGGCCAGTTTGACATTATTGACTAGCTCCTCAAGCTAATCAATTGGTCAGCTTCGAAGCAGCCACTGTGGTTTTTTTGGTTAGAAGGTGAAGATGGTCACTTGATAATGGAAGAAGCAGCAGCAGCAGCTTTGTGCTGCTCACCACTGTTGCTTTCACCAGGTTGCATAACACTTGTACAACTGGATGAGGCTTCAGGTGCCTCAGCTGAAGACCTTTGCTTGCTTGTCCATTCATTAAATTATCAATCCCTGTTATTTATTAGTGTGCACATGGTGTCACACATCTACCCTTCCAGAGGGCAAGGATACTGAAGGATTTGCCCCCTCATCCTGTAGTCTAGCTGAGTAGGTTAGCTATTTTTATAGCTGGTGTGTGGGCAGGTGGGAGCTGCTGTTGAATAAGTTGCTCTGTGCTGCATTGATTCATAGTTCTGTGGACACCAAAAGGAACAATAGGCTCTGCTTTTATTGCAAATGTACAACATGTATCTTGTGTGTGCATGATGTGACGAGCCAGCCGTTTGAAACAACACCACAACTCCTTGGAAAGAGAAAAAAAGCCCTCAGCAGGTGTCCATTTTTAGGACAATTAGAATTATCTAGGTTGCATGCTTAGTTTAAAAAACGTTTGCTCTCATTTCTCCCCAACCTAAAGCAGCCCTGGTTATTTGACATGTGTGTCTCCTTTCATTTCCCCGCTGAATACCTCAGCTCGGAGAAGTAGGCCACACCAGAGCCATACCGTTGATGGGACATTTTCTATTCCGTGTCATACGTTTTAAATCCCTGGTGCACTCTATTGTACCTGGTGGCCAAGGTGAGCGGGTTAAAAGAGGTGTTTGTTTTTTGTGTCGCTGTTTTCAAACGGTTTGCTCCTGTGCTGCAATTTCTCTTGCCAGATTGATCAATGAAGAGGTGGGTTGATCTCAGGATTCTGGTGTTTTTTTGATATTTCCATCACATCCCTGATTTTGACAGCAGACATGGGGGGAGGAAAAAAAAACACCTATCGAAAATGACAATGTGTGAATAGCCGACAGCAAGCAAGAACCGCAATCAGTCGTGGTGTAAGTGGCCCATCCTGTGTCAAGTTAAGGCTGTCAGTGGACGCCTGGATAAGGACGTGTAAGGCAGGATTAGTGCAGGTCTTAATAGGCTTGGTTAAACACATCCGCTGCTCAGACTTTGAGATGTCACTGACTCCTATTATCCTCTGGCATTATTCTCAGACCCACGGCCCTCGGTGAGCCGCCTGCCTCCCCACACCTCACTGGAGGAGGCAGACAACCTCTGTCTATGAACATGTGACCGCCACCTTCCATCAAGTGTACATTTTAAAGGAGAAGGAAAGTGATACTGAGCTGCATTTTGAGTACTGGACATTTATCCATCTCAGTTGAATGTAGTGGGAGTTGTTCTGTCACTAGCGACCCTGCAGTTTGGTGCCTGTATAGGAGATACAACAGCTCCTCCTAACAAATATCCTCAGTTTTAGTTGCACATTACCTCTTACTGCAGACTGCTGCAGCTTTCGTGCTGAAATACTTTGCCATGGTGGCAGGTATGACAATTCAGATCACATCGGATGCCGTGTGTCTGTATTTCTCATGCAGCAAGTGAAGGGAACAACTGACTGATTAACCGATCAGCTGATCAAAATGATTCAGCAAGAACCAAAGAACGCTTTAATCGCTTGAAAGATGGCCCTCGCATAGGCTGTCATGCAGCAGAAAGACACAAAACATTTTTTAAATTGGTGCTACATGCCCAAAGAACACATAGAAAAAGGGCTGTGGTATTCCTTTTTGCTGAATAGGTAGAAAACCTGCAACAACCAGAATACACTGCACCACAAACCAAGTACTGCCGAGTTGGGCAGTCCTTGGTTTTGGCTCATCATCCTTTTTTTTTTTTTTTTTGAAACAGGAAGCAGTTGGGCAGCCAGCTGGTAACACACAATAATGTATTCCAGACAAACAGTTCACTAAAATATGTTTTTGAAAACATCTTGGGCAACAATAGACAGTGGACAGGATTGTGATTCACATTTGATCAGCACTAACTCGTTTTGACAGTTTGATCTGGAGTTCGGTGAGATGCCCCTCATTTGATCCAAGAAGGAGGGAGAGGGAGGACTTGCTCCCTCGATCCAATTCGTAGTACAATCTGTAGCTGTGTGTGTGTGTGTGTGTGTGTGTGTGTGTGTGTGTGTGTGTGTGTTTCCTAAAGCCTAACATGACATCTTAAAATTGCTTCTAATGCCCATCCGGAAGGCCAACATGCAGAAGTACTCTGTTTATAGTATTATTAAGCAGAGAAAGGAGCCAATTCTCACATTTAGGAAGCTGGAACCAGAATGCGTTTGGCATTTTTGCTTGTAAAATCACTTAAATGATACATCAAAATAACTGCAGATTGCCTGACTAATTAATTAATCTCCTTAATGTTTGATCTCTAGATTGATATTGAGGCTACTGCCATGTAGCATTTCCCGAAACAAATTGTTTTTCTCACACTAGTTCAGGTCCACCCTCCCTCTGTCTCCCTCTCTCTCTTCCTGGCAGAGTTTACGATATAGCCAGGGTGCGTTGCCAAAACAGCTATGTCTTGACAACAGTTATGAGGTTTGGTCACATTTTATGCCAGAAGCAGACATGAATCTTAAGAGTATGATGAAGTAGAATGTTATGGTTAGTTTTGTAGGTAGGAAGTTACAACAATCTTCAAGCTTCAGCCACATGGTCAGAAAATAACAACTCTGCCAGGGCTGCAGCAATGCCCACAGTCTGGCTGCCTGTCACTGAGGGCCATATCAGGCCATACCGCCAGCTTCCTGCTCCACAGACCAGTGGTTTGCCTCTACTTGGTCAAAACACAGTGGGCCAGGAGCTGTGGCCCCTGCTGCATTGGGTAAATGAACTGCTGGAGCGAGCGAACGGTCAGTAAAGTGAGATGGAAGGGGAAATGCTTAGGGTTTTCTCAAAGTGCTGACCGAGTTGAACTGTGAGCTCCAGGTCAAAGTGTCAATGTACAAGTTTGTATTGTCTTTTTAATAATAAAAAAAAAGTGTATTTGACGTGAAATACAAGGAGCATAATGTCTGATGATCAGTTAAGGAAAGCATTTTTGGTCATTGGTGTTGAAGAAAGGGCTTTAAAAAGGGGCAAAACTTGGCTCAAAAGCCCAAAGTGCTGTGGATGGCTCAGTTGTATACAATCCCAGGCAGAGGTCTAATGTATAGTCGTGTGCCAAGTCCTCATTGATTGACTTGTTCTTGCTGATCCTCCCCGTCTCAGCAGTACGTCTTGTTACCAGGTTAAGACATCCTTTAGAGGAGCAGTTTGATTGAACCAGGAAGAGGATCAGGGGTTAGGCTCAGATGTTTATTGCTGACCTTCCTTCTCTTGCCAAGCCGTCTTATTTTGATCATATATGGCAATAGGGATCTTCTAGCTCTACTCCTCAGCTCTGTGTATGTGTGTGTGCGCGCGCGTGCAGTACTTTCAATGCCAGTGAATGTGGAGCTATGCGGATGGTCAGTTATTACTTAAATCCTCTTTATCATGGTTGGATCTAATGCTTTTTTAATATGGAAATCGTTAGGAGACAGGCTGCTGTAATGTGCGAGAGTTCAGAAAATCAGATAAGGACATCTCGGCTGATAAAGAGCTACATGTGAAATTAGCATTTTTGATAAAGATTTGTTGAGTAAGGCTATTAAGGACTTGTGACTAAGGCATGCACTGCGTGATTTTCACAGTTGAACAATAAATGTCTCTGGTGGACGAGCTATGTAATGATTACAATTTTTCACACATGTCTTTGGCGTGTCTTAATGACAGACATGCATGAGTCTGTCCAATCTCTAGTACACTTAGCCGTCGCCTGTTCTCAGTGTAGCTGAAAAAAAGACCAGAATGTTACTCCAGAGATGAACTTGGATAGCCATATTTCCGTTCTGAACACATGTGGTTGTAAATGCAGTCGCATCATTGCTATGAATAAAAATTTATTGCTAACAGTCATCATTCACCAAGATGCTTCTCTGACTGGAGATTTTATATGAACATTGATAAATTTCCTCTGGCAAAAATTATAGATTTGGTCCTGTTACTTGCAGGAGTGCCGTCACAATGAAGGAACTAATAAATCTACGACTACAAAAAGAAAATTAAAACCAGCAGCCACACTGGTAGAGGCAAAATTGTCTTCCTTTTTTTTTTTTTGCATAATGGAGTCATTGAGCCTTTGTTAGGGTGGTGACAGATGGTGGATGGCATGCAGTTCATGGATAGCACCTTGAAATTAATTTTATTGATCAAATGTTCTGTTGCACTTCAAAAGTGAAGTTATTGGAATATAAATTAGTGCTGATAGTTTTTGGTTTTGTGGTAGTCTCTCCTTAGCCAGACCTGTTACGGTGGCTGCACCCATTATTATTGTGCTATGGGGAGAAGAGCTTGTGGCTTGTTTGTAAATCCTTGCAAGAGAAAAGCAAGCAGCTGCTAGCTTGCTCAGGTTCGCACAGTTAGCTGCAAGGTTATTGTTGGGTTAACTTGCTGCTTTCGGCCTGTAAGGTCTGAGGTTGTTGGTTTTGTTGTGTCCTGTAGAGGTAAGGATTTAGAAAACTGACCAACTTTATTCACCTGGTGGCTATTGTCCCCTGACATCACGCTCAGGTTTGGAAGCTTCAGCGATGGGATAATCTCATACTGCTGTGTTCTAGGTTGCAAGTTGTGTAAACTTCGGTAATCTGACAAATCATTCCACCACTTCACATTTGATCAGCAACTGATAACATTAAAGATAGAGAAAATCTGGAGGGCCATATTTCAAGGTAAAACTACATATTGGTAACCTGTTGCCTAACGTTATCAATCCACCTCCTCATAGCTAACATATCCTGTTTTTTTTTACATCCAGTGCGTGTCCAAGATATGTGTTAATATTACTGTATTGATGTACCTTGAAATATACCAATATATATACCTTGAAATGTCCCAATTTCCCTTCTGATTACCATTATCCATTGTTTTTTTTTTCTGTTGCTGAGAAATCAGGAAGCGGTAAAATGATAACAGCTTGACACATTCATATGTTTATATGACCTGCAGGCTGGAACACAACTGTACGACATTTGAGCTTCCCACCCTGAGTGTGATATTAGGAAAATGGCCTCCATGTGAATATGGTCAATGGCAAGCTTATACCCACAGTCTATAGTCTGGTGAGTCAGACTGGTTTTGAGTTGATGAGAAGGTTTGAGATTTGTTTCTGGTAAGATGACAGTTTGTGTATCATACATTATGTATGAGGCCTTGGAATTAGTGCAGCGATTCTAGAAATGTTTAGCTATGGATACATTACAGTGTGCTGTATGTAAGTCCATGTATTGGATCATCTCATAAAGCCCGATTGCAGAGGGTGCTTAATGCAGTATATATCTTACCCAGTACAATAACCATTGTCCACTTTGATTTATTTATAAAATTGAAGAGCAGAATATGACATGCACAAAGTGAAGAACACACAGTTCTCCGTCACAGAACATAGCCAGCGCCTCCGTCCAGACTCCTCCCTCTCTCCGCTCGTTTTCCTCACCTCAGCCAGCCTCGCACACACTCTTTGTCTCTCTCCACGACATGGTGTCTTTTACACAGCCGCTCATGCTACTCGTCAGTGCACAGATGAACACACACACTCACACGCGCACACTCCTTTTTAAATGGGGTCATGGCTGGTTCTCTGGAGATATGGGGGTGAATGAGGCTAGATGGTGACTGTCCCACATACCGCTGCTACCCCAGTCCCCAGACAGGACGGGGACATGGCCTGCCTCTCTGTTCGCTGCCAGTGTCTTCAGCCCTCTCTGTGCTGACAGGGTGGCATGTTCGTTCCTGTTTACTCCCACCAGCTGCTGTGTACAGTAAAGCCCACACGTCTCTGTGATTTTCAACTTCTGTCACTTCATCTTTCAAGTTGGATTTTGAATGATGGACGATGCTCACACTTGTCTTTTTTTTTTTTTTGGAGGATGTTCGGCTTGTGAATGCTGGTGTGAAAATCAGTGCAGCAGGGATGTATAATAAACGTGTTCTGCCCATGTGTGGACACGGAGCGATGTTATCTCGAAGAATCTCCATGATGAGATATCCTAAAATAAGTGCAGCAGCTTAAGAAATAATGTCAACATCTAGGATTTGGCTGTTTTTAGTTTGTAGCGGCCAAGCACAGTGTGTGTATTGCAGACTAAAATACTGCTGCTTGCTCCAAATCTTTTGTAAAGCCTGTATTGGATTTTTCTTTTTCGCTCACCCACACCCACTCGACCAGAACAGCACTCGATGCATACTCACTGGTGTACAGACAAAGCCGTCCTAAGGTGGTTAAATGAAGGTGTGTGTGTGTGTGTGTGTATAACGTGCAGTGCACGCTATAGCATGTATATTCGATTTACAGCTCCGACACCCACGCACATGGAGCACTCAGCAGATGCAGAGACATCAGCACAAAGCAGTATAGTGTTGTGCGTCGAACCTGACAGCAAGCAGCAAATGTTAGAAGGCTGCAATAGAGCTGAAACAGACACGGTCCTCTTTCCCTTTGTCTTTATACTCGTGTGTGTGTTTCGCTCCATTCCTGTGCTGTCTGCATTGTCCAGGAAAGAGGAAAGAAAATGGGCCATCACAGCGAAGGTAACATCCATGCCTTGAGGTTGACCACAGGATCCGTGTGTGTCCACAGTTGGTTAGGCAGCTGGTGTGTGTGTTGCGTAGCTCCAGGCTGCCTTGGCTCAATCCCTTTCCTTTGTACGCCTGAAAGAGGCCAGTTTCCAAGATGAATTTAGTGAAGGATGGAGACCCACGCTACATTTTGGTTAGCCTTGTGACTGCCTGATTCACACAGTATCTTTCCAGGGCGCTGATAAAACGGCTAACGCCTGGCCCGTGCCAGTTCTGAGCTTTTTGATAATATTTGAACCTCTGCTGTGTCTATGCAAATTTCTTCTCTCTGCTGAGATTGGATTGCACCACACTGCCTGAAAGGACAGTTCATAAACCGAGATAAGCCAACACTTTTCATACCAATGCACCATTATATTTGAGTGTATTTGCATGCACGGTAGCCATGATGCTGATAATCCCCATCTCTTGTTCATGGAAAGCTGCGAGAGGCATAGCAGAGGGAAGCCGGGGTTGGCGGGGATGCTTGTGCATGAGGCCTTCAGTGGCCAATCGGTAAAATGAGCAGGCAGTGTGAAGAAGGCAGACCCCGCACACACATACACAACCAGATCGACTGACAGTGCGACGACCAGGGCTCAGCCGAAACTGCTTGCATTAAGACAGCAGTGTGTCAAGTCCATCAGGTGTTGTGTCATGAGCTGATCCGTTATGTAAAGGCTTATGAAAGCTAGCCTGGCAGCGGAGGATACAGGTGAAGCGTCTTTACGTGATGGACAGCTGTTGCTATTAACATGCTGTTTTCATTTCACTTGTTGTTCTTAATTCCGGCTCCACAATGGACCAGCGTTGGTGTGTGGGCCGTGTAGTGTGCCTTTGCTCCATTGCGCTGGGGCACAATCTGAGCTCTCGTGTCTTTATTCCTCTCTCACGCTCATTGCTACCTGGAACAGAAAGTGTTATCAAACCCAAGTCGTGTGCGAGCTATTAAAAGGTGACCTCCTTTTTCTAGGTCATTACCAAAAAAGAATGGATGGATTCTAGTTATGAATATCCAAAATTCTTGACAGAGAGGGATGAGAATGGAGAGGCATATTTCTAGCCTCAGGGAGGTTGGGATGGGTTGTGACGAAGGGGAGGAGGAGTGTGTATTTGTGGGGGGTGGAGGGGGGAGCTGGTGAGGGCATGCAAATGGTTGTGACTGGTGGTGGTGCAATCTGGAGAGGAAAAAAGCGGAAGACAGAGGCTCGTAGTGTGTTGTCTGGTGAAAGAGGGACAGTTAAGAGAACACAGCGAAGGGAGATCTTGTGACGGGGTCACGAGAAATAAATCAGACATCAAGCTGGAGAGTGATCCTCCTGCTCCCTTTGCTGAAGCAAACTGCAGTCACTACTAGGACATTATCACCACGGCCCAATACAAAGAATACGCTCTCTGTACTTTGCTCCTTTTGTTCGCTCGACAATCGCAGTTTTTTATCAGGCCGACTACCTTGCAGGCACCAGTTTGTAGTAGCAAATGCAAGGACCAACTGTAAAGATAAGCCTTTTTTTTTTCTTTTTTTTTTTTTAAGGAATCATAGTCTAACTACTCTGTTCTCCAAAATTGGACTTTTTGTTAGAAGAGAAGATGGAGGAGGGTTATATTCCCCATATGGACACAGTGTTGAATCCCCAAATAAATTTCTATCTGAGATTAAGGCATTTCTTCCCGCATCACTGGAGAAGCTGCTATCTCTCCCGACATTTTTACAGTCCTTGGTGTTAGGAACCCCTTGGTACTGACCTCAGACCAGCCCCCCCCCCCCCCCCATAAGAAAAAAAACTCTGTTGAGCCAAGGCCCCTCTTCTTTGTGGTACGCCAAAAGATGAAGAGCACAGAGCAAGCCTGAGGGGCTCACAGTTATATTTACTGTCTGCTACGACAGAGAGGGAGAGAGAGAAGGGGCGGATGGGAGGGGTTAAAAAAAAAGGGAAAAAAAAAACACAGGAACGAAAAAGAGAGGGAGACAGAGGAGGGGTTGCTATGGTAACGGAAATATGGCTGCTCTTCAAAAACCTTGAATGTAGGTGGTGGTGAGATGAGTGTATGTGTGTGTGTGTGGTTTTTTTTTTACTCCTCGTCTTTCCCTTTCAGTTTTGCAGATATTATGGATGTGCTGGATCCCTTTTGATTTCACGGAGGACTGAAATGCCATCAGCTCTTTTTTTTTTTTTTTTTTTTTTTTTTTTTAATGGCCTGAGGGTGGTGTTTCTGGGCATGTAGAACATAGGAGGCTAGTGTGAAATGTGGGTTAGGCCCAACAGACCCCCCCCACCCAGCAATGGTAATAACCGCAGGTCTTGAAAAGCATAAAAAAACTCAATGCAGAGATTGAGATTCTTGTTTCCATGAAATCAAGGAGGATTTGGCCATTAGAAGCTAAACGAATGTGTTCTAATGTGCAGCTATAATCCAAAACCTTCTCTCGAGCTCCTTACCATATGTGTAAAATCTGGAAATCTGACACTACTTGAAAAATTGCGATGATCTTAAAGCCAGATATGGACTCAGGAGGGCAGAGGAGGATCACTGGAGGAATGCAGCCTTTTTGACAACGACCCCTGCTGTCACCTTTTGGCAGAGGCACTTTAGTGTTAGATCCTGAATGTAGGGCAAGATGTCTTAATCATCTTCATTAAATTAGCTCGTCTTTTCACCCCACTCTCCTCTTCTCCCAGGAAACATTATTTTGATTCATTCGCCTTCCAAACTGTGTTATATCATCCACCGGACGCCGGACAAAGAAGCTTTGACATGTTGGCCGTCGTAACCAGTTTAGTTAATAAACTTGGAATTTCAGCGGAGGGATTTCATAATGCGTCAAACTTACTTAGAAGAGCATCCAACGTTAATCGAGTTTTGAGAGGAAGTATTAAGCCTCGCTTGTACCAGGTTGTGCTGTTTTTTCCTTGCTTATTGATAAATGGAAATAAATGGATACTAATGAAACATCAAAAACACAAACCGACTGCAGCATGTTCTTGGATATCATCAGCTGGCACCAGAGTTTTTGGTCCTTTTTTTTGCCTTTCATAGAGCATCTGTCTCGGGTCACGGATTTGGCTTGTTGTCATCATCTTGGCAGAAATGAGGAGCCTGATTTCAAAATGAGTTGTCCACTAATTGGAGGGAGCGGCGACCAGCGCCCTAATAGGACTAGGCAAAATGTATTAAGTCCTGATCACAGTATATGTGATTTCAGTTGTACATTTGGGTCAGGGATGCAAATTTTAAGCATTTCCTTAATTGATAGTTTGCTGCAAAAATCAATTATCCTTTTATCATTAATAATATATAAAATATGTTGGATGTTTCTCCATCAGAAAACAGTTTAAACAACGACATGATCTGTGTTTGACTACATTGGGGGATAAAAGAGGTAAACACCAAGTTACCTGACAATAAATAAAATAAAATAATGGCTTTATTTGAATTAGAGAGCTCTTGTTCAGCTACTGACCCAACAAAATCCAACCCATAGGTTGGTCAGGCTATTAAAAAGGTTAAAATGTCATAAAATCAGTTTGTATAGAATGTCTATACAAATGTAATGTCTTATTTTTTATATTCAAATTACTTTTATTTTCTAATTAAATGCATTTTCTCACACCAGCATTTTGTGTGTTATTTGGATATGTTTGGATTGTATTTGTAACAAGATACGTCTTGATTTATTGGTGCCCGTGTCTGATTGTTGGTGCATTTTTAATCCGGCAATTGTTTGATTAATGAATAATATCCCTGATTTGGTGTAGAGTAAGTGTTCTAGTAAATAATCTGGAGAATGGTAATAGCATTGCTGACACACAAATCTGTCGCCAGATTGGTCCATGAGAATTGATCAGTTTCATCACCAGAAGCGTCGTCATACTGCTTCTCGTGTGACTTCTGATGTTTGATGTTTGGAAGTCTTGCGTTGCTGCGTAAAATTCAGCTTGTACTTTGATGTACACATAGCAGCCATAGTAAAACAAAAAGAGCTATAGAAAATAATCTGTACTCTTTGAACTCTCATCTCTCCTACTGCATAGATACACGACCTAATACTGTAGTTTTATGAAGAATTATTGCTGTAATGGTAAACATTTTTTCTGTGGCTTCTGCATTGCTCTGTGTACAGTAAAGAAAGACAAAGATGTAATGATTTGACTTCCGAAATGTCTACTCGGGCCTCCTGGAATCATGGGCTTTAAGGGGGCAACCATAGTCTTTTTGTAGACTTTGTTAAAATAAAACTGAAATGATTGATTTCAAAACTGAATGTCCTCTGAGTACACAAACAGTTGTTAATATCAAATATATGGCTGATGAGTCTGTCAACCAATCGATGGCTCTGATCTCAAATGAAAACACTAAAATGAGGTGATGACAGTAGAGCTCAAGCCCGTGGTATTGTGGTCATGCAGTTACAGTCGCAGCCCTGTGAAGAATTCCATGTCTCTTTGAATGTTTTCTCTGAACTCATTCTGTGAGACTGTGACTTACTACTAATTCCCCTCCGGCTCAAATATTCTTGGTAATTGAATGTGATGTTGCATTGTGTGTAGAGTGTGTGGAGTGTATTCGGAAGATTATTCTGAAAACTACCAGAAACAAAACTGCACATCTCACCATATTGGTTTTGCAACGCTTTTATGCAACATTACACCACTTATCTTCGGTTTCTGTTCTGTGTATGATAACAGGCCACACCTTAATATTGCTTTTCCATGATGTGTCACACTCTGTGTCTGACTCTGGGCCTCTCTTTTCCTTCTTCAGGTACGGGAGAAAGTGGCAAGAGCACCTTCATCAAGCAGATGAGGATCATCCATGGAGCCGGGTACTCAGACGAAGATAAGAGAGGTTTCATCCGGCTTGTCTACCAAAACATCTTCACCTCCATGCAGTCCATGATCCGCGCCACTGAGACCCTCAAGATCCCCTACAAATTTGAACAGAATCGGGTAAGAGCTGACTGCAGACGTCAGAGCAGGAAATATTGTTTAAGTCCTGCTGGTTCATCCCAGAGTTCCCTTTATTCCCTTTTATTATAAAGATTTAATGGCTGAATTTGGTAGATTCTACACTGCATTGTGCTTTCATATTGTATGCCTTTTTGTGAAACACCAAAAGGCTACATGCACAATCAGAAATGGGCTGTATTTTAAGCAAACATCAGTACAGAAGCCATATTCAACTCTTCTTGTTGTCAGTATTTGTACATAGACATGCCTTTAATACATACACATGACTGAAAAGTGAACTAGTTAGTGGTGGTGTGGACACAATACAACTATTTAATTATAGTCTATTATTGTAAGCTACATTGGCTCTCAATTCCAGTCCTCAGAGTCCTGCTGGTCTTTTATCGTGAACCTCTAATTGAGGACCGATTTACACCTGGGATCAAGGTGAATGTAGTCCGTCGCTCAGTAGCACAGAAATCTACCAGCATGCTCCTTCACAAGAACCAGTGTTTAGAAATACTGGTCCGCGTTAAGAATGAGCAGCACCGTCACCTAAATATTGAGCAAACAGATGTCATGTTCCAGAAATAACAATGATTGTTACTGTTGCAGCCACAGATGATGTAGAGACCCATATTTATGTGATTTTGAAGAAATATGTTAAATTGTTGTTTGTTCACAACCTACACAAAATAGCAGAGTGTTCTCATTAGGAAATGTTCTACCCAAGAATGGAATTATTCCCTGAAAATGTAACTAGAAAATGGAATGAAATGCAGTAATGTAATAAAATGTCCTGACTGACATTTTTCATTTTTACTGGTAATGTTATACATTCCAGGTGGGTAATTTGACACTGATTTAATGCTTGGAAATGCAAAATGTAGGCTTTGTATTGAATTTGACAACCGATGGCAGCAAGTGGTATGTCAGAGCTTGACTTTTACATTTTTCCCAAGAAGCACTTGTGTTCAAGTTCAAGATTTAGTAGCTTATAAAGCATCAAATTATGTGTTTTTCCTTGATCAAAGCATACGAGGAGATATTTACAAGCAAAATAGTGTAATCTAACTGACTACAAAGAGGTCACTAGTTTCTTTTTTTCATAATATCCGTTTCAAACTGTGTTGTCTTGATTCATCGGATCATTTTTTACATTTTCAAAGACAAGCCTTTGAGTTTTAAAATTGAAGCATACTTGAATTAATTTCCACATATCTTTAAAGTTACAGGGTATGAAAAGTTAATTGTCTAATGCCATTTGTATATTGTGAAACCTTTCTTCTTAAGGCACTTTTAGATAGGCACATATTCTTCATTTTCATATATATAAAAGTTTCTTTTCTCTGTTTTGCCCATTTTGTCAACCCCTTCGTTTGTGTTTTGTCTCAGTAATACCAACTACATGTTTTAGGTCTTTCATGGGAAAAACCTTCAGGTGCATAAGAAGTCTTGCATTTAGTTTGTCTAGCAGAAACATTATCTTGAATAAGTAGAAGATGGATGTGGGTGGTTAGGATCAGCCCGCAGGTCCAAACAGACCTACAGATATCTGAAATAACTTTGGTCGTAGATGTAAAGAAATAAGTGACTTCAGTCTATTTTCGTTTTCCCTGTCATCTCTCTCAGTGCTCCCTCCCATTCATCGTTATCCTCCTTCTGCTCTTTATCTCACCTTTTTCCTCCCTTGCCTGTGTCTCTCCAGTCTAACGCCATGATCGTGAAGGAGGTGGACATCGAGAAGATCAACGGGTTCGACCACCCCTACATTGCAGCTATCAAGAGCCTGTGGTCCGACCCAGGGATCCAGGAGGCCTACGACCGCCGCAGAGAGTACCAGCTCTCTGACTCCACTAAATAGTACGTCTCTGTCTGTGTGTGATCTCTGTCTAGTTTTTAAGAATGGTATTTGTGTGACTGTGTGTGACACAATGTGTGAGTGTGCTTATGTAGTAATTATGAGGATATGTCTGTGATCGTGTTTTGGGAAAATATACTGATGTATACAGTGCTGTGATTATAACCAACTGTGCTGTTCTCTTATAGGATTGTTGATATAAAATCAGAATTTGTGATGATTGCGTTTGGATACTAAACCTTTAATTGCATGTGTCAGGGAGATGTTTTTTTTTTTTTTTAAAGTAAGTAGGGAGTGTTTGGATGTGTGGTATGTGACAGGTTTTGTGTGTATGTTCTGTGTGTAATTACCTCAAGGATTTTGTAACACGTGCAGGGCAGGGCAACAGTCTTGTGTCCACATGGGATTTTAGATGACAAATTGTAAAACTCACCAGCCTATTTCACAATTGAGCAAACTCTGCAAGCCGGAGGTATTAGAGCCATTGTTTTTTAGGCTTTTAATTGTTAGTTATTGTTTAAGAATGTCATGGTTATCCAAATACTATGATAATAATAATTATGACTTGATTTTTTTCAATTAGATTATTTTTGTGTCTGCATGGACATCTATGCAATTGTTGAACTCCATTTTCAAACAACAGCTTGACTTTATCCAGGTGGCTTTTTGCAGGTCAGTGTTAGGCAAGTTTAAATAATATCCTTTGGGATTCAACAATAACAAGGAAAGTAGACATGCAGTTTGTAACAGAGTTTGTTTTGCAAATCTGTCTGTTGGAGTTACCTTCATACCAGTCAGTTGTTTATAGAAGTTTCGGCAAATGCAGCCGCTTTCTTCCGAGGCATGCTGGATGGGGCGAGGGGAACATCCTTTGAATTTGAAGGTGAAAATCAATCGAAATCAAAATAATTTCAATCCGCAATAAAAAATTTTATCGTTCCATCCCTACTCGTTAGATTTATCGGCAGTATATGATGATATAATTTGTCGGTGCAGTGCAATTTGTTCTTGGGGCTTCTCGCAACTGAGGGGACTGGATGGCCCAGAGTTCATACTGTCGCACCTAGCTGATAGAGAGCAGAGGAGTGGCTTAAAAGCCTCAGTCCTGTCTTTGAACTACATGCTGTCATCTGTGAACAGTGTTAAACAGATAATTAACATTCAAATAATGTTTCAGCTAAGGTTTGATGTCTTTACTGGAAAAAAAAACAATGATTTTGTTTTAACTTCAATTGAGCTTTCTGTTTAATGTCTGAATGTCGGTGGTAAGAGATTCACTGACTCCTAACCTCGGGTTAAAAGACATTGGAAAGGTGTGTAGACCCGTTGTGTGTGCACCATGTTGTAGCCAGATGTGTCAGCCTCCTGTTCTGTGGTTGTGTGTGTTTTTGCATAGTTACTGTAACAAAATGTGACTTGGGGCTAAATGGCCAACAGCGCTTGACTCACTTTCTAGTGGCCCCCTGGTTGTGGACTTGCTGTACTACAGTTTGATGTTACTTAAAGACAGCATTCATGCAGGTGTGCTTGTTGTGTTGAGAATATGTCATGATAAACATGTAAGTTCTGTGTCTGTTTTTGCACGTGTGAGTGAGAAATCATTTAAAAATGTATATTCCACACTGTTGTGATGTATATCTCCAGTTACCTTAGCGATATAGACCGTGTGACTGCGGAGGGATACGTTCCCACCCAGCAGGATGTGCTGAGGGTCCGTGTTCCCACCACGGGTATAATAGAGTACCCGTTTGACCTGGAGAACGTCATCTTCAGGTACCCCCGTGGCACCAGGACTGCAGCATCACCATAGTTAGAGGACAGAAACCACTGATGACTGCCAGGATTATAACACATTACTCAAGCTAGGGCTTATATAGAAATTGACCAAAAAGTACAAATTTGCTAGCTGATTTGCAGAAATGTTGCCGTCTAAGTAGCGTGCAATTACGACACAATTACAAACTTGAAAAGCTCACGTCACTACGGGCAAAGTAACTCAGCAAGAGCCCATTTGTATGAATAGAGCCTGTTGTCCTACAGAGAGAAATAAAGATTATGTTGCGCCTGAGGACCACAGCAGTTAACCTGATTAGATATCAGTGGTTTGTGTTCACATTTGTGCTGAGGTTCTGGCTCCAGGATTGAAACGAAGGCCAGACGTGCTGCACTGAAGCATGTGGGGAGCAGCCAGATGAAGAAGGATTAGATGGTGATGTCATAGATACTCCAGGAACTTGTTAAAAAATCAGTGAAGCGATTGGGCATGGTTTAAAATACAATGGAATTGGAGTTTTTATTTACCTTAAAAAGTATTGGTCCTATTCCTGCTGTCCTTGATATCATACTTGTCCAAACCTTCTTTATCGAATCCAGGTGCTGCCGTCACTGCTACTACTGTCACTGATGCCACCTCACTGTCTGTGACATAATCCACAACCCTACTTGACCTCACTGCAAATTTTGGCAATTAAAAAAAAACAGAGTCAAGTAAAACACAAAGCCACGTTTTCAAGCTAATCTTACATGGTTTACAGGCAGAGTGTTGGTGGAGCAGTGACACTGACTAACACCCTTTCCTTTCTGAGATGTGGCCTTTTCTGTGAAGCTTCCTCAACAGGACTCATCCACACTTCCTGGAATGGCAGGGGGGGTTGCGGTAATTGCCTGTCACGCTTTATATAACTGTTTTCCTGTCTTTTTTTTTTCTCTTTATCTCTCTTTTTTCCCCCCTGCACCGGCCTGCCTGTAGTTATCTTTCCGATCTGGATCGTATTGCAGATTCCAACTATCTTCCCACTCAGCAGGATGTGCTCAGGGTGCGCATCCCAACTACAGGAATCATAGAGTACCCATTCGACTTGCAAAGCATCATTTTCAGGTAGAAAGATGCCTGTCTGGGCTCAGACCCTCCTTGTTATGTTGTGAGATCATTAACCCATATGTCATCTAATGTGTTTCTGTCCAGAGCCCCATTTAACCACATTTTGTGTCCTCCCTCCTAATAGAAAGAACTTGACCAATCATTGAGATTTAAGTCCTCGTAGTCTCATCATAGTCCCACACTTTCTTTTACCTCCTGCCACCAACAGCAATCATACCACACATAACACAACCCCCTAATGAACACAAAGTCCTACATTCTGGTGCCCGGTCCCTGTAAATGGGTCACCTCCTCTCTTCCTCCTCCTCTCCTCCTTTCCTCTCCGGCTGGCAGAAGAAACGAGGTCGTCCTCTCCGCGGTGGAGGAATGTTATTTTGGGCAGCAGGTCCTGCAGGGCCTATATTGGCCCTGGGTCTCTGTGGACCACAGTGGACTGGGCCACCACCAGGAGGCAGCCTTGCATTGTGAATTTGACTAGCTTTCTCATAGACCATGTTGAATCTGGTCTGGAGGCTTGATCCTTCGGTCAAGAGGTGCAACAAAGGCCAAAAAGTCAGGGATTAAATTGTGCGGATGCCATTTATATAATGGTTTGACATCAGATATTCCTGACAGACAAGATTTTACTGTATCAGTTGTCACAAATGAAGGCTTAATGAAACTGGGACCTTAACTCCCTGACGAGTGAAGGGTGACCTTGTCTAGGAGACCCTCGGGAAAACTGAAACCTTCTGAGAATCCAGTCAGTATTTTAGCTACAATTGCTCTTCATGAATGGTTTCAACGAGTGCCAGCCGAAGTTTTCATGCCAGTTTTTGAGTCGCTGTATTAGTCTAGCTCTTAGGACTATATATATATTTTCTTGAGATGTAATTTTCTCAGCTTGTAGCCTCTCATTAGGTTACGTAGAGGTCGTCTTTCTTCCATGAAAAGGATCCTACTGTCACAGGTGCCCACTGTATCTTTTCATCAACTCTGCCTCCTGTCCTCTGTCCGTCCGTCCTGTCCTTCGTTTTATGTTCCTCACTTTCCTCCATTTGTCTTCTCCAAGTGCGATTCCAAACAGTCCTTTTTATGTGGTGCTTTATCACACACACCAGGGAAGGCTGTGAAAGCTGTCTGGTAGAGAAATGAATGACCCTCCACTTTCACTGTATCACATAAACACAAATACAGGCTGATCTAGTACCAGATGTAATGTTGACTCCTTGTGTGACCAGATGGATGCCACTCAATTTAAGAACTCTAGAGCATTTCTTTCCTTCTGAGACTGTTTGGATGCACAAACCAATCTGCCACTCAGCTACCTGTGTATTCCAGAGCTTCTATCCTCACTGTAAAAGCTCATGTTGAGCCAAACATGTCACACTTATTGGATGCCAATTGAGAAAAAGTAGCTGTTAACACGTACATTGGGCCCAGAAAGTCTGACACCACATTGAAAATCAGTATTATTGTCATAAAGTTTGTGGATTTAAAAAAACAGGTTTCAGAAGTCAAATTGTTATTATGAGCAGCGAGAGACTTTCTGTTCATTACATTTTTCTATGCAAAGGCTTTATTGGCATGGAAGTTTCAGGAAAACAATGTTATTAAAGCATCAATGTATGAATTGTGTCGAACCATGGCTAGTAAGGCGGTGATGCATGTAACTCTAAAATGCTTTACAAAAATTGCATCAGTTGTATCCAAAGCACGAGCAGGCAGACCCAAAGTGACCACGATCGTCTCAAGATCAGTACATCAAGTTTAGTTTCCTGAGAGATAGGAAAGCACCTTCATCACAAATTCAAGATAATGCTCCAGTTAGCATAAGTAAAGTAAGAAGTATTACATTTGGTGCAATTGCAAAATAGATGTAGCTTGTCGGATGGGGCTCTTTTGTGTACTGAGTTCAGGAGAGGAGCGTGCCATGCAAACTTCTTCAGACAATACCCAAAAGCTGTGAAAAAAAACTCCTGCATACAAAATCAGATTCTCACTCATTACGTGTGGAGAAGCTCCAAATAACTGATAGCAAATTGTGACTTTCTTCAATTTAGACAAACTAATGAATTTCTGGAACTGAGTGGCATTCATCTAAAAACTGATCCTTGATCTGTCTTAAATCCGAATCTCTCATCTTTGTGGTGGCATGCGTGACTCACATACTATACATACAGTATAGTCCCACTGCACATTTGTTTCTTGTTTTTATTAGTTGTTCTGTCTTTAATTAATTAATTAATGCTAAATCTAGAGATCTGCACACGTTTTCTCTCAGACCTTCAAAACTTCTGCCTCAGAGGTTGTGAATTTTTAATAATTCTCTTCTTAAGGCGTTAAATCCATCAGGTTTTTTTTTATTTTCTTCCCCAAACAAATTGGCTTATAATGAAGTTAATAGGACTGCAGAACAGTCCTTTCTTAAACAAATGATCGGGACCCAGATGATAAAAAATAAGCTGTCCCAGGTTGAGACTATATCTTTATTTAGGTCATGTGCTGAAAATGTTTAAGAAAGAAATGCACCGGAGAATGAAATAATAAAAAATAGTTCCTCTCCCTTCTACGCCTTTTTTTTAAGCAGGTCATAATTCAGTATTTATGTGAAGTAACAGAATAAACGAGCACTGCAATTTAGCGAGACCAATAAACATATCTTGATGGATTTAAAACCTCCTCTAATAAACAAAGTTCTGCACTTTATGACTCTTGGCAACTGATCATGAACTAGGCCACCATGAGTTATATACTAATGTTTTTTCCCTTCTTGCCTTCTTCACGTCCATCCTGCACTTAGGATGGTGGATGTAGGGGGTCAGAGGTCAGAGAGGAGGAAGTGGATTCACTGCTTTGAGAACGTCACCTCCATCATGTTTCTCGTGGCGCTGAGCGAGTACGACCAGGTCCTGGTGGAGTCGGACAACGAGGTAGGTGGACGTTAAAAACATCTATTAAGCACAATTATCTCATAAGCAGTATTGCATGTATGTCTCTATTTGGAGTGAAATCTCAACAAAACGTGGGAGTTGAATTAAAACTAAATAAAATGACTTTTCTGCTGTAGAACCGTATGGAGGAGAGTAAAGCTCTATTCAGGACTATCATTACCTACCCCTGGTTTCAAAACTCCTCCGTCATCCTCTTCCTGAACAAGAAGGACCTGCTAGAGGAGAAGATCTCCTACTCACACTTGGTGGACTATTTCCCCGAGTTCGATGGTGAGATCCTCTATATGTTGGTATGCTTGCGTGTGTGTGTTGTGAGTGTGCAAAAGACACGTTGCACTTGTGGCAACATGAATCGTCTACATTGACTCTGAAGGTTTACCAGACTTTTGAGTGCATTGTCATCAGAGCAGGGTCACTGAGACTGAGAAAGCTGCCTCGCCCCTCGTATATGGCACAGATGAGAGGCTCATGAGAAAGGGAGCTTGGTATTGGACACATTAAGTGCTGTATGTACTTTCTCTCAGTCTAGAGGACAGACAGCAGCACCCTTTTAAAATCACTGTATAGAGTTTTGAAATGCATTCTGTAGTTCCGGCGTTCCCACGCGAAGTGATTTTGTGAGTTCCCATTTTAACCAGTGGATTCATGTACAAATTACGATGGTACCAAGCCACTGCTGAGAGCACACAACTCCCTTTAAAACCATCAACCTGCAGGTATTAGTATTTTAGTATTAGGTAGTTAAATTACCGTTTATGTATGACTCAAACAATTGCAATGTGGTAATTAAGCTGTTTCCGCCTGCTTGAAAGTCCCAATCCCTCGCTAAGCCAAGCCCTCTAAAGCTGAAACTGAACACAGACACGACAGTTGTATCAAGCACGCTCATCTAAATCTTGAAAGAAAGGGAACGAATGAAAGGATTTTCCAAAGTGGTTGACCTAATTCTTTCAATGGCTGTTTTTAGTCCGATAGATAAATCAGTGTTTGCATGTGCTTGTCTTGTGTTTTCACATCTTAGGTCCCCAGAGAGATGCACAAGCGGCGCGGGAGTTCATCCTCAAGATGTTTGTGGACTTAAACCCCGACAGCGACAAGATCATCTACTCTCACTTCACTTGTGCCACGGACACTGAGAACATCCGCTTTGTGTTTGCAGCTGTCAAAGACACCATCCTACAGCTCAATCTCAAAGAGTACAATCTGGTGTGAGGGCTCACGTACGACGCACACCTCCTCCCCATTGCACAAATGCACACCTCCCCGGGAGTGTGCGCTCAACTCCACATGCATTACACAGCACACCTTGCCGGCTCTCACACACTCACACACGCACACACACACACCCACCAACAGAATCCTTCCTGTTGTTTTTTTTTTTTTTTTCTCCAGTACATACATCCACAAATCCTCCCACCTGTAAAACGCCGTCCCTCCTCTTTTCACCAAAGCTCGCCCTCTCTTCCTCCTTCGCTCGGCAGCTTGTTGTGTCAGAGTCCCTGCTCCTCCCAAAGCTGCTCCATGTGTCAGATTTGGCTCTGGCTGCCGGCTCTGGCACATTTCATCTGGCACACAAACCTTTCACACGGGCTGTACAGTGACTGAAGGGGACTTTGGTGTTTGTGTGTGTGTGTGTGTGTGTGTGTATTTGGGGCAGCATTGACTAGCGAGGAGCTGTGTTTTGGTGAAACCCCTTTCAACCCTCTGGAGTTGATCCTCAGCGGTGTGAGATCAGAGCCTCCGTCGTGTCCTCTCTGAGCTCCTTCAGCGTTTTAAAGAAGCGAGCACTGGATCTCCTGAAACCAACCGAGGACGAGCGTCTTCTTCTTCATCTTCTTCTTCCTCCTCTTGGGACAGAGCGATCAGGACAGGAAGTGAGGTCACACACCCGAACACAAGGGGGACAGGGCCAAGGATTCTGTCTCCACCTCGCATCTATGAATGTACCCACCGGTGTGAGCATCGCAATCGCAAAAAAAAAACAAAAAACAAAACAAAAAAAAATAGAAATATATATTATGAAGTAAATGCATATGTAAACACACTTAAGACAAAAAGCACGAGAGGGCAAGACATAGCTAATCGAAATCTGTTCATTGCTGAGATTTTTTAAATGTTTTTAATGATAGAAATTTGTTGCTACGTCTACTTCTATTTAACAAATAACGGCTCAAAGGAACGGTGATAAGAAGTGGTAAGAAAATCTATAAAAACTTTTAAAGACATCTAAAAAGAAGCAACCAGAAATTTACTTGACTTAAGTATCCTTTAAAGATTTTCTGTGGGATTTGTGTTTTATGTTTAAGTTAATCACATCGCTTCCCTCCTCCAGATGTTTTCTGTTTGGACTCACAGGGACAATCTTCCATGTGACCTTCACAGCATCTGGCTCCACTGATAACACCACCCGACACCCTTATTACAAATACACTAACAGCGGGTGAGAGGGCCCTGCTTTCGACACAGGCTCTGCTCTGATTGGTGGAAGCAGATGTGGAGGGGGAGTGTGATGTCATCAGCTTTTTTATCAGAGCACAGCTGCAGCTCTGGGCTGCAAGTAGCTTATTCAACAAAATAAAAGCTGTAAATGAAACACACGCCCGCCACCCCGGGGGTGTGAGTGGAATCCATGCGGTAACATCTCTGATGACGTCACACCTGCGTCACTCAGCCGTCCAATCAGACACACTTCCTGACGATGACACATCACATTAGGAAGTGCTTCTGTTTACTTTTTTTTCTTTACTTTTTTTTCTTTTCTTTTTTTTACTGTATAGTCACTTTGTTTATATAAAGATTGCTTGCTGTTGAGTGGTGAGAGGAGGGGGAGGGGGGCTATGAAACCTTTCACAGAAAACGCACTCTGAAGTCTGCAAATGTTGTTTGTGTATATCTGTTTGTAAATACATATACACAAAACACTCCTGTACAAAAAAAAAACGCTCTGTGGTACACCATCTTTGGCAAAAAACAAACAGCGAAAAAAACAACAAAAAAAAGTATCAACTTCTTTCATTAGCATACAGTTTTTTCCTATGAATTTATGGTAGTAGTGATACTGTGATTATGGACTTTGTTCACTTGATTAATAGGACTACACAGAGCTGAGCGGTGTTGAGGAAACGATCGGCAGAAGGAGCAATAGTCAGAGAACAGAGGTTCCTCCATACCGGCCTCTCGACTCCACACTACTGCAACAGCTCTGGCTCCGGAGTATACTAACTAGGGCTGGTTGAAAATCTTCACAGTATGGTGACGAGATGATTTTAAAGTAATTAAAGATTTTTTTTTTTTATTTATCTAATTTATGGACCAGGTTTGAAGGTGTTGATAATTTGACTGCTTTTGATTCTGTCATGTTGAAGTGCTCCTTTTCTCATGCTGGAGCCTACTTGAGTCTGAACTGCTGTAAAAAAAAAAACTTTAAAAAAAACCTTAAAAAAAAACCGAATGTCTGGTATAGTAAGGACTTTATCTCTGCTTTCTATTTCTTATTGAGACATTTCCAGTTGTACTTGCCATCACATCTCCATCCATGATAATACTGTTTGGTTTTCTTTAGGAGCCCTCACATTTGTTTTGTTTTCATTTTTTATTTTTTATTTTTAAAAAGAAAAAGAAACTTGTATTTCCTCTCGGTTTATAGACGCAGCGCTGTAACGCATACCTAGAAAAATGTACAGTACGAACGTAGGTGGACTTTTTTTATCAGTGATTGACGGCCCACGCGGTCCATGCTTGCTATTTGTAATTTAACACACAAAAAAATTCTGTTGTCGGTTTTTTGCATTGTTAATTTTCCAGTTTTTTGAGGCTTGCTTTGATAGTGCCAGTGAAGTGCAGATATACTTTTTTGGTCTTTGACCTTTTCTACAGGTGACTTATCCTTCATCCTCATTAAGGGCTATCACAGTGCATCAGGCATCAGACAGCGGGGAGTGGAGTACAGGACCACAGTGAACCAAGTCATCCACTACTAATCCTTGTTTATAAATGGAGATTACTTGCAGTATGTGCTATAAGACGTATAGGCAGGGTGTTAATGTAAGGTGTGTGTAGACAGTTTACCAACACTAAGCAGTTTCCTTTATGTATTTCTTTATGTATCTGGCCCTTTTGCTGAATGAAGTGGACCCAGTATCTGACTCTGACCGTTTTGATGGGTATCACAGTGTTACCTGTCATACCTCATGCAGTATAGAAAACACTTATCACTACAGACACTACTACCAGGACAAGTATTGCATGTCTCCCCCAAGTATTTGACTTATAGCTGATAGCCAAGTGATGACCACGCTGTTGGCTTTGCATGTTTTTAACCCGTTAACTACGAATCTCACACTTTATCGATGCCCGTTTCTCCAGTCTGTACTTAACTCTGAACACAGCTATTGGTTTCTGTTCATTGCCAGTGAAGTTTGTAAAGTGTAGGCTTTGAGTTTAAACTTGACTGTATGTTGATATCCATTCCACTTTTTGTTAACGGAAACCTTAAAGCTGCTGAAAAGTTAAGGAAAACCATCTGAAAACCTTTTTTAGCTTTCAGAAATGGTTAGCAGCGAGTTACCGGGGCTAAAATATATTATATATGTAATCCAAAAAAAAAAAAGAAAAAAGCCAGTGTCATCCTTAACTGCCATTTTGTTTGCTGAAAAATGACACTAATCTCTGAGCGGAAGAAGCAGACGGCCAAGCGTTGAGACTGCTGTCATAAAGAGGGTCGGGACGCCAGTATTTAAAATGGAACGATATACCAGTATGGATACCCAAGTATTTATCAGTAGTCGTGTTAAGATTTACTGTGTGTCGAGTGCAGCTCACTTCCATGTCGTATTATTAGACTTGACACTACAACTCTGGCACATGGTGAAGGGCTGACTGGCTGTTAGTGTGGGTTTGGTAGTGTGTTAGCAGCCCGGTGTTGCACAGTGTGTGTTTTTGTTCGTTTTCTTTTGTTGACACATTTAATCTCGACATATACGAAAGCAGGGAAGGCAGTCTTGTATGAAACTTCTCATTCTTTCATCCTTGTCCCGTTTTTTTTTTTGTTTGTTTGAGCAACGACCAGTGGGAGAGATTGGTTTTTCACTACAACACTTATTTATTGCCTTTCATTGCCTTGATTAATGAAAGATGGCGTCGCAGAGTCCCCCTTTCTTGTTGTGTCGAGGAGCGCGCTCCGTGACCTTTTTAAAGGCGGTCGTGCGACGTCCCTTCCTGTGGGTCAGTGGAATCAAACTTATCGATCAGCGCGGAGTCGGTGCATATTCACAATCTCATCTCTCCCCCCCTCCTCCGTTTTTTTTGTGTGTGTTTTTCATTTTCCTGTATGATTTTAAAAAAGAAAAAAGACAAAAACATTACCAGAACACTATTATTTTAGGACCACTTGATTTATTTTTTTCCTCACTCCAATGAAACCTGAAGGTCAATTGTGTAGTGGTGTATAAAATGCTGTTTTTGTTTTTTTTTGTTTGTTTGTTTTGTTTTTCTTTATTTTGTATGTAAACCAAATGTAAATTATGTATTATACTGAGTGTGCCAACCCCACTCTCTCTAGAGCCAGGCTCTCTCTAAGTGCCAACGCTGTGGTCATCATCAATGGACCACCACCTGAGATGGTCCCCCTTTTTAAATAAAACACACCGGAGACTAAAAGGATAGATGATTAAGTACACACAAAGACTTTATTCTGTATTTAAGATTAAAGATTTAAAAGATAATCTGCTGTTTTTTAAGAAACTGTAATTATAATTGCATGTGCTGTTTATTTTGTGTTGGAAGTGAGGGCTTTGATGTTTTCATTGAAGCAGAGCCCTTGACGAAGGGGGTTCAATCAGTTGGTTATTATCGATTTATTGATTTACATAACTCTTTGCCATATTTTTTTATGTGTTTCATGTATTTGTTTCAACCACTGTTGCCTGATCCTCATTCAAACATGAACATGACTTATGATCATTGCCGCCTTCTAAGAGAGAAACATAATGACAAGGTATCTGTTTTAAATTGAAATAAATTTGTTCCTATACTTGCTCATGGTGTGTGTGTTGAGTGGGTTTCATGATCTTGTGTGTTTTAAGGTTTAGTTTAACATGTTTCCAAGTCATTCACTGGGTTACAAATAGTACATATTTGATGTTGAAGGCACCTCAAGCAGCAAAGATTCTGTATTTTTTTTCAATCAATACTGTGATTTTTAAAGAATCTAAAGTCCCAAATATGACAAGAACCTGTCGGCAGTATCATGAGTTTAGATGCCGATTAGTGTATAATCAACACCTGCTAATGGTGAAGGTTCCTTGTTTAAATTAGACAATCAAAATGTTAAAAAAAAAAAAAAGTTAAATATGATTTATTTAGTTAATCCCAGTAGCAATGCCATAAAACTGAACATTTGGCTGTGTGATATCGAGAGCTGAAAGACGGGTTCAGAATTTTGGAGGTGCTGTGAAATAATATGAGATGATTAAAATAGCACCTTAAAGTAGCTATGTGTAGGTGTCAGTGTCACCTGGGGGCACCGACGATGACGGGCCAACAACAGACTGCATCAGTTGTCAGTGGGATTATCTCCTTTTCTATAAACCAAAATGTGTAAAATTAGCAAATTCAAGCAAATGAAAGGTGCATTTTCAACCTAAAATAAATCTATAAATAGGGCTTTTGAAGTCATACATGAATGTTTTTTGTTCATAATTTTGTGTTTTTTCTTTCTCTGAGGTACGTAATAAGTTTTCTAGAATAGCTGTTGTGGCATTAAGGGTTTTTGGTGGGAACATGATTAACCTGTTAGTGGGGCCGGGGTCAAATTTACAGTTGGACCGCACAGCACTTTCATAATATTGACTTTTTGTCTCAAAATTATTACTTTTAACCTCATAATGTTGAGTTTAAATCTATAATTTAACTTTTTGTATCACAATATTGACTTATCTGTCATCATTTTGCCTTTTTATCTCATAATATTGACTTTTACCTCATAAATCTAAATTTTCTTTTCATCATTATTACTGCTGAATGCATAATATTGATTTTTATCTCAATGATTACTTTTTAATCTCATAATGTTGAGCTTAATCTTATAATTTAGATTTGTTGTATCATAACATTAAATTTTTATGTCCAAATGTAGACGTTTTATGTCCTAATTATTCCTTTTATCTCATAATATTGATTTTTATCTCATAATAATTACTTTTTAATCTCATCATTTTGAGTTTAATCTCATAATTTAGACTTTTTGTATCCTAATTTAGACGTTTTATGTCCAATTTATTGCATTTAATTTCATAATATTTACTTTGATCTGATAATTATTGCTTTTTATCTCATAATATTGACTTTTACCTCATAAATATCATTTTTTTATCATCATAATTAATTTTAAATTCATAATATTGATTTTTATCTCATAATTGTTACTTTTTAATCTCATAATGTTGAGTTTAATCTTATAATTTAGATTTTCTGTACCATGATATTGACTTTTATGTCCTAATTTGGACGTTTTATGTGATAATTATTCCTTTTATCCTATAATATTGACTTTTATCTCATCATTTTGAGTTTAATCTTATAATTTAGACTTTTTGTATACTAATTTAGACGTTTTATGTCCAATTTATTACTTTAAAATTTCATAATATTTACTTTTTATGTCATAATTTTGACTTTTTGTCTCTTAACTTACCATTGAGAATCTTTTTTTTTTAAAGTTTCTATATATCTATTATTTATTTTAAATCAGGTTAAATTTTCATGATTTTCATAACCCTGTTTCTGACTGGCTCCGGTGGACCTACCGGCCCCAGTGTCTCGGCCCGGTGTCTCCGGCCCCGGTGTCATTGGCCGCTGTGGCCCTGGTGTCTCCGGCCCCGGTGTTCCCGGCCCCGGTGTCCCTGGTGTCTCCGGCCCTGGTGGCCCCGGTGTCTCTGGCCGCTGTGGCCCCTGTGTCTCCGGCCCCGGTGGCCCCTGTGTCTCCGGCCCTGGCCGCTGTGAGCAGCGTCAGTTCAGCGCTGTGTCACACGGGGCGCCCGCTCCTCCGCGGCTCGGTTTGTTTTCCGGGTGATGCTGCTCTTCTCTTCAAAGCAGAGGAAAGTCAGGGGCTCATGTGTCAACATCCAGGGCTTCCCCGGGGAGGTGTATCGTTAACGTTATTCCAAAAAAAAAAAAACAAAAACCTGATGTTCCTTTGAGGAGCGTTTTTATTTTTTGTTCGCCGGTCCATCCTCGGAAGCAGCGGGTTTTTGTGTGACTGCGGAGACCAGAGGACGATCTTCGGCTCCTGCTGCTTTGACGCTAGCTAACGTTATTATAAACGATGACAGAGTACAAAGTGCGAATAGCGTCTCCAATCATTTGATAATATCTGGGGACCTGTTAGCTTAGCCAGCTAGCCTGGTTATTCGATTAGAACAAGGAAACACGGCGAGACACACTGCTGACATGATGTTTCCTCAATCAAGGCACTCGGTAAGTTGGCTAGTTGAACTTGTCCCAGTTAGTAAACTAAGCAGCCGAGCAAGCTGAGCTAACGCTAGCTAGCAGCCGACAGCTGATGTTAGCTCTGCTGGCTGCAGGTTGCTGTCAGCTTGTCTCACAATACCAGACCCCTGTACACCTCCCCACGACGTTCATACCCTTACAGTAGAGCATCTTAAATCTTTAAATTAATCTAAATACGAGCTAAAACACGCTCTCGCCGGTATGTGGCTGCTAACACTGTGTGCTGCTAGCTAGCTACTGGTCAAAACAGCTAATTTAAGTTGATGGTTGAGTCTGTGAGAGGGAGTTGGTGTGTTTTTCTTTCGTGTTTAGCTCAATTTCATGTCGCTACAATCAACAGAACAAACGCAACGCACATATAAAAGTGGAGAAAATGCACATATAACAGTTGAGTGTGACAAAGAAATCTGGGCACATGGTGGGGAAGGATTTTGCCTGTGAAATGAGAAATACTGCTGCAAATACTGGGCTGTGAATTTAAAGCAGCAATTAGTCAACTAGCTGCAATTCACAGCCAAAAAACCTCCAGAGAAATCATGCAATGTGTTTACCCTGACAATCTAAAGCAGGGATCACAAACTTTTACCCTTGGAGCAGCAGAAATCAAAGTTATTCCTTCAATTTTACCAGCCGAAAGCAAAAAAAACATAATGTATTGTGTTAACGATAGTTTCCAGGTTCCCTCGCTTGACTGACCTCTTGTGCAAAGTGTCAGTCTGCCCCTCGTGTTCAGATCATGATAAATAATTAATAATTTGTGATTCTTCATATTCAAATAGCATTTTTTACTTCCCACAAAATAAAACGACATACCACAAACTTTTGAATAATCGCTATATTGGTAGGCGATACTGCGATACACAAAATACATCTCGATATTTTAAATTATCCTCAAAAACATTTAATATGTATTCTAGTCCTGGGCAGCAAAATCAAGTATTTTGAGATATTTTTGACTAAATACCCCGGTATATTGTAAGACCTGATGTACTGCCAAGCTTTTATGTGACGTTTTCCAAGTAATCAATCATTAGACGAGCACCATATTGCATATTCTGTGCGTTTTGGATGCAGTTCTTCGGACCTCAGTGTATCCGGGGCGACTCCATCCTCTCCGTTGAGTCTCATAATCCCACTGGAGACCTCTAGCCCTTGTGCCACTTATTTAGAGAGTAATGAGGTTTAGAGCATTAGATAAACCCTGGATTACAGCTCGGGACTGATGGTTTAAGTGTAGTCTATACATATCCAGACTTCTAGTGCAGTCTTCAAATGCCTCACACATATGGTCAGCTCTTTAATCTCGCCTCCTGTAAACACATTTCCTCAATCACCATGATGAGGGTCCGCAAAGAGTTCAGGTTGGGGTTGAGTTTTTTTTTTCTTCTTTTCTTCTAAAGACAGATGTTGTGAGTTAAACATGCTGTCTGCCTCTCCTCAGGGCTGACCTTCTTTTTGAGCGATCCTCTCAAAGAGTTAATCTCAGAGGTCAATCAAGTGTTTCGAAAACAAACCCGAGCACACTTTAAATGAGGGACACAGATTTTTCCGTTGCAGGATGCACCGCTCGACTCAGTATTCCTTTATTGCTGGACTGAGAGTAACTATCTTGTGTGAATAAATAAAAAAACGGATCATATTCTTGTTGTTGTGTGACGCAGGCATCCTCTCAGTCCGGTCAAGCTCTCAAGTTCACCACCTCTGACTCCTGTGACCGCATCAAGGATGAGTTCCAGTTCCTCCAAGCACAGTATCACAGGTGGGCAGCTAGCGCAACCATACACTGACTTTTATATACCTTCAAACTAATGAAAAATGTTCCCGTTTTTTATGATTCTTATAGCAAACACAGTTGTCGAGCTCTGTTTGAGCTTTTTAAATAAAAAAAATCTCATTTAGCAAAGTTTTGAGCACATTTTTTGTCATTTACTGGGAAAATGGCACCTAATACACATGTCTGTTTGACATGCTCAGTGCCTTAACAAAGATACTTGTAAGTGTATCTAAGATATGGAGCTATCAGTGCGAGCTCTTTGGATTCATCACTTATCATTCTGACATTTAATTATGATGACTGAGATATTACAATGATGGTTTGCAGGTACATGCAGGCAAGCTGTACGTGTGTGTGTGTGTGTGTAATGGCGGCTGTTCATGGAGATAAATGTCTAAAGGTGATTCTATCCATATCCATGTATGGATAATTTTGAGGGTGGAAATATAGCCGCATCACTAAACAGTGTAGATCTATTGAAACAGAGTCAGGCGTACGCACAGCTCAATAAATCTGATGAAAGCATACACGCAGTTTTTGTGCATCGGCCCCAAAGAGTTGTGGAGTAAACAGATTCATCCGTTTCCCCTCGGACTGACCTCCGTCGTTTAATATTTCTCTTCCAGTTTGAAGTTGGAGTGTGATAAACTGGCATCGGAAAAGTCGGAGATGCAGCGTCACTATATCATGGTAAGTGTCGCCGTTTATTTCTATCTCGTGTCCTGTTACATACCAAAGACGTGTCACACGCTGGGCGGCAGTCTAATCATAGGAATTCAAGCGCACAACAAGGATTTCTAGATTTTCTCCATTTATAATTCCAGTTGTGCACAGACACAGATTTGCACTGTGGCTTCTTGTCACATGATCAGCAACTGGCATACTCTTCTTAAAGCGTCTCTGATAGCCAGCGATCAATTAAAGATGATATAACAAAGCATCCTGTGGTTTAGAATGACGTGTATGGTTTTTCTTTTGCAGCAGTAGCCGAGCTAGTGTGTGCCGTTTATAGAACGATGCTTTGTGTGTAGGTATAAAAATAGCGTGCGTCTTTAGCTTGGGTTTATTCTAATGTTTGTCTTTTTCTCCCTCTTTCTTTCACAGTACTATGAAATGTCCTACGGGCTGAACATTGAAATGCACAAACAGGTAATCAAAGTCGTCTCTAATAAATCCTTTGTAGAGCGGCTCAGATCTTGTAGGGTGATGGTCTGAAAGCTTCTTTTTATCTTTTCAGGCTGAAATAGTGAAGAGACTGAATGGCATCTGTGCTCAGGTGCTGCCTTACCTGTCACAAGAGGTAATGAACGTGTCATCTGAGGTCTTATTGTTCTCCTCAAGCTTAATATTTTACTGTTTTATTAGTTAAAATGTATTTATAATTCCAAATCTGAGGTGGATTGATGATGTATGACCGTGTTGTCTTTTTTCCAGCATCAACAGCAAGTCATGGGCGCCATAGAGAGAGCCAAGCAAGTCACGCCCCCTGAGATGAACTCCATCATACGGGTAAGCTTTATAGATATCACTATCAGTGGGTTTAGGTAATGGATAAACTATTTGTCCAGAACATGGAATAAGATTGAATAAAACCATATATGAAGCCAGGAGGCTGCAACGACACTTTGTGTTACAGCAGATTGTGTTGAAACATTGCTTGTAAGCCTATTAACTCACAGTGTTTGTACCTCGTGTGTGTTTCCAGCAACAGCTCCAGGTGCAACACCTGTCCCAGCTCCAGGGTCTGGCCCTGCCCGTGACCCCGCTGCCCTTGGGCCTCACCCCTCCCTCCCTGCCCGCCGTCTCCTCCAGCTCCGGCCTGCTCTCTCTCTCCTCCATCCTGGCCAACTACTCCCACGGTCAGGCCCAGGCGGTGAAGGAGGACAAGGCCCGGGAGGCTGCAGAGAGAGCGCCCCGAGGAGAGGACGGGGACAAGTCAGACTAGTGCAGACCCAACGAGAAGGTTTGGAAGGGGGTGGGGGGGCAGGGTGGAAAAAAGAAAGGTAAAACTGTAACTGTAAATGAGATTGATGTAAGTCTGGCTGCCTGTCTGCTGAGTGTTGATGTAGAGGAGTAACTGCAGGGATGATGATGAGCAGAGAGGGCAGAGGTGAAACTTGTGGACGTGCAGAGAAGGAAACTGCTGAATGGCTGAGAGTTAAATGTTCTTATTATTTAGTGGTAATAGACTCAGTTCAGGCTTCTAGACTTTAAAATAGATGCTTTTTTAGTGTAAGCCACTGTTGTAAGGCTTAACCAAGATAAATGTTTTCCCATTTGGAGTGAGAGCTGAGGATGAAGGCTAACAGCAGTGTCCCTTACATGGCTCTGAATCTCATAGGTTTATATTTCTTATGTTTTTTTTGTTCTTTTTTGTTATCAGATCTGTTTTCAGTGTTTTTTTTGTTTGTTTGTTTTTTTTTGTTCATGTCCTCTGAAATGCCTCTGTCTGATTGTTTCTCGTTGGCTCCTGTCTGCCAGTCACAGTCAGCAGTTTTAACAAGTTCCCTCAGTTTATAACTCACAGTAGCTCCGTCACCACCTTTTTTTTTTGTTTTCCAAAATGAAAAACGTTGCCTGGAGCTGTTTGGACAGTGACACCATTCAAATATGTACTTGGAGCCAATTAGATATTAGTCCGACGTTAAACGGGATGTTTTTAAAGGGACATTTCACTTGTCAGGTGCGCTCAAACCCCTCAAACATAAAACAATGTGACTTGTCAACATTTTCCTTCATGCGACCAACCACTGGATGCGTTACCTTCGTTGTGTACCTCAATCCCAAATAAACGGGATTATATTGCGTTTAAAAACCTATAGTTTGTACAAATGGTAGTATACCCATCTTTGAGGGTTGATTTTGTGTTTCATAGGCCTTGCTGCTGCTGCTGCTGCCGCTGCCGCTGCTGCTGCTGCGCACGCTACATGGCATGGACCATGACTTGTCTTTAAAGGTGCAGTGTGTGTGATATATCGAGTTTTTAGCAGCATCTAGCAATGAGGTTCCAGATGGCAACACTCTCTCACTCACCCCTCCATTTCCGAAGACGCTGGAGAAGCTACAGAGTCTACGGTGGCCTACACGGACAAGAAATGACTGTCAGAAATTTGATCCATTTGGCTTGATTAGCAGAAGCCCCACAACACACAAGAGCCGGGTAATTTTAATCCCATTAGTCGAGCAGCGCCTATAGGAATGAACGGGGCTCCGTCTCCGTGGCTGTGTCCAGATTTTAATGTAATGTCCTTGAGTTACAGCAAATGTTGAAAATAAATGGCTGTCCTTGTGAATGCTTCTTTGTTTTTGGTTTTCTCTGTGCAAAATATACCTGATCTGTGGTTGGGCTCTTATTTGAGGAAACGAACATCACATAGAAGAACTCTGGAGCCCTTTTTTAAATGAAAAATAACTAAATAACAACATTACGGGAGTGGAACTCGTAATATTGAGGGAAAATAAACCTTTCCTTAAACAGGAGCCCAACCACAGATCAGGCATGTTTTACACAGATAAAAACCTAACGAACAGGCATTCACGAGGACACCTACGTATTTTCTTGCTGTTTGCATCATCTGCTGTAGCTACGACAACCACAGACTCATTCATCTGAATGTCACCAGTTAACATAGTCACGTGTTAATCTCAAACACGGGCGTCAGTCTGCAAGCATTTCTGTATCATCACAGATCTCCATCTTGTCCTGATGTCAAATAGCATCTTGGAGTTTTCGTTCCTTCGACAGCGATTCAGGCTCCTGTGATTTTTCTTGTACAAAATAAGTATGATCCACCATCCTTTATCAGATTTATCATACAGATTGTCAGGTCAACAAACACAACTACTCTTATTTCTAGGGGATTGTACAATGATTAAAACTAATAACTAATACTGCTGCCAAGTGTGTTCTGCTTGATACCGCTAAATATTACACACTGTACCTTCAAATGACAAGAGTTTAAGCTCTGAAAAGAATTGACTTTATTTTGTGTTTTCGTGAAGTTAAAGACAGGCTAATTAGACATTCAAAATGTGTCTGTGTGTGCTCGAGTGAATGTGATTGGAAAGAAGAAAACACTTGTTTAATTTAACCTTTTTTTTTTTTTTTCCTCAAAGCACCTTTTGTATTTTCCTCGCCCTCCCACGCTCCTGCCCCTTCCTCGTACTCGTCCACTCTTTAACTGACCAAGACAAACTTGAACAGGATCTAAACTTCAGAACCGGACGGTTGTTAAAGAAATACATGTACTGTACTTCTGTAAGTTAGCACACTTCAGTTTATACTGAGACTGTATCAAGCACCTGTCTTTTTCTGTCTTGTTTAACTCATGTGTGATTGTCGGGGGGAATATCTTCTCCCCCTTTTTTCTTTTATTTCTTTTTGAAATTCCCATAGTTTTGATGAAGAATGTGTCTGGGGTGAGTTGCTAAAGCTCTGTAAGCAACATCGAACAAGCGTTCCCTCAGAAAACAGCAGATTTAAAGATGATTCTCACATTCAAGATTTGTGTGGGTGACCAACGTTTGGTTTCCTGTTGTGAAAAACCTCACACCCAAAGAAAAAAACATGTCAAGTATTGGACTCACTGAATAAGAAACGATATGTAGAGGTCCTTAAACAAGCAAGTGTGAACAAATGACGAATTTAAAAGCATTTTAAAATCAATTTTCAGACGCCATGATCGGAGTATCCACATCTAATTTCTCTAACTTTCTTAAAAACCTACAAACCAACATCTGGTTTGAATTTTAATCATATTAACTGACATCATCTCCTGGATATGAGGTCAAGGCTCCGTGTCGCATCAACTTTGTGAAGCGAAGTGTCTGATCTTAAGCAGCTACGCTACCAATATAGTTTAGTTAATTTGCCCACTTTCTGCGTGTGTTACAGACATAAAATAAACATTTGCAGCCAATTTAGATCAAGTAAAAGATACTTCAATATGATAACCTTTTGTTGTTCCTAACCTTCTCTGTCATCACTGAATTTACACGTCAGTATAGCCGATCTCACCTCACACGAGTGACTCATTTATCATCTGTATAATGTTCGTACTGTACGCAGTCAGTGGGCCACAGCTGAGGTGTGTGGCTGAGAAGTAGGGATGTTCATATTTGAGGCAGCAGAGGGCAGCAGTGCTCTCTCATCGACTGTCAGTGTCATGAGGTCACATTCACAAGAAAAAGATAAAAAGACGTGTTCACTGTATCTTCCCTGCTTCTCACCTGACTGTGGGCCAGCACTTGTGCCCCGCGGGTGTTCCTCTGTTGTAATGCGAGCGCTTCCCAGAGCTTTGACAACCCACCTTTTAACGTCTGAGCACGCCCGAGATCCTTTGTCCTCTGTATCTTTTAATTTGAAAAGCACTTAAGTTGCGGCTCAGTGCTCCTTTTTTTTGTTTTGATTTTTTCTTCTTCCTGTCTGTGCTAGTGTCGGGGAGCTAAGGATTTTCCCTCCCTTGGAGATTTGACCTTAACATACCGAGTGTGAGAACAGATCAGTTTCACTCGTTGCGCTGACGTCGAGTCTCTGTAGAAAAAAAAAAAAAAACCTCCTTTGGCAAAACTCAGACATATGAATGGTATGTGTGTTTGTTTTTGCTGTGAAGGGCCAATTTGTATACATATGAATATATCAATATACATATTTTTTAAAGCATTTTTGTATGTTTCAAAGCTGCTTTTTAACGTGTGTGTATCATGGAAGATTTTGGTGTTGTCCGTGTGCATTACAAGCCTACAGTTAAAAGAGAGGCACAATGTTGTATACCATATCGTTTTTCCTGTTTTTTCTCCCATTCTCTCAGTAGGCAGTAACACTTAACATTGTTTTCTAGGTTTGTAAATGTTTTATCCTTTTTTCTTTTCTTTTCTTTTTTTTTTGTGCAAACAAAAAAACCAGTTCAATGTGTTTATGAACACAGTCTCATTTTAAGATACCTGGGGCAAAAAAAACAAAACAAACAAAAGATAAAAAAACAAAGATGTAAACAAGCAACTGTGTATTCTAATGAGAATGAATCAACCTTTTAGCAGTAAGGAAGCTTCTCTGGTGCCTTACAAATAAAAGATGTGATTGAGAGTGCTCATTTGTCTTTGGTTGGTTTCTGTCTGCGTGGGGGGGGGGAGGACTGAATCGGTCTGAAGGACAAAAAAAATGCAACTTTGAAGGGCATCAGAATCACTTCAACAGCGGCTCATAGAAGCTGAAATGTTGCTAAGTTATGAAATTATATAATTTGAGGTATTTGGTACAGGTAGTTGACTCAGATACAAGTTAAAGTTTTGAGGGATGACTCATTACAGGAAGATGAAGAGTCACAGAGACGTTATAACTCAAGGAAATCAAAGTTCCCTTTGGATTAGTCACATCACACTGGATGAGTTGGCACCTTGTCAGATTTAAAGGTCAACCAAAAATGACATTTCGGACATGACCTACTTGCTCCCATGGTGATGGGAAAGTCAAGTGAATTTTTGTATTCCACAAAACTTCATAGCTTCATCGCCTCACAGCAAAAGTGTTACAAAGAATGGCTCTATTCAGTGTTTCTGAGGCATCCAGAGGCCCTGAGATCCCACATTTATTGGAAAACACTCAAGCTGTGCACCCACCTATTGATTCGCTTTTTATGTCCAGCGTCCTCGTCAGTCAGAATGGAATCCCCACAACATGTTGTGAACAATTTTAAAGGGATTTATTTGGTGGAAAGTTTTCTATTTAAATGAAAACTACCCACAGCGAGGTGTAATGCTCGACAGATTCAGGATTGGTTTAGCTGCAAAAAACTGAAATAATCTGATATAATAACATGTTATGTTAACAGCTGCATTCTTGTCTTAATCAGCCAGACATTTTATGCAATTCTGTACTTTTACTACCTTTCGGCTGACTGATGCTGATGTCATACTGGTGTCGGTCTTGCAAGCCCCATGGGTTATTCATAGTAATCACACTTTCTCTGGAAGAAGATTTTTCATTGACGTGGGCACCACAAATTAAAGCCGATTCACCTCCATAGTCTTAATGTGGAAAAACGTAATGGTCACCGTGGGGAGGCTCACACCTTCTGACTTGAGAAAAGATATTCACAGCACTGTGAAGTCTTTTAAACCACCTCTTACGTTGTGTCACTGCCCCCATTCCTTTGGCACTGAGGAATCCCTTCAGGTCCAGACACGAACTCTGCATCAGTGTTTTCAACAAGAACACGGCACGGAAATGCTCCAATGAAAACAAAGAACACCTAAAAACATTCCCTTGCTCCACAACAAAAAAACCCCAATACATTTTTCTTCCTCGCTGTTAAAAGTAAGCACTCAAAGACGACACGCTGGCTAATATTTATGGAGAAAAACTACACAAAAAACAACACGACAGGCTGATAGACATGATTACATGATGTGCAGCTTCAACAATAGGTTACACTTGTTTATAAAGAGGGAGGAAGGAGGTCCATGAAGGTGTGTTTAGTTCAACTTGAAGAGACATTGTGGCTCCATGAGCAAGAAACTGAAATAAAATAAGATTTATGGGTTGAATGTGTCCCAAAAATGTCTCCGTTTGTAGTTTCCGTCCACACGAGGGAATAAAAACCATCCAGAATATTGTTTGCCAGCTCAAAAAGTCGCACTGTGGCGTCACAGCAGAAGTAGTGGTGATACATTCTTTAAAAGCTACACAATTTATTAGATACAGTAGTTTAAAAACATAATAAAAATGTTACTATGCACTATACATGATCATGAATGCAGTTAAAAGCAGTCCATAATAATTACATGCTTATCTTCTAAAGATGGTAAAATATAGAGACAAAAGGCAGATAAAAATCTAGATCCAGTGTGGGTAAAAACCAAAAACGTCTTATCTGACGGCAAAAAGCAACAAAGTGAACGACATTCAGCCTCCAAGGTTCCGTCAAGCCACCCGAGGACAGAGTGAAATCTTTGGTGGGTGGGTTTTGTTGAAATTTACAGATACATACTCTCTAGCAGCCTGCAGCGGCATTTTTCAGTTTGACTCACAGCGTGTTGATCTCCCCCAACAAGTCTAAAACCTTTTTTAGAATTGAAAAATAACAAAAAATATATATCATTGCACACTTACGAACAGAAAAACACTACAAATCACATATGTTCATTTAAAAAACACACACACACACACACACACACACCCCGACTAAGAGGCACACAGACGGTTTCTGGGAAGTCTTCATAGCTGTAAAAAAGAAAAAAAAAGTTGGGAAGTTGTCTCTGAGTGGAGCAGGTGGAGTCTGGATCTCCAGGTAGTGGTCGCTGCGTTATTTTAATTCTGTACAAGTCACAGGTCCTTTGGTAACGGAGCTGCTGGTAGAGAGTTGTAGGCGCAGGTTAGTAAGAGTAGCTGCTGCTTGGTGGAGCTCATACGGGTCCGGGGTAGCTGTAGTGGTTCCTCTGCTGCGAGTCGGGGGGCTGCGGGCTCGGTTTGCGTTCCAGGCGTTCCACCTCCGCTGTGTCCGGCCGCGTGCAGGGAGGGGGGCGCTGCTTGAAGAAGTCTGACACGTACCGGACCTTAAAAGAACAGAAGCAGGAGGGGGGGCGGGTTAAGATGAGGGGGAGTGAGCAGAGCAAAAATGGCGACACATTGAAACCAACGGTCGTACTCACAGTGAGAACGGCGATGAGAGCTCCCTGCAGCAGCCCCACCATCACGTCGGTCGGGTGATGCTTGTAGTCCGACACGCGGGTGTATCCGACGTACACCGCGAATGCTACCAGGAAGAATTGGATGGTCGGCCGCACCAGTCGCGTCCACTTCCCCTGCATCCGGGCCTGGACGTAGAGCTGGACGCACAGAACACACAATTCAAAAGATTCGCTTTTTTTTTTTTTATAAACTCTGCCTTTAAACTGTAGACATTTGGTGGGAGAAGATTTAGAAGTTCGATCTCAACTGTGCTCGACTGTCTTAACGATCTTCTCCTTGGAATAGAAAATTCCGTTTTAGTATGACCCCACTGTATATGAAGCTATCTCAACACAAACAGGGATTAGACGGTCGGACCTGTCATCTTCCTGCCATTGTACAGTGTGTGGTGTTACAACAATGGTGTTTTCAGATGTCAGCTGAGCGTCTCTCCGTGTTGACAACCCCCCCTCCTGTTATGAGTCACTTTTCAGCGTCTTTGGTAAACAGACATCTCACGGACACACACACACAGAAGTCTCACACGACGACAAACAAAGACGACGACGCGCTCACCGACAGAAAGAGCATGGAGTACATCCCGAAGGCCGAGTGGCCGGAGTAGAACGACAACCTGAGGGGCAGAAAAAGCAACAGAACGTTAACTTCTAAAATATCAACTTCATTTGATAATAAAGATTATTAAAGAAAAAAAGACGTGGAGAGGGTCGGAGGGGTGAGTACCTGGATTCAGTCACGTTGCGTGGGTTGCCGGTGCAGTTGATGTGCAGCATGTACCCGGTGCAACTGACCGGAGCGCACACGGCTAAGAAGTTCGGACGGGGACGACCTATGGTGAACTTGGCCAGGTCGGTCAGCGATTGGCTGACGGCTCCCCCGAACAGGAAGGTTCCCACCACCTTGTAAAGGGCTGACAGGTACTGGTTGAACTGGGAGTTGGAGTGCAGACGCTTGGTGTGCACGAGGTAAGCCTCCCCCGTGGTGATCTGTGGAGTGGACAGAAGACACATTAGAACAAAAAGGGTTCATGTTTTGATTACTGTGTATTAACGAAAGTGCTCAGAGGAATAGGACTCACGATGACGATGGAGCAGGTGATGGTGACGGCGGCCATGCCTCCGTGGGAGATGGTGTCTCTCCTGTAGGGGTAGTTGATGCTCTCATCGTCGCAGTAGATGCCTCTCTGGTACGGACTGAACATGAGCGTCAGGATGGCTGAGGGCAGCGCCGCTGCAGGGACGAGAGACCACAGGCTGCGTTAAAAAATGGCTTCCTAATATCTGTCTACTGTAGTTGAAATGGTTAAAATTGTGCTTGCAATAATTATGATGGAATAATGATTTGAGGTATTCTTCAAAAGGGGCCATTCTGCAGAATGTATAATTAGAGCTTTGGTACCTTTCTTACATTTTGATGCCAAGTTTGTACTTTTACTTCATTAAAAAACTTTGAATGCAGGACTTTTACTCCGGACTGAGTATTTCTACATGGTGGTACAGTTAGTTTTACCACCATCGCTGAAAGCACAAGCATAGCCAAAAACTAAAAGTAAATATGTATATCGAGGTAATTGTAAATAAGAAGTGTGTTTAATTTGAGCGCTGCGACTGAGTCTGAACCAGTCTTTTGGAGCCACACAGTATTTTTAAAGAGCTGCAGGTTCATCCTGAGAGCAGCTTCAACCCCTCAGCTGCACGTTCACCAGTGAACCGCAGCACAATGAAGTGCAGCTCAGGAAACAGCTAAGAACACACTGATGAACTCATGTTTGGGGCCTTTGGGCAGAAGGCCCGACCGACTCTGTCAAGTAAATGAATCTGTCATCGGCGGAGCTCGGCGGCAGCAGCTTCACCTCTGCGAGGTCACAGTCGACCTCCACAGCGAGAGGGGGGGGGGCTACGCGGGAGAGGATGGCCGTGACCTTTGGCGTCAGGGCAGCGTTTACGCAGAGAGGGGCCTGGGAGCTGAAGACAGGACGCACACTCACATACACACACAAACCACTGAGATAAAACAAGGGTCCAAAAAAAAGGCACGCATTTATAGAAACTAGAAAACTCAGTTTAAGAGTTTCTCTGCAGACGCAAACAAAAGACTCGGAGGTCAGAGCACATAAACCTGTCTCTTAAATCTGAGCAGGGACAATAGTCTCAATCTTCAGGCCTGATGTCACGAACCTGCTGCACTCCTACTATTAAAATGGTCTTCCTGTTTTTCAAGAGCTCCTTGTCGAACTGCTGAGGACAAATAAGAGCGAGGCATGGAATGGACGGGGTTTGTTTTTGGCGAGCCGGAGCTGTACGTTAGCCGCTGTAGGAGGCTCTCGTCTGACAGATTGCTTCCTTCCTCCAGAGTGTGCGACAGTCGCTGACAGGCAGAACTAAGTGAAACCACAAACGCGGAAAAGGAAAAACACGTCCGGACAGGTAATTTTTTTTGAATTGGCAATTCCAACGCTGACGTCATGTGAACTAATGTGGATGTCAACAGCAGTGAGAATTAAGTCTGAGGTCATGTCGCCCGTCAGGTGTGAACACTTCCAGCCAGTGTTTCTTCTTCTCTGCTTCCTACTACATACAGGAATATTAATGAGAACTCAGAACGTCTGAACGGACTTTGTTTTACGTGTCACCTATCAGCTGCATTCACCAAACAGTTAGTGCTTTCTTGCATGAGCAGAAATACTTAAGTCACAGCCTAAACTCTCGATGTTAACCTTAAGTTCCCTTCGAGGTTTCATAAATTCTAAATCTAAAGAAGTGAAAAAACAGTGCCTCAACGTTTCGATGCACGGTAGCCACAGTTTTCGCGCCTGCTGAGCTGTTATGATCGAAGACAATGTGGTGTCATAATGTGGAACCAAAACAGTGAAGTTCCTGGGAGCTGAAAGTCACTGTAAAGCTGTAAAAAGCAGAGGGAAGCTGCAGATTCAGGTTGCTGTTCTCTGGAGGTTCCTCACTTTTATAGAAATTGTTGACGAGAACCGTGTTTCTGAAACTGAGTAGAGCACACAACTCCACGAAGTCCTATCTTGTACTCATAGATACCAGAACCCCGCCCGCATCTTGTTGTGTTAAAGAAACTGAGAAAAAATTCTGGATCTGTCCCTTAATGGGGTCTATTCTGGTCTGAACGAGGGTGAAAACCTCAACAGAGACCAAATTTTATAGCAAATAAATCTAACTTCCTGAAGAAAGATGGTTGATCGTTAAGTCTCCAGATCGTCAAATTCTGACACTCTGGGTCGATGGCCGGCCCGAAGCATCAGCATTCAACAATCTGGGATGAGATTTGACACGGGGGAACTTCTGGAGGCCCCTGTGGACAAAAGCGGATCTTGATCTAGCACTTTTGAGACCATTTTTCTGACTTTATTAGTTTATAAAAAGTTCATATAGAGGCGTTAGCATTAAGCGGAGACTGTCTGATAACAAGTTAAAAGTTGTTCCGTTGATCTGTGCAGTCTCATTCATGGCTGTGTCGTGACGTGCAGCCTCTTTCAAACATGTTTGCTCTGTTTTGATTTAGATTTTATCAAGCAATCAGTGTGCCCCGCCCTCTACACACTGACTAACACGCCGCCATTTCCCTGAACAAGTGCCACTAATGATCTCTGATGACGAGCAGTTTCCTCATTAAAACAGAATTTATTTACATGCAGAGGAAGCCCCCCCGCCGCGCCCCCACTTTGGTCTTCACATCCCCGGCTTCATTATTCCAGTAGGTCAAGCGTGCGCTCTCGGCTCGTCTTTGAAGCAAGCGCCAACCATTGTTTACTCTGCAGGGTGCAAGGATAACATTTAGATAAGAGGCCTGCCTGTTTGACACAAGTCTCTGGTGGCTGCACACTGTCAGGCCGGGGTTGGGCAATGGTCTGTCCACACAGACACACACACACACACCACACACACACACAAAATCGCTAAGCTCATTCAACAACAGAATCAGTGAGGGAGTCAATTCCCCTACAGATCAAACAACCAGCAGCCCGTGGGAGCCGAGCCCACGGAGAGCTCCCTATTATCTGAGTGACTCGGACCTCTGTTTCTATCTGCTCTATTATTCCAGAGGGGCTGGGTGTGTTTTTATAGGCCAGTGCTGGTGTGGTGGCCCTCCTCTCTGTGACTCTGGGTCGAGCTGAGCAGAGATGGGTTCGTTCCCCAAATCTACTGAAAAAAAAAAAAAAAAAACTCTTCTTCCACCGAGTTTTTTTTTTACAGGAAAGAATTTGACTCTACTGAGGAGAGACGAGTTGTTCCATGTATGTGTAACAGCAGTTTTAATATTTTTTTTATAGCACCAGAACTTCCTGGAGAAAGACGGTTGACTGTTGAGTCTCATTCCAAGATGGTCAAATACTTTCCTTTGGTCTGGCGGGCCGACCTGATCGACCGTCTTTCTCCAGGAAGTTGCATTCTCTTGCGGCAGTTTCTTCGTCGTACGAGTGTTTGTGAACATGTTTTGTGATAAGATAACGTAACACACCTCACCACTCTGAGACGCGTTAACAGGACATTAGTGAAAACATGCATCTTGTTAGACGAGATTGATGCCACTCTTTCGACTGCGGAGCTGGAGTCAGCCTAGCTTAGCATTAAAAGGAGGCAGCTAGCAACACCTCCATCGCCATCTTATTCACAGAAACAGAAATCTAAAAACATCAATCTGCGGTGTTTAATAATCGCCCCAGGTGTTCAAGTGATGGGATCACACCAGCCGTGACACCCGCCAACATGTTAGTAGTCAGAAGTACATCATTGCATGAGTACTCTGTACTTCATTGTGATCTGAATTATCCACTCGTAAAGTTTTGTGAATGGATCCTACACGGTTGTGAAACCATCCCGCTGACAAAGATCAGTTCACAGACAGACTGACAAGGTGAAAACAGTGCCAGCTGCACTAAAGTGGACGGGAATAATCTGAACTGGGTTACAATGATCTGCAGTTTAAAAGAAATGAGGGCCAGTGCTGTAAAGTTTAGGCCGGCGACGCCTTTCCTGATTCCAACCTCCCAATTTCCGGCACCCTTGCTCGGACCATACCCATCTGTCGACTCAGCCTCGGCTTGTGCTCTGCACTAAAAACACACAGCGGTCAAAATCACATTCATCCTTTCTACCGCTCTGAAACTAAATTAATAAGGGGATCTCCCAATAGAGTACAGTACTGATGTACTTCGCCTTGACTAAATTGCTTGGTTGAAAATCGGTTGAAGTCCTCCATCTCCAAAATGTCAACTTTTCAAGAAATCTTAATTTTTTTTTTGCCCGTACCTCCCCACATCTTTCCTTTCATTCCTTAACTGATATGAAAATATACAAAACTGAAGGTTTGTACCCAAACTGTAGTCCTCTGTATGTACCGTCTGTACTTTAACAGTTACTTTTAATTTAATGCAGCAAAAACAGAAAAAAATACATTCTTAGGCAGACTGTAACAGCTTGTATCATCCTACTCTGACATTTTTCATGTAGCTTTTTTTTTTTTTGTAGAGTTTTTTTTTCCTCTTTCGATAAACCTTCGCAGCTGCGAACAATGTAGAAACTGGTTCCAAGCTCTTTCAAAAGTGGCACGCACACACAAAGCCTCGACTGAGTTTCTGTCCTCGGTAACAAAAACGTCCAGGGGAGAGATAAAAAAGGAAGAAGGGAAAGTATTGTTTTACGCTTTCACAATCTCTTCTGGAAAGAGCGCACCCCCGATTCCACTTTGAGAAAATAAACATGATGGAATCTGGGATCAGACACAAGTACAACTTCCCCTTGACCTCTGACCCAGCGGGAAGTGGGAAGTGTTCCTGTTATTCAGCCCTCAAGATGAGCAGCGGAGGCCCGCGAGTGACCGAGACATTGATAGGAAACAGAAACAGGTAACAGTGTTCGGAGGTGAATGTTTGTCTGAGGTCCGAATGTAAAATCTCAACAGACGACTGTGAGACCTGTGCGTCTGCTCGGTGGCCTTGCAGTTTGTTTGCTCGCGGGGATTCACACTGAGGCGCTCAGAAAACCAATATTTGACTTGGAGAGATCCTTGTTTGGTTTATTTTGGCTGTAACTTAAGCGCTCACCAGGACCGCACTGTATTTCTCACTCTCGGCCTCGTTTTCATGGCTCATTGTTCATATTTTTTGGGGGGGTTAAAGCTAGGTAATCAGTGAAAAACTGTTGTTGGAGAGAAGGCTCATTATTTCCTGAGAGGACGGGGATTTTTCCTGGGAAAGTCCTGCAAGACAATGGGTGATATTTTTTGCTCCGGAGTTGCGAATCCTTTTTTTTGTATGAAGAGGTTGAGTGGTTACATCGCTTATCTACTGACCCCCACTCAGAGGATGACAAGGCCCTTGAGGTAAACAAAGATACAAGCACTTTTATACCGACTGATCCTGGAGCAGTTCTGCCCTCACACAGCAGGGCTGATCCGGATGATCCAAATCATCTCAAACCAAAAGAGGAAAATGATATCAAGTACTGGACGACTGAATTACAAATTTGCAAAAGCTATGTGATGTCGACACAAAGGATCTTCTGTCTCTCATTCTCTGAAAAATAATCAGACGCACGGGTCCAGCGATTAGCCTTCACCCTCTGCCCAGTGCTACACTTCTGAATACTCTCCATTATCATTAACGTGCATTTTTAAATGTCTGAGCGTGACTGATCGTTCTCTCTGAAAACATTCCAGCTTGCATCATGTTCAGGCCTCTGTAATTAAAGACAATCAATCCTGAAGACCGTTTTGAAGATCGTATCTTGCTGAAGCATCGACTGACAAACCAACCCTGACCTTCAAACTGAAAAAAAATGGTTTTAGCGCTTCCTCTCTCGCATGAAACCACCACAGAACTGAAAAGACCTTCTAGAAACCACAAAGTGGTAAGAGCAACACGCTTTACAGCACTGAATTTTACAAGAAGTTGGCACACACACTTTCTCTTCAGTGTCCATCGTTCATTTTCACACAGGAATGTCAAGAAGCAGAAGTCAACACTTGACTTTGACACATATCTGGCAGGACAGATACTGTACGTGCATTCGTGTGTGTGCGTGCCGCATCTCAACGATGTCAGCGAATTGTTAAAACGGCACATAAATAACATTGTGCAGAGACAAACGACCACAGCTGTTGTCAGTCGGATCTGAACCACAGCAGCTCTGCAACAAAACCCTGAGACGCTTCAGTTCAAACCTTAAAAGCAGCGAGTGGAGCTGGTTTTATAGCTACATGAGCAACAAACACTAATCGATTCCTCATGACTGATTCTCACATTAACAAACAAATGATTTGTTGTTGTTACTGACCACTCAGGTCGTTCTGTTCATCTCGTGTTGAAACGATGGGCTGATTCATTGTTTTAGTCATAGCTTTAGCAGAAATAGCTCATCTCCCTGGTTCCAGCTTCTCAAATGTATACATTTACCATTTTCATTTACTTTAATGAGCATAAATTGAATTATATTTTGGCATGGGACAAAAAAACCCCCATCACATTGGGATGTTTTCCATTCCACAGTGGGTTCATACTAACATTCACGAAAATAAAACGTACGAATTTGGAACAACTGTCATCCTTCGTTTTCATTTACAACTTTTTCCCTCCTTTAACTTGCACTGCTTCACATGAACAGCTATCCATTAATGCTCACCTCACTTTGCCCTGCATCAACATCCTGTTTCAGCCAGAAATACATCAACTTTTCACCTTTCAAAGAGCTGGATGTTAAACCCCACAAAACTCTTTTTTTAAAACTATGAAAAGGCCTTTTTTTAATATATCACAGCATGGTCATGTTAAGACCTTAGATAAGTTTACGTAAGTGTTTTAAATAGGTTGCACATGTGAGAGAGCTTAAAATTTAAAAAGGTCCAGGTTTGCACCAACAGAAGCTCTTCTTTCATACAGAAAACACAGCTCCTGAAACGCCTCGTCAGTAGCCCCGCCTTTAATTCTATGACTGTGACATCGAACTACATCACCATGTCACACATTTGCATAATTTATGCCTAGTGGCTAGTTTGGCATGTAAGAATTGTTTTAGCACAGCTGCTATGTTGTTGTTAGCAGTGCTGGCTCAAGCGTGTGTGAGCTGACCAATCAGAGCAGACTGGGTATTCAGTGGGGGGGGGGGCCTTAAAGAGATAGGAGCTGAAAAATACACTGCAATGCTAAAAACTGATGTGATTTTTAGCACTCAAGCATGCACACCTATTCTAGCAGTGACCCAAAATACAATTATGAACCTGGAAATGAGCATTATGTATCTTCTTTCCTTTAAGATGTTTGTTTGTAAGATCTAATGTGACCATGCTGTGACAGTAAATTTATTTGAATAGTTTAAAAGAGGACATCTGGGAGTTTTCTTGTGATTTTCTGTGTCTACACGTATGCTTTATATTACTGTCAATGCGTACAGTACAGTAGTTTTATAATCCAGAAGATAAAAATGGTAAAAAATGATTGTTATGTGAAAAGAAGACAACCTCTTAGTGCTGTAAGAGCTGCAGCCTTACAGTGGGGACGTTACAGTCACCTGTAAGTTTCATATATGTTGAAGTGAAGTCGTTCGAGCTCACAAAACAGTTACTTGACCGTCTGAGATCGTCTGACTGACGTGCGAATTTCCAGAATGACTGGTATGTACTTTAAAGTCTCAGAGGTTGCCGACCCCGCGCCTCCCATATTCACGACTTCAGCCGACAGGGGTTTGGCTTCTGACACCCAAACCTATACATCACATATTATACGGATCCTGCCAGAGATTGCTGTAGAACAGAGAGTGAGGGCTACAAATGACAGCGGAATCATATCTTGACCGACATAAAAAGGGAGTTCCCAGGGTCATAAAAAGGTGATTGAACCATGACGTTGAAGGCGACCTCTGTGTGGCTGAGCAGTTGCCGCACCAGCTGGGCTCGGTCTTGTCGACAGGCGGCCGGAAAGACTTCAGCTCTTCAGTGTCTCATAATGTACAAACACTGAGACAAACGGCTTTTATAACAGCGTCCGAGCTGAATGCAGCGAGTTCAGGGAGTTCCTCCACTCTGTGTGATGTAAACACTGAGAGCAGGAGGTTCATCCAAACAGAATCCTGATGTTAAGAGAATATTTTGACATTTTGGGAAAATACGTGTCCGCCTTCTCGCCAATACCTCCATCTCTTCTCTGTCTGCTGGATATAAACACTTAGGAGAAACTCAGCTTAGCGCAAAGACTAGAAAAAAGGGGGGGAAAGTTAGCCTGGCATTGTCTGAAAAGCTGGCACAATCTTATTACCAGCACATCTAAAGCTCACTAATCCACACCTTATACCTCTTGTTTGACCTGGACAGAATCCAGAAGTATAAAAGAAACACTTTGCAGTGTCACGGGGAGCTTTGTGACGGACTATTCTGGGCCAGAGAGCAAGGCCTGCCGTGTCGGCTGACAGCTCTGCAGCAGCCAACAACGTGTCCATCTCACAACCCCCCTGAAAAAAATCTATGTGTTGGTTTTAGAATTAAACAGAATATAATTTGTTAAGACTTTGAGCTTTGGAACACAGACGGTCTGCCAGTGCCTACGTTGACCTACATTGGTATCTTGAGAGTATCCTTCAATGCTTTATATCCCCAAAATACAGAATTGTACATGTAGTTTCATCACATTTTACCAGATAAACACACAAAAATTACTTAAAGTTCCCAATGTTTAGCTTATCTAAACTAGTTTTTGCCATTTCTGCTTATTTAAGAGGAGAGTGTAAAGGTGTTTTAATACCTTTATCTGCAATTTCCCCCACAGGATACGCTGGTACTTTTGCTTATTGGGAACATGAAATTAAACTGCGTCGTAGAGATCGACCTCCGCTGGTGTCGCGTTTTGCAGCACACGTAACGTAACGTGATCGACGCAAGAGCACAACGTGATGAGCTGACAGAGAGAAGCCTTTCCTTGCTTTTTTATTTTAGGATCGACTTAAACATAACGCAAGGAGCAATTGCAACTTCAGGGCCGCGTGAGGGAGCGCCATTTTAATCTGGTTTCATTATCGAGTTTTAAAGAGATGTTAGGCACATTCTGATACCTTGCCCCCTTTTTTCTTTCCAGAGTTCATGCAAAGATAAGCTAAACTGAATGGATGCAGCTTAATATTTAACTGGCATTAGAGAGGTATTGATCTTCTCATGTGATGTTCAGAAAGAAAGTGAAAGACGGAGACAGAAATAGTGAAACAAAAAGACAGACAGAGAAAGAAATAGTGAAACAAAAAGACAGACAGAGAAGCCGGTTCTAAAAAAAAAGAGTTACTTGTAACCATAGCCTCAATTCTTACATGACACGACGGCATCCGTCTTCATCTATCTGTGTGTGTGTGTGCGTGCGTGCGTGCGTGCGTGCGTGCGTGCGTGCGTGCTCACTTGCAAGTCGTGTATCTACTGTGTGCAACGGCAACAAATAATGACAGGATGGAGGTTTGACTCGCAGAGGGGAAGAGGGGAAATAAAACACTGAGCAGAATCACAGATCAGTTACAATCTGGACACTCAGCACATTCCTGCCAGATTACACACACTCACACTCACACACAGACACACACTTTTCTAAATGGGGGGGGATCAAACCTGATGATAGTTTACCCTCCACACACACAGATTATTGTTCTCGGGATGGAAAAGCAAACAAAAAGCATCGAGGGAGGAGAAAAATGAAGATTCACTCGGGAGATAAATGAAGGAAATTTTAAAAATCAGACACGGAGGTGAAGTGTTAGTTTGTGCAGAGAGGTAGAGTTACTGTCAGCGTAAACCTGGTTCTGCAAAGAACGTCTTGCAAATGAAACTAGAGCTGCGAAATAAAAACAGAATATCAACAATGTGATAAAAGACACATGTTTGATCGACATTTTTTTTTTTTACCTTCATCATCAATTAATCAATTATCTCAAACTTCCACCAAGTATGTTACCAAAAAACCTACGGAACAGATTTCCACAAAACTCAGAGGATGAGTTTCGGCCCAGAACAGACCTGTTGACCTTTGGTGCTGATCCAGATAAAAGTCACAAATATCGGAATTGTTGTTCTCAGCTTGGGAATACTTTTTGTAAACATGTTTGCTAATTTCTTTCAAAAACAGTTGATTTAGCTGTGTAGGGTTCATGAGCGAGTACAATTTGATGCAGATCCAAATGAAAATTAGGATCCAACGGATTAAAAATATGTTTGCTTGTGTTTAAGGAGACAGCTAGACCTTAGCGAAGGTTCTATTTTAACAACTAGTAACAAAGTTTTACTAATTTTTGATTTAAGATTTGATGGATTTGATGGTTTTGGCTTCTCAAATGTAAGAAATTGCATTTTGAGACGTTCCCTGAGCCCATGATGATGTGAACGATTGTCTTGTTTTGACCAGCCAGCAGTCTGGAAATGCAAAACTATTCAATTTACTGTAAAGTAAGACAAGGAATAAGACGCAAATCTTCACATCTGAGGAGCTCAAATCTGGAAAATTGACATAAATGGCTGGTCAATTATCAGAATAGTTGCAAATGAGTGTTCCTTACACAGATACTGAACCCCATGTACTGTTCTATCATTCATAGATGCGTTTCTTTTAAAATGTTTCTATTTTTTCCATTCTGTTTTCTAGTTTATTAGTATATTTGCACCTAGAGAGTTAATCTCGAAAAAGTTTCTCCACTGAAAATACGGGAAATACAATTAAACACCACAGAGTTTATCTCGTCCTGCAGGTGAGATCAGATCTCCAAAGTGATGGTTTCACTTTTTTTGGTCGAGGCTGCTGACTCACCTATACCTCTGACTGATACAGATCACACAGACCACACTCACACACTTTAATACCCATGACTGCAGGATGATAAACACACAAACCTCAAGCTTAGTCAGCCAACGAAATGCTTGAGTTAGAAATCTTTCTTGACGCGTCATTAATCATCAAACCTGCGATTTCACAACTGTATTCGCAACGCTGAACAGTGAAATTTCCAAGTTCTCTCAGCGTGATCGCGCTCATCCACAGCAGGAAGGACTTTCTCAAGAAGTCACCGGCCAATGAAATCAGCTCATCAAGTGTGTCCAAGAAATCCTTATCATGTCACACCTGTCTCATCCATAGCGAGTCATTTTTTAAAAGAAATTCAAACCAAAAAAGGGAAAATTTCCAAAACGAATGAGGATTTATTTACGCCTTTTTTAAAGTTGAAATCTGGCCAATCTCTGCTAAGATAAAAAGGTGTTAGCGTCTTAAAGTGGGGTGCACGAGCTCAACCACTGAGGGTGTAAATAACGTCTTTTCAAATAAATTTGGGATGCAGGGCCTCTGGAGACTTCTTATCTTTAAAATAAGTGCCCAGCTACTTCAGCTGTTCAGGAGTTTCGCCGTGAAGTCTCAGGAATGTTCTGTGGAATACGAAACTTCACCGGACTTCCCAACGTCATGAGGGTGAGAAAAATAACAACCGACTTTTCATTTTTTGGGTGAACTCATCCTTTAAATTTGTAAAGTTATAGCTGTTTGATAAATGTTGGGAAGTAAAAAGTATGTTTATTTTCTTCTCAAGAGTTGTGGAAGACGTAGAAACAAGCCTGGGAAGACAAGAATAAAAACATTTAAAAGTACTAGAACCTCATTATTGATCTGAAGCTTCAGACTCCTTGTGAGATGGAAGATGGAAGATTCAGGTGTGCACAGACACACACAAGCATTTATTTAGAGTGTCCAGGTGGTGGAACGGCTGCACGATCATTATCATTCCTGCCCGTCAGTCATCATACTGAACACACAAACGTCGCCCCTGAAAAAAAAACATCCCCAGAAAAGAAACCCGGTTGGGGAACGAACCCCCACTATCCCTCCGTTCTTTCACCATCTCAACCGCAGCCTCCTCCGTCAGCCTCGTGGTGACATACGTGTGAGCAGATGTGACACCGACAGCTGGAAGATGTCAGCTCTCTCAGTGGCTTTGTGCCCAGAGCGAGTCACAGCATGCAGCAAGGTTTGTTCCCTATACAGTGAACACACACACACACACACACACACAGCAGAAGGGACCACTCTCAAAACACACACAGACAAACACACACCTGATCTCCAGTTTCCAAAACAGGATTTCAACTGCCACAAAGAGTAAGATTCATTGACAATGATCTCTGCTCTTCCTCTTCACCCCAAAGCTTAAAAATAAAAATGAAAGAATAAAAGGAGGGCCACAGGGTGCAGGAAGACAAATAATCCCTGGAAATTATTCATCAGAGGAACAAAAGAGACAATTTAAACTCTGTTTTTTTTGTTTTGGGGGGGGGGGGTTTACTTCCACACAAACAGGCGATGAATCCAAAAATTGTTCACCTCAGCGGATCAAAAACCAGATAGTGAGATTAGATAGGATGTGTCTTATCTCTAATGATTCCAGAGGTGGGGGAGAAAAATCATTTCTTTGACAGTCAGACAGGCAGCAGCAATCTTCCTCCTGTTGGGAAAGACTCTGTTTGGCCTGTTTGAACAAGACAGAGCGATGATTACACTGCTGAGTGTCAAACCGCCGCCTGTGAGCGAGTTTAATGCAGGTGTTCGCCACAGAACATTGTGTAAGTTGAAAGCAGGTCCTGGATTTTATTGTATCTTTTTTTTTTTTTAAACAGGCATCAGGAACTTCTCCTCACCCAGTGAAGCAACAAGCGGATTATCTGTAATGGATCTACAAATCAGGTGTGTTGGGCAATCATCCCACACGTCACTGTGCAGTCCGTTTCAATAAAAGCTGTTTTATGATTTGTCTCAACGCGCGTTAACTGCCTGAAACTTATCAGCCATGTTGTCGGGAAGAGAGGGAGAAGAAGAAGAAAAGGAGGAAGAAGAGGGTAGACACTCACCGACAAAGACGCACAGAATATCCACCACGATCAGGATCAGCTTCTTCCCTTGCTCTGTCATGTTTCCTCCGCTGCCGCTTCACTTTCATAAAGAAATGTTTTGGGGTTTTTTTTAAAAAAGGCGCACAGGAGCAGAGGTGTTTTCTAAGAGCCGCCTGGAGTGACTGTGGAAAAGACTACAATCGGGACAAGTCGACCTGCTTGCTCTTCCGGCTCCACGCCTCTGTGTACCTGCTCGGCAGTCTGTCTGTCTGTCTGTCTGTGCGCACACTGCGTTATTTCAGGTGAGCAGCAGAGGACGAGCTAAGCGGAGCGCAGCGGCGTCCTGCCCCCTTTTTTTTTTTTTACGCACGGGGGGCGCGTCTTTCCGCAGAAACAGCGGGCTCTCAACGGATTCCCGAAATCCTCCCCTGCGGCCGGGAGGAGAAGTCCCCACTTTATCTTTTTTGTTTCTTTACTTTCTCTTCACTATCTCTTTCTCCGGATCAGAGCAGTTCATTCACCCAGGTGGTTAAATCCTTGGGTGGCACGAACCCGTCCGACCCGAAGGCCTCCAAGTTTAATGATATTTTAACAGTAGAAAATGTCGAACATGTTGGGAAAAGTTACATTTTAAGATTAAAGGGTAAATTCACCACCCAAAAAAATGTAAATGTAGTCATGTAGGCAAGATTGAAGTTGATGTGAAAAGAAATTCTGCAGCATTCTCCTGAACAACTGAAGTAGATGGGGACTTGTTTTAAAATGTTAAAGGTGGGGAATAACAAAATGGCTCCGTACAGCTCGTCTGGTTTAATCCAAGTATCCGGAAGCTCTGAGATCCCAAACTGATTTGAAAAGATGTAACACACACTCTTTTTTGGGGTTGTCTATCATATTGCATTTTGGGTTCTAGTTCCAGTTTCTCGTCCGGGATTCTTTTACTCTGTATTCTGCTTTTACTTTAGCACTTTGTAACCTCCATTTTTAAAGGTGCGGCACAAATAAAAGTTATTATTATTATTATTTTACTGTCATGCGTCCACCAAAAGCTTTGACTTGTGGTGAGTATTCTCAGTTTTCTTTATGTGTCATTTACCATCATTTGTGAAGTTGCCTGGTTATGATTTTTATCTTGCCATGTAACATTTTGATTTTATCCCATAAGCCTGTTTTTTATTTAGTTTTCTGTTCTTCATCTCCACCGATTGTATCTGCAAACAGAAATAGAGATAATGTTTATTCTTATTATCTCTATTTTTGGCAGAAGTAGTCTTCCATACTCAACGGCCTATTTCCCACAGCAGCTTCACTTCGCTGCCTCAGTCTCAGGGTCCAGGTACTGTGCATGCCGGCTCACTGTCACGTCTCAGCACCTGAATACACCCGAACAGAGCGCAGTCATTAATAATGTTCCTCGGAACTTCTCTTTCTTTTCCTGCCAAACAAGTCAAAACGTCTGTCGTTGAAAAAAGAGTAATGAAAGCACAGCTAACGTCATGCAACACAAGCAAATCATGAAATCAAAGTCGTCAGTCGTCACACGGCACATCTGCTGTTTTTATTCTGCAAATGTAAACACTACAACACGCTGTACAAATACGGTACAAACCCACAAAAGAACTACAACTCTGAAGTAAACACACACATAAACTGCGACAAAGCTGGTTCATTGTACGGATCGATTCCAGTCAGCAGCATTTTAGCTTTTTTAAGAGGTCTGAGTCTGAGATATGAGGGTTTTTAAAAAATAACGAGGTGAGGTGAGAGAGAAAGTCTTTGTTTGCAGTGTTGCTTCAAAGTTAAAGGCCTCGTTCCATAAAATGTTTTGGATGTTTTTTTTCATACTCACTGACAATTCACACTCACACACACACACACACACACATGGTATAAACCAAGGCAACTAAAAGCAAAGGCTTTCATGAACATCTGAAATTGCTTTTCACTGCATCACATTCATAGAATAAAAGCTGCACTACACAAAGCGAGATCAAACACAAACATCAATGTTGCAGGCTATGTTTTCTTGCTTATTTACATCCTCAGTATTTAAATCAAACACACTGCACAGCAAACACACACCAATTAATACATCCAAAACACAATATTTAACCTTCAGTCAATCAAAAATGGACACAAAGATACTACATCAAACACAAATAGTACAGTTTCTTCACAAAGTGTTCATATTCCAGGAACTTTCTCATGTCAAAACAAAGCAGATGTAATAAGAGTCACTCCACTTTGTGATCAGAGTTAAATTAAAAGACTGATACAACAGTAAACATGATAACAAGGTGTGTCTGGGTATTTTTATGGACATGAATTAATAAGGGTGATATGTGATGTCTTGGGCCACCTCCTCTGTTCAGCTCGACATACATGGATTCCTTTTCTCCTCTTTCAAACCATCTGTCTTCTCCACACAGAGCTTTAAAAGCCTGCAGCTCCCCTCTGCTGCGTTAGAAGTGAAGAAGCCTCCTGGATGAGAGGTGAAAGTCCACCTGCCTACCGCACAGCACTTAGAATCACCATGACCTGGATGACTGAGAACCCTTCATCAAGCTTTATTTCTCCTGGCATGAAACTAAACATCGGGATGGGGGGATTCAAGGATTGCAGTCCAGACGACAGTAGGAGAAATCCACGAACACGGGTGGGGGGAGGTCAGGGACAGGTGAATACAGCGTAGTCAGAGTGTCACAAAGAGCATCCGGGCGAGGGATTGTGGTCAGCTGGAGCGACGGCACCGAGCTGTAGAGGCTTTGAGAAAAGGGGTTCTGGGGTGACGTGGTCTCGGCTCGGTGAGAAAGCAACACGGACGAGCGGAAGATGTTGTTGAAGTCGCAGACGGAGACGGGGCTCTGATGCTGCCTCAGCAAATCACTGATGCTTTTCAGCTCGTCTGTTTGGGGCAGAGGGGAGCAGAACCTGGCCACCCTGTCCTGCAGAGACACAGACGGCTCGCTGTCTCCACCTGGCGGCAGCTTTGCGTCGTTAATGCTGACGGCGCTGTGCTGCCAGTGGTTGGACCGGAGATAGGAGGAGGACTGGAGCGCTGTGGGGGGAACTCTGGGATTCTGAGAGAAGAGGATTCTGGAGTAGGAGGAGAGATCGGTGTTGGACGTCGTCCTGGCTCTGGTTGAGTTTTGGATGCACTCAAAACTTCTGGTGCTCTGAGGCGTCAGAGTTTCAGAAACTGGGATCGGAGAGTAAGGGCAGTGAATGGAATATGTTTGGACATCACAGATGCCCTGGTAGGAGAGGTCCTGCTCGGCACTGGAGTGCTGCTGCACGTCTTTACACAGAATAAGCTCGGAGTATTTGATACCGATCTTCTCTGCCAGGACAGGCTGCTTCTGAGGGGAAGAACGAAAGAAAAATCTAACTGTTACATTTCCTTGGAGGATATTCTTTAAGATAATAAACAACCCTCTTGTGTTTTTTTCATTCATTTTCATTGTTATTCATGGTATCACATCTTTTTTTCATTTGTACTCACTCTCTCTGAATTCAGAAGTGTTTTCATCCAGTAAAGTTTTAACATTTTTCAGGTGTTTTTCGTAGAAATTGTGTAATTTAGATGCAAAGTGACAGAAAAATGGTGAATGAGAACAATGTCAGGCTTCACAAAAGGAGTTTACAACTAAAGTGCCGGCTCCTCTGTGAGGTTCAAGGGCTGAAAACTCTGCTTTTACTGCCATCTAGTGGTCAAAATCTTACCTTTACTGATACTTGCGACAGGAAACCAAAAGAATCAAGGACGTAAAAGACCAGAGTGATGTTTTGTTTCAACTTTCCAGCAGCGCAAAGATGACAATTTTTTAAACTGGAAAGTTCGGAAAATCTACAGTTTCTTAACCTGCATGAATAAAACACTTTCCCACTGCAACACATTTTGATCCGGGCTGGTAAAGCCACTGTAATCCATTACAAATACCCTAATAGGGATTTCCTGGTCTGAGACAAATTTCACATAAATGCAACTTAATATTCATCATCTCTATCTAATTAAGGTGAAATACCATATATATATCTTTTCAAATCCCCTGAATTTGAGGCACTGTCAGCCTTACATGAGGAGAACTGTTAAGATGTAGGAGACAGCTGACAGAAGAGGAGAAAAAGGGGTCAAAGGTTACCTCCAAAGAGACTTTTGGCATCCAGTTGGCCAAGCTGCTATTGGAGGGATCAGGAACATATCCACACAGCTTCTGCTTCATTCTAGAGGGCAGTTTGTTGAGATAAATATTAACAAATGAGAATAAAAAAAATGAGGGATGCATTTCGAACGTTGAGCTCTCAGGTACGTTTTCAGGTAACGCAGTAAATAGTAGGACGGAGATCTTACATCGTACTCTTCGCCACGCAGGCGATCAGCACCAGCGCCAGTGGAGTCAGCATGAGAGGAGGGAGGGCGAGCATCAAGATGGAGATGTCCTCAGAGGCTTCACACACACACACACACACACACACACACACACACACACACATATGCACAAAGTAAGTTTAAAAATGCAGCGTTATCTTGTTGGGTCACAGTGGTTCTGTGTGTGTCCCAGCTATTCACCTATGTGCATTAATCTGTTGGATCCAGCTCCGGCTCCGGCGTCGGTGACGGCCTGCACACAGATGTTGTAGGCCCCCGGCGACAGATTCTTCAGGGAGTAACGTCGAGTGTCAGCGGGCAGAGAGACTGAATGAACAAGAGCAGGTGTTGTAAAAAAAAGTACATTGTGTGAAAATATTACTGAGAAAGCATCCACAGATCGCCGTATTTCAACGTGGAAGCTTGTTTGTACGAAGGAGTATTAGAGCCAGCCCCCCCCCAAAAAAAGGAAGCAAAAAAAAAAAAAATCTGGCCCAAGAAAAAAAAAAAAAAAAAATCCTGCACAAGAAAAAAAAAACCAGCCAAAAAAAAAAAAAGTCAGTCATAAAATTAAATTAATTTAGAAAATTAATAAAAAAAAAGTACTGTAGTTGATGGCCATGGCTGCCTCTACAGACGCGTTGATTAAGCGGTACTTCAGAATCGGCTATCATAATTAGGAAACTCTCTCTCTTTTGGCTCATAAACACGGTGTGGTGATAAGTATTAGAACGCAAAAGATACTGTGTTGGAAACTTGGTTTGTTCAGGAGGATAAACCATATAAACTTGGAGGAGGCCGCATTCATACAAAACGAAATAGCTGGAACGAGGCAGATGCAGGGGTACCGATGGTTGCACCTGCGTGCGATCCAGAGAGGGTTGGTATGTTTTTTTTTTTCTTGTGCCAGATTTTTTTTTTTTTTGCCTGACTTTTTACATTTTTTTTCTTGTGCTGGATTTTTTTTTTTTTTTTTTTGCCTGACTTTTTTTTTTTTTTCTTGTGACGGATTTTTTTTTTTTTTTTTGCCTGCTTTTTTTTCCTTGTGTCGGATTTTTAATTTTTTTTTGGCTGGCTTTTTTTTTTTTTTTTTTTTTTGACTGGCCCTAATACTCCTTCGTATGTTTGTGTCACTCACTATTGGCTGATCGGTTTCCTGTCGAGTAGGAGACGATGTAGCTCCGAATGAAGCCGTGAAGCAGCTCCACAGGTACGGGGTCCCAGCTGAGCACCACCGTGCTGCCGGAGATCTTCTCCAGCTTCACTGCAGGACCAGCTGAGGGCCCTGCACAGGCGGAGAGACAAGAGCAGGGAGGGCGATGAGGATCACAACCTCGTGATCGCCTCATCACCATGAGATACAACATGAAGTCATCAGCTTTCACGTTGGACTAACAAGCGTTAATCAATAGGTACTTTTACAGAGAGCCTCTAATGGCGCTTTCTCTGCGTGGAGAAGAGAGGTTCCTACTCTGGAATAAAGAAAAAGAAAGAAGTGCAGCAAAGACCGAGTAGATAACTGAGGATACAGCAGAGCTCACTGATCTTAATGAGGGTTATCTCTTCATTCCTGACGACTACTTTGACTTTTCATCACCTTTATTTTTTTTTTTCAAATCACAATTTCATCAAGTACCTCAATTTTAATCTAAAAATAACCACGTTTAGAGCTTGGCTTGATATAAAACATATATTATGGAGATCACATACTTCCTTGGCGTGTATAGATGACCGTCTCATTCTGCCCCACCACTCTCTCGTCATGCAGAGCTTTGACAGAAACAACGTAACGCTCCATCGGCTTCACTCCCTCTGAAACAACACAAAGAAAACAGCACCTGTCATCAGTGTCCACATAATCGCTTCACGATCAGGCAAAGGGAAGACGATGTAGCTGTTGGGTTACCCGTGATGACCAGCGCTCGACTGGAACTATTCAGCCTTTCCCAGTGTAGGGCGCTGCTGGTTTTATCTCTGACGGGGAACCACTCCACCACAAATCCACCCGTCGCCCGATCAGCCGGAGCCGTCCAACACACGTCCAAGCTGCTGTCATTCAGTGGAGTCGCGGTGATATTCATCGGGAGCTGCGTCACTACAGAGAAACAAGGAAGAAAAGTGCAAAGAATCAAACACACACATCGCTGTATGTTTCATCTTTTATTTGTCTGGTTCTGGTTGTTTTAAACTGTCAGTTTCCACCACAAAATGATGAACGAAAACAGGAAAAAACAGTGTGGTGAGTGTGACTAAGAACAGGGAACAAGTTAATGGAAAAACCTGAATGAATACAAGGAGAAACTTTAAATCCAGCTGCGTATAGTGAGAGGATGAGCGATCACTGCGTGGATCGAGTCTTTGGAAGTCCCAAGATCGTGAATTGATTTGAAATTAAGTTACTTACTGTTTATAAGCCAATGTCTTGTCGGTAGCTGCCACGTTAAAGGCATTTCATCAGTCTGTCCATCTAAAGTGGGTGTGAATACCCACTTTTAAAATCAATCTGGGATCCCTGGGCTTCCGGAAACTTACTACATTATATAGTATTACTCTGGAGAAGCCATTATGGAGTCATTTTCTGCCTTTTTCAGTTGTTTCTTTTAACATTTCAAAACAGCTCCTCATCTACTACAGTTGTTTTTAAAGCTTTGAAACTCTAGAAATGTTATGTGGACTACGAAACGTCACCCGACTTTCCATCGGCCTGACTGTGACTCGATAACAGAGATTTAAACACCGACTATATCGTCTTCATGTGATTGGAAAGACCTGGATGTCGAGACTCACACAAGTTGGCAAAGTTTAGGCAGAACCATCTTTAAACGATTCGAGTCATACCATCATCACAGCTTAGGTATCTGTTTTACAGAGTAGTTATTTAGATGGCGGCTTTTACTTCTACTTGAGTGACAGCACTTTTACATCCGTGCAGCTCTCAGGCTACTCTTGCCCGCCTCTGGTCTGAAAGCATTTCATCGAAGCTGCTTATATTGGCGCGCTCTGGGTTTCACACGCACACGAAGTGACAGGTAGATCTTTGAAGAATGCCAAAAGAGACCTTGAAAAAAATCCTGCCTTCACACACCTGGCCTGTCACTCTATGACGGGGGCCTGAATGCTGATGCCACCCATGGAAAATGACAAAAGATAACGTAGGACGCAGGATCCGAAAATAGGCAGAATGATTTCGGAGGCTGTCTGACGATCCAACTAGCACTTTATTTGGATGTAGGCGAGATTCTCTACTCACACCAACACAAAATGAAGGGATATCTATTAGACTAGAGTATTTTTCACTTCAGCAGAGTCCCAGAAACTTGGAGAATACGTGCCAAAGAGCACTAAAGCAGCACTAGCAACGTGTGGTGGAACAACGCCTTACTAAGAAAGCTTAAGTTGGACTTTCTTCACTTTAGAAAATGACCCAGAGAAGAGAGGAGCGGAAAGAAGAGAGTGCTGGAGTTTCTGGTGAGTGCTGAGTTCGGTGAGAGTTCATGTTTGGCGTAATTTCAGCAGACAACTTCAAATATCCATCAAAAGTCGAGTCGTTTTATAGACATTTAAACGCATAATTCTTACATGTGCCATTGATAGTGGCCCTACCTTTCTCTGAAGCTCCCAGGAGCCATATCCGGGCTTCTGGCGAGGTCCCTGCAGAGGTGGAGGCCGTCAGAGTGCAGGAGCATCGTCCGGCGGGCAGGCGCAGGCTGCAGGAAGTACTCGTATCGAGCAAATCTCCGCAGCTGCCACGTCCATTCAGGATCCGAGTGCTTCTCGTCCGACAAGTCACATTGTAGAAGAGAACTCTGCCGTTGGCGAGAGAGTGAGGCAAGGGCTGAAAAACAGAAAAGGGAGAAATAACGGTGAGCTGCTGTGAGATGATTGAGCTTTAAATCTGAATTCAGACAAACGGAGATTTATACTGCGGCCTCGTCAGTTTTAATCTCGACGCAAATCAAACTAAAATGCAATAAATGAGTCATTTCAGCGAGGTGTAAACAACAAATTAGGGACATTCGGTGAGGAGACGGTGATTAAAAACTAATCAGATCCAAACATTATGACATTAGTGATAAAATGATTCAGAATATATTATAGGAGCACTCATAATTCAATTTCACACATGCACACACACCTTCCAGAGCAGTGAAATGAGTCTCGAAGCGTCCTTTTCTGTTCGGTCCACTCGCATCCAGAATCGTGGCGCTGCAGACGGAGCTGGAAGACGGACGAAGGGGAAAGCATGAAGGATGAAACTGATTCTCTGGTTTTTACAGCTCAATTTCTGCATCACTCTTTAACTTTAGTCATCCTCTGACCATTGCGTCACCATGAGGTCAAAATCTGTGGTTTCAACTGAAATGTCTCAGCGACTATGGGAGGAAATTTGTCACGCACATTCACTTCTCTCTCAGGATTAACTGTGATCTCGTCGGCGATTGCCAGACATTTGTGTCAGTTTGCCAAATATCTGACATTCCCATCAGCACTTTGTGTTTATTGCCAATCAGTACATATTAGACACTAAACTAAGACATGTGCCTTGGGGGCACTGTGGGAAAATCGGTTCTAGTCCTGATGCTACGAGCCAGCCGGTGCCTTGTTACAGATCCCGACATGCTTTCTACTGAGAGTAACTTGAAAATGTGGTCCTGGCTTCTTGCCGCCCTTCTTGTGGAGGACTTCCAGGCATGCAGAAGTGGGAGGACACACTGTATATCACCACTGGTGGAGCGAAGGACGAAGCTATGAAGAATCTTGCCTAGCTTTTTTGGTCCTGCAAAATGTAAACGTCGCTTTGGGTCACTGAAAACAGACATTTTGGAAACTCCCGCCAAGGTGAGGATACTAGATGTTGACATCTAGACGGGTCACATTTCCCTGCCTCATTCATAGGATCTCCTGTAACCAAGCAACCAGCCACAGGGTAGAGAATCTGCTTCGTGTTTACACCGGCACGTTTGCCCTATGTATGTGAATGGCCATGTGATATTTGTTTCCAGGTGTGTTCGTACGGATGAGGAACGTTCCTGGAACTGTCACTCATTAATAGAGAAATCATTTTCATTTTAAAACCCTGTTTTTGAAGAAACAGTTGTTTGACGTTGTTTGGCCTGCTACTCTGGTGACCTGGAGCCCGGTGAGTGGCTGAAAACTGAAGAATGGTTCTGCCTTTCTGCTTAGAAATTATAAACATTCAGGATACAAACTGAACATAGAGAAAACTCAAACCCTCTCCTTTAATTACTTACCTCAGGAAAATATACGTAAAACCTTTAAGTTTAAATGGAAAACTAGAACTATGAAATTCCTAGGTGTTAATATCCCCAAGACTTTTGAAGACATATATGATGTAAATTATGGTATTATCACAAACAAAATTAAAAACGACTTGGACAGATGGACTCCTCTGACACTTGATTTGTACAGCTGAATAGAAACTATAAAGATGATTATTCTACCTTAACTGTTAATCCTTTTTCAATCGCTGCCTGTGGAAGTACCAACTAAACAGTTCAACGAATGGAATCGGACTATCTCTAGGTTTATATGGCAGAACAAGAAACCAAGGATACGCTATAAAACATTATACCTGCCAAAAGATAAAGGAGGGATGTCACTCCCATGTTTGGAGGACTGCTACAAAGCAGCACAACTGCAGTATGTAGTCTACTGGTGTAAAGAGGATTATGATGCAAAATGGAAAGAACTAGAGTTGAACCAGCTTGATATCCCTCTCCAACCTCTGCTGGGTGACTAAACCCTCAAGACCATATACTCAAGTATCCCCCTTAATATCTGGTTCAAAGAGGTTTGTAAGTCACACTTAGAGAGAAAAACACGATTACTCAGGTGGGTTGAGCATGATAGGGATTTCAGACCAGCACAACTTGACGTGAGATTTAAGGAACTGACACGAAAAAGCATTACTTCATATTGTTTAATTTAATCTGATACTGGCCTGGACAGTTTTCAGCAATTACAGCAAAACCATGATTTACACAAAAAAAGATTTTTACAGGTATCTGCAACTTAGGCATCACTTCGATAGAAATATTAGAATCCTAAAGAAAGGTGACTTGGACCTCATTGATATTCTCATTGATGCATATAAAGGTAAAATCCATAGGAAAGTGGTCTCTAGAATATACTTATGCCTGCAACTTTACAAAAAAATGTCGACATCATATGTCAAATGTAAATGGGAAAGGGAAGCAAATATAACTTTGACAGAGGACGATTGGCTAATGTGAAATAAACTCCTCCACCACCAGTTCAGGGCAATGGAGGGAATTCGAATGGAAGAATATTATCAGGTTTTTTATCACCCCAAGAAGAAAATATCTACAGAGTGGCAGAACAGAATCTGGGCGTTGCTGGAGACAATGTAATAATGTGATGGCTGACCACTGTCACACCTTTTGGTGTTGTCCAGTCATTCAGCCGTACTGGCTAGTTGTAGTTAAAGAAATAAACTCAATTCTTGGTTTTGACATTGAGTATAATTTTCAGACTGTATATTTGTGTAATTTACCAGTTGATCTCAACCCCCAGGATAAGTATCTTCTTAAGATATTACTGACAGCCAGCATGAAATCGATAACAAGGAAATGGCTGAGCAGGGAGCCGCCGACGGTGGGAGAGTGGTCCGCCACTGTAAAAGAAATACATGAAATGGAGATGCTGACTTTTTCTCTAAGATTGAACCGTAATAAAGCCCAGAAGTACTGGTTGAAATGACTCTTGTATGCAAACGAGAAAACAGAATAGAGCAGCTCCCTTCTCTCACTTATGGATCTCTGTAACCCTATATTACATGGAGCAATGCTATTGTATTTTTTTTTTCTCTTCTTTCTGGAACAATATATTTTATTTCCCCCGGTGACCTGAATGTTCAGGTTTGTTTGACCTAAATGTTTTGTTGGTCTTTGTAAAACTTTAAAACTTTGCATTTAAAAATAAAGTTTGAAAAAAAAAGAAATCATAAACAACGAAAGGTGCGCTAAACAGCTTCAACAACTCTATCGCTTCCTCAAGGACGATGACAAACATGAAAAGTCCTACAGAGGCTTGAATCTCACTGAGAATACCAAGGTTTTGTCATCTTCTCGTTATCAATACTGCTATGAACCAGCACTGGCTTCACAGCTGTGATAAAGACTTTTATCGAACACAAAACAAAGTTTGCGACGTCTGTCTCCTCTCACCGTCCTCTGCTGTCCTTCCCTCGCAGGCATTGCCCCACAGGCTCCACGGACTCCTGTTCGCGTCCCGGTATCTGTGACGAAGCCTGATGGTGTACGAGGTGTCGGGTCGGAGGTTTCTTGGACAAGCCAGGAAGCTGTAGGCCCTCACACTCACATTTTCCACCTGAACATCAAGCTGCAACCGAAAGAGAAATAGGACAGAGCAAGGAGCAGATTAACTTGTGAAGAAACCACACATTTTTATTCTTTACTGAAAGGGTAGCGCCTTTATTTGAATGCAACCAGAGTCAGTCAATTACTTTCCTTCACGCGGGTGTATTTGGGTTTGTGTTTAGGCATGTTTGGGAATGGCTGACCTGTCCCTGCGATGTGAACTCGATTTGTGATTTGAGCTCTCCGGTTGTCACTTCGTAGTCAGACAAAGGAAAGGCACTCAAGTCACTTTTCCAGGTGACTTCCAGACACTGTGGTCTCCCTCTGACTGGCTCCACGCTCTTCACGGTCACTGGAGGCAATTTCACTGTAGGAGGACGGGGAGAGACGAGTGAGACAGAAGTAGCAGAGCAACAATAAATAAAAGTACTAGACGCCTCACCTTCAATCATGCCAGACTGACAGCGACGTGTTGGGGGCGCGTCCTGGCTGTGACCTTGTGCCGTGACGCTGATGCAAAAGTTAAACCTCACCGATGACCTTGTCTGCACCGTGCAGCTGGTGTCGGATGTTGTGCAGGTGAACAGAGTCGTATAATTGGACCTGTGTGCGCACACCGATATAAGAACAGATTCAAACAGATTCAAAACCACACGCCCAAATAGCGCTTATTATTCTGTCATGCAAATGGATGCATGTGTATGTTTTCGTATGCACATTTGCATGTCCAGTCACTCACACGCAACCTCGCCAGCCCAGACACAACCACATCATAGTGCTTCCTGACACATGAAATTGCTGCCTCATCATCACGTTTAAATAATCACACGGCAGCACATTTGTGTTGCTGTCGCTGTAGTTGTGCAACTGCTCATCTTGTCAGTTCATCAAAAACCGCCATCAAAATCCTCACACGAACGGGAGATCATTCAAAACTGATTCAAAAACGCAAGATTTTCATACATCCCGCAGCGTTGTTATCAAGTGAAACTGTTGGCACAAACATGCCAACATGCAAAAACACAACGGTTTCGGATTTTGGCACGCAGGGACTTGGCTGATTCAGTTTGACCTAATAATTTTACACCGATAAACACGCAAGACTGCAAATTTAAAAAAGGTAAAATATTGGAAAGAAAAGTTAGCCAAGCTGCTGTATATTCTCTGGATCTTGAGGTAAAATAACTTTTATCACAAGAGATCTCAAAGCAACACTATGTACCCACCCAGTTTCTAAATGTGGCACCACTGTTGTATATATAAATCTAAGGTCTGCAGCGATTTGTCAGACGTGCTTACTACAGACAAAACTCCTTAACAATGTAATATGTTGAAGATGACTTGCATGTTGAAGTAAACATGTATGTAACGCTGTGATCCTGCCCTCTCTCTGTAGAAACAAGTGATGGGGGGCAGAGTGACTGAGACAGAAACACTGTTATACCCTATGAGAGGTTTGGTGCCACCAGGCACGCACATCTGAGACAATATCAGACTATCAGCTGGTTTCCTGCCTACCAGTTCAGAAGCTCCACAGAAAGCCAGAACGACATGTGAAATAGAAGCTGTGTGTCATCCGCTCTCTAATGACGGTGCCCGACTTATTACAAATAATAACCACTGTTGCATTTGTTACACAAACTCTGACGTGATGATCGGTCGCAGACATTTAAAACAAATTGAGGAAGGTCTGCAGGGATGGAACGAAATTACAAGCTTTTGCTGACAAATTTTCATTTTTAGAGAGCAAACATTCTGCTCTCTGAATATCTGTAGTTATTATTATTATTATTATTACCCAGCACTGTTCTGGATTTTTTTGTTAAAGGATAAATTCACCCAAAAATGAAAATTCAGATATCATCTTCTCAACCCCCATGGTGTGCACAAGTGTGACCGCACATCAAGGGTGTAGATATTATCTGTTCAGATTAAGTCTGTGCAACCGGGGATTGAATTGGCTGCACGGAGCCATTCTTCAGTTGTCATGTAGAACATTTTCTTATCTTTTCTAGGTGTTTCGGAGAGCGCTGCTACGCTGTTTTGCCGTGAAGCTCCAGAAACGCATTGTGGACGACAAATCTTCACCTGACTTTCCAATCGGCATGAGTGGATAATAACTGAATTTTCATTTTTTTGTGTGTTAAATGATCCTTCAATGTCTGCAAGTGTTTGAGCAGATGAAAGACCTGAAGCATTTTCTCTCTGTGTTGGAGCATGTCTTCTAATAAAACTGAAGGAATTTTTTATCTCACATTGAAGGAATCCTCAGGACGTTCAGCGTGTAGCGCCTCGCATCGGCGTCGGCGTCGACATGGGCGTCGGCGGGTTCCCAGTAACAGGTGACGTTGGCTCGATGATGAAACTCGCATCTGCGGAGCTGCGGGGGTCGGGGAGCGGTCCTGGAGGCTCTCATGGAGAAGGCCGGAGGCGAGACTGAAGAGGAAGGGGAGAGGACGGCGTTTAACTGCACAGAAGGAGCTTGTGGAGTTTTTTTGGTTTGTTATATACAGACGAGTAAAAAGTTAAAGGAAAATCATTGTCATTGAATGATTTGATGAAAGATGAGAGGAGACCAAAGACCTACAAGGACTTCTGTACATGCTTTTAACTGACAAAAAGAACATTTAAGGGGGAAAAACGAGGAACGTGGGACAGATTTGCAGAAAGAACAAAAATGAATGCACTCCGTGAGTCAACTGTTGCAGCTCCTCACATCCTTCCTGGTGAAAGTTATTAAAAACGAGACGTCAAGAGAATTATATCTGAATCCAATCTTACCGTGTAGAATGATCACAGCCCATCACGTCAAGTGTTTTACGAATGGCTGCAATAAACTGTTTGGCCTGAGGTTGGAAAATTAAGCTCAGGCAAGACTGAACAAGAAGCTGGAAAACATCCCGCTGTCAGAACCACTCTGAGTGGCGTGAAGGCCTCAGTGGTAATTACTGTGCTAGCAGAGTTTGTAGTTGTTGGAAACTTTCCAGGAGAACTATTTTACGGCTGTATGTTGCTATCTGAAATCAGTTAACTTCAAACCGTGCCTCTGTTCTTACTTGACATAAACATGCCGTCCTGAGCGAGTCAAAGTCAAAGTCGAAGTCATTTTATTTCATCTCCCCAGGGAGAAATTTGTCTTCGGTATCGGGAAAATTCCTGCATCAATAACAACAGTAAAACATACAACATACCACATACAACAAACAGAGACATCCAGCAGCCATCTAAGCATTTGAGGTCCGATCGCTCAGAACACCAGGTGTGACACTGACTTTGCAAACTAGTCTGGTGACTTTCTCCAAATCATTTCCTCCAACAGCTCTCAGAACAAATGTCTTCATGTCACAAGACTGGACCTCTATCAGTCCGTCTGCACAGGAGTTAAAAAGTAGACAGTGTTACCCAGAATGAGTCCGGCCGCCAGCAGGCAGATCCACAGCACAGCCGGGCTTCGCTCCATCGACACCAACAACCGGTTCCTGCAGCTCTGCTCATTCACCGACCTCATCACACTACCAGCGACTCAGCTGGAGGAACCTACAACCGGAACAAATTTAGAACGAGAACATCACGACGTCAAATTAAAGAGCGCCAGCACCGGATGAGCAAGAATGGCACAATTCGGTGGTCACATTTCGTCATTTGCTACAAGGTAGCTTCCCGTAGTAAAACCAGTTTCACTACAACATTTTCTTTTTTGACCAACAGTTTTGCCCTGAGATGTCCCACTTGGCATTGCAACACACTCAAATGACAAAAACAAGTGTCCAAGTAGAAACAATCTGACTTCCTAAAGAGGGCGTGGGTGGACTTGTCACGGTTTCCTCCGCAAAATAAAGACAGAATCTCAGGTCTGTACTTGTCTGCCAAGTGGGGAAATGTCACCTGAGACACCGTCACTCTGCGTACGTGATCCAGACATGACAGAGCGTTGGTAGATCTCCACTCATGTCACATCAGAGTGGAGCTGAAGGACTGTGTTATTGTTAAATACAGTGTCAAATCTGATATATAGAAGTGAAATCAAGGAAACCAATTACCTAAAAAATTACCAAGAAAAGTCCAAATGTACAAATCTGAAGTTAAATCCAATCTTTGAGCCGGAGATGAGTCGTCTTGTTTTTCACATGCTGTTGGTTGTGGCGGCGTTGCATTGGGTTGCTTATGAATATGTGTAGGAATCGATACTCTCGCAACATAAGCAACTCCAGTCTCACAACTAAATGTGGAGTCAGATCAAGAAGTGCTCGCTTCACAGTGATGGTTCCAAAATTGTGAGATACAGATCACAGAAGTACGGACGCCGTAAATGTCAAACGTATTATTTTCACAATTTTCCACGTGTATTAGTTAAATCGGATGTGTTTTCTCGAGCTCAAGAGTTATTCATCAGTGTATATTATAGTAGTAGTGTTGTATATATTTCACCCCACCCCTTTGGCATTTAAAAGCAGTCTGACTAACACAGATTAAGACTAAGTGTGAGCAGATATAAGTGCTTATTGATGTATTTGTTAAGGACTATAAATCCAGCTGTGAGGTAACCGTAAGTGGAGACTGCTAGAAGAACAGTAGTAAAATATGTACGATTTAAGTGCTGTACATCAATAAACATCTGAAATGTCCCTTCCAGCTAAGCACAGATACATTACAGCCTGCTTCTGAGTGCTGAATCATAGGCAACTGGACTTGTTTCAGGTTCTTGGAGACGTTCCACCTCTCATCTAACAGTCTGAAACTGAGGAAGCCTCTTCGCTCTCGGCTGATTGGTGGTTAGCTGTGCATTCAATTACATTGTAGGGCATTAAGCAGATACTTTTTGTCCTAAGCGACTTGCAGTAATTCATACATACAAACACTAATGGCGACGGCTACCATGCAAGGTGCCGACGAGCACATCAGGAGCAGTGTTGGGGTTCAGTATCTTTCCAGAGGAGGCTTTGACATGCAGACCAGGGGAATCGAACCTTCAAATAACAAGACGCTGGCTCTGCCCCCTGAGCCACAGTCCCCATACAAAGCCTGCACGTCACTCGTGAGCAACAAACTCACACATTATGTCTTTAAATTGGGCTGAATTATGCATCGGACAGGCTTCTCTCAATGCTGTGAATTTCCTTTTGAATCAAGCGGCCCAACAAAAGTAGTAGCAAAGAAAAACAAAGACATTTTGTGGAACAATTTTGATGATGCAACAACACGCTGGCAGCGTATCAATATTACAGCTGACTGAAGTAACATTTGATTGTCTTACTGTTGAGTAAGAACACATCGATTGTAAGCAGTTTATATGCTTTCGGATTAAAATGCCAACTTTCAAAATGACTACAACCATCACTTGAGTAGAATTAAAAGTCACACACACAAATAGTACTTGAGTAAATGTCTTAAAGTATCTGATATTAAATGTACATTAGTTAAAAAGTAAACATAAATGATAAATATACAGTATTTACATGTATGTACATGTACTCTATGTCTTGACTCATTATCAGCATCTAAAATTCAAAAATGCACAACTTTGGATACTATGCAGGTGTGTAATCTGCAAAGTAACTAGTAACTAAAGCTTTCAAATAAATGCAGTGGAAGTATAAAGTAACAGAAAATGGAAATGCTCAAGTACAGTAGGAGCAACTCAAACTTCAGACTAAATGTACTTTTTTTTCCCTCAGTCAAGCCCGACAGAGCTGCTGTGGTCAGTCACTATGTGTCCAATGTATATATAATAATAATGACAAGCAGGGCTGCAAATATTGATTAATAAGTATCACAAATATATAATGAATGCATCTTTTAGTCTTGATCCTTTATTTCCAAGTTTACATCTCTACAAATGTCCTTTTTTCCCCTCCCAACCAAAAAGTCTACAGCACAAACACATTCAGTCTCCAAAGATTTAAAACAGATAAAAATCAGGTAATCGTCTCATATCAGAATCAGGCACATACACAAGTAGTTAAACTAAAAACTGAACTTTATGATAAGTTTTAAATGTTGTTAATCCCGCACACAGCCCTCAGATACATTAATAAAACATTATAAAGAATGCAACTGAAACGGAAACAAGGTAACTCACCTCTGTCTGTCTGTCTGCCCGTCGCAGAGTTTGAATCATTGCATTTGTCTTTAAACTTATCAAACTTCACGTCGTCTTGTGTTTCAACAAGTGCTCACGTTCCCATGTGACTTTCACGCACACCGACGGAGGAAGGTCCGGGTCCGGGTCCGCGTCCCGGTGTGAGCTCGGACCACATGTGCGCCTCCTCCGGCTCCAGCTGCACAGATCGTGCGCGGGGAAGATCTCAGATCGGATCCACCCAGCTGTTCGTCAGAGGCGGGTGTCAAAACTCCGGTGCTGGCGTCCCCCGTGAAGGGTCGTGGGAGGGTTTCCGATGAGGTCCTTTTACTCGATACTTGAAATTTACTCATCAGGGAAAATAGGCACATGAGATGAAAGGAGGTTTCACTCTCTCCACTTGCTAGTTATTCATGTATTTATTTTACAGTTTGCACAAACAAAGTAATGGGACTCTGGATTCATTTATAGTTTGTTATAGACATAAACATTAAAGGAGAAGTTCACCCACAAATGACAATTCAGTCATCCACTCGCTCCCGTGCTGATGGGAGGTCAGATGAAGTTTTGTAGTCTTCACAGCAAAACAGCCCTGAACAACTGAAACAAATGAAAAATGGCTCCACACAACTCTGGGAGCCCCGACTCGATGTGAATAGACCTTGAATTTGGATTTTTGCAGAGAAACATTTCTGTCTTAAACAACTTAAGCAGATAAAGACCAGCTAAAGATGGCTCCATGCTCCTTGTCTGACGTCATCCACGTTTCCAGAAGCCTCGATGATTTGAAAACACCTAACTTACAGGCTTTTGTTTTTTTTGTTTGTTTTAAGGTCGCTGTAGCTGCTAATCTAAAAGCGTTTGGTCCATTGATTTGTACAGAAAGACTAGATATTAAAAAAAAAACTTTTTTTGATCCAGTGAGAATTGTTTGCCTGGCACGTACACCAAAAACATTATGTCTTTAGGGTTTACTTCCTGGTTATGTGGCCCCACTAAATGTGGATTGGCCCCCAGATCAACAAGTGCTCGTTTCACAGTGATGATTCTAAAATTGTGAGATACAGATCACAGAAGTACGGAAGCCTTTAAAGGTCATGGGTCAAGCATATTATTTTCTCTGTCAAAGTTTATTTTTCTTTCTCAAGATCAAGAGTTATTCATATCAATATCATGGAATAACAAATGTTGTTTTCCTCAGGTAATAAGATCATTTTCTCCATATCTTGAGAATTCAAACTTTGTTTATGTCATGATAACGATAAAACCATTTTCTTTCCAAAAATAACGAGACAAAATGTCATGAAAAAACAACTTCACAAGGCTGGGTTCAGGCTGGGTATCTGGTGTCTCAGTGGGGACTCCCTGATCTGACATTTTCAGCTGGAATCACTCGCTACACTTGTCAAGACTTCTTCAGTCTGCCTACAGATTTAAAACTGTGATGACATCATGGACTTTTAAATCGCTTCTCTTGGCTCAGTGGAATCAAAGTCTCTCCAAGCCCCGAGAACCCAAATTGATTTGTACAGATACTATTTACACCCTTTATTTAAAAAAAATAAATAAAAAAATCCTCACTGCAGCTGCTTCACTCATTTGAAATAGAGTTGGGGCTTCGGAAGACTTGGGTTCAACACTGTTTTGTCATGAAGCTCCGGAAATGTTTTGTCGACTACAAAACTTCACCTGACTGATTAGATAAGGACTGACTTGTATTACGGAGTGAACTTGTCCTTTAACAGACTTAAGTTATGGCATATTTGGAGTTATGAAATTTTTTTATTTGTGATTCAACAATTCAACAATATCCTTTCATAAGTGACTCACCGGCTCTCGGGCTTGTGTTAGCGATAACTCAGAGAACAATTAGAAAATGCGGAGGGACGCAAGTGCAGGATGTGTGTGCTTCAGGATGTCTCAGAGCAATTTTCAAGCTGCAGTAAACAATTTCCCTCTGATTGTTTGCTTTGTATCAGTCTCTAACTGTGACGGTGATGCAATTACAGAAGTCCTCTTGATCATAATAATAGCACAGATGAGCAAAGCAAAAACAAAATGATTCACAACACAGGTGCTCGCGGTGCATTCATGAAAGCGTTCAACAGATTTTGATTGATGAGCATAAAAACCAATGCTCCGTGCCACGACGTCATACTTTCACTTCACTTCGGCTTCATCCTTGTTCTTGGAAAAGTACACAGAAGAACTGAAAGGTTGCAGAAGAAGCAGAAATAATAGTTTTTAAGAGGTCCAGCAAATGTCAAACACAGTAGAGCGCGCTGTACTTCTCTACCTGTGATTTTATTCATGTAAGATAACAGAAAAACAAAAAAAAATACAGCTTTGTCACGATTTTCCCTGAAGGCAACTTTATCACAGTAAGGAAAAGGTAAAATAATCAGCACTTCTTCAGGGAACAGACCTCCTCCCTCCTAGTTTGAGCTACATTTGCGAGGCAGAGGCAGGCAGAGCTGTCGTATCCGAGGCGAGGGGCTGGCGGATCGGGCCGCCCGGCTGACTGTGTAGGGGTCGTATCCCTCGAACAGAGCCTTCCTCTCTTTGGGGCTGGACAGCTCTAGAAGTCTCTGGCTGGCGTTGTAGTGTCTCGCCGCTCTGGAGACGAGCCAGCACACCGAGCGCTCTCCTTCGAACCCTGGGTGGTCGTGCTTAGGGGCTGCGAAGACCGACGCAATCAGGTCAAACAGCACACAGAAACAATGCGAAGCTTGATCAAGGACTCTGCATGGTGTCAAGAAGAACCTACTCGCGAGCAGCTCGATGTGTGCCGATGCTTTGCAGGGTAAGTGGGTCATGGGCACCGGCTTCGATTTGTGGCCCGAGCCCTCCTGAACCGGCCTTCTTTTAGGTTGGGCGAGCTGGCAAATACGTGAAGTGGCGACCGCCGTCTGTGGGGCTCTCTTCACCTGGGATCACAAATCAGGTCATTGATGAACTTACATTAAACAGACACACACACAAACACACACACACACAAAGCCACAACATATGACATGATCTCCTATCAATCAATCAAACGAATGAAACTTAGATAAATAGTATTTTAAGTTAGTTACGGATGAAAACACAATGAGATAACTACAGACGTGTACTGTAGATTTGGCTCCTGAAGTCTTTATGACAGCTAAGGTTTTGTCCAATACTTTGTTTTATGGCCAAATACCTGCAAAATTACTAGCATTCCCTAAATCTTTGCTTTGTGATAATTAGCAAAGGTTCGCATGCTAACTCGCCTCCAACAGCATGTTTTGAGCCGAGGCCTGAAAACCTCTTCCTCCCAATGATCCAAAGCGGCTACACTAGCGGGGTTAACAGACATTCCCATGAGCAGTCCAGCTAGCTGCACGGCTAACTGAGCTTACTGCTGCTACCTGTGTTTTTTTTTTTTGCAACAGCGGCGCCAAACAGTTATATTACAGGCAAACGTTTAAACGTCAACTATTTCCACTTAAATTTGAGGTTTAACCACGTGTATAGAAATAAATGTAAACAGGAAATGTATGAATACCAACTTAAATCCTCCAAAAACAGCTGTTATCACGTGTGACATCTGGACCTCGGGTGGCACAGTGAAAAAAACCCTGACTGCAGAAATCAAAAAACAACTCAACCTTTAGTCCTTCACGTTCTAAATAGCTGCCACCCTGCCCTTACCGGCACAGTTGTTTTGGCACCATTGGAAACTTGCCAGGTTTCCTGCGATCTGCTCGTAAAAAAGCAGTTTCTCAGGAAATGAGGCATGCGTTACTCACAGGGGCCAGCAGTGCGCGGTCCGGCCTCCAGCCAGACACAGGGGCTCGAGGTTGAGCCAGACTGCACAGCCTGTTGGACGCAACGGCCCTGAGTGCTTGTTCACTCACTTCCCATATAGGCGAAAGTCTGCGGAAGGAAAAAAACAGACGAGGGAGAGGAGGAGATACAATGAGATAAGAATGAGTGTCGTATTCGAGGGGGAGGTTAAAAAGATTGCTAGTATCATAGAGGAAGATAAAGAACGAGGAAAGAGGAAGGAAGGAAGTGGTTAGAGTGGCAGATAAGAGACACAAGAACAGAATAGAAAATAGTGAAAAGGAGACTTTCTCATAGGTGCCCTGCGGAGATTTCCTGTCAACAACTTGAGCCTGAAGTTTTGAGGCCTAACAGAACACAGAACCTGAAGTAGGATTAATGCATCTAAATGTTTTTCAGTGAACTAAAATGATATTGGTTTGCAGGCTATGAAACTTTGCTATAAGATTGAGGATGAGTCGCTCATGAGTGAGTTTCCTTTTTTTCGTTGAACTTCGTTGTCCTTTAACGAGTTTTCTTTTGATTGGTTGATTGACAACACTGTGACGTATCAATAAGACAAAACACGCATATAAAACGTTATGATCAAGTTCTGGAAGTGTCTGAAATTCAATGTCGGACATCAACAGTTGAAGTCTTAAATAACAGCCTGTAATGTTGGTAATTTATCGAGTCATGTTAAACTTGTTTCTAACTTTTGCCGTTCTTCTGCCACTTCCAGCAAAACTCAACACTTCTTGATGTTTTTCATAATAAAAGCCTATTTACACTGCGAAGGCTGTACATTTTCAATGTATAGTACTTCTGCATTGTTTGGGGGAAAAATGTGGAACAACCGACATGACTCTTACTGTACTGATCCAGCTAGTGCTGTGGGAACAGACATCATACTGGCTACATTAAAACAAAAAGTAGACATGGAGGAAATTAGAAAAAGAGGCCTGTCCCAAATAAAAGGTATGGATCTCTCTGCCTTGCAGGTAAAGAGAAACCACACGTGAGCAATAGTAGAAGTTGTTGTTCTTACGTGACTTGAGTGTAGAACTTTTTACTCCTACTCAGCTCCAACCAGCGATGGCTTAACTCTACAAAAGAAAGACAATTTTGCACATCATCAAAAAATTATGGCTTGTACATAAAAGACAGAAGCGGAGAGTGATGGGCGTACCAGCCTTGGTGGTGGATCCAGTCTTCTCTTTTGGAAGCTCATCCAGCCAGTAAACAGAACGACTGAGAAATAAAAAAAAAAAAAAAACAGATCTCAGAGGATAAAGAAGAAGACACGGAGACAAAGAGAGAAAAGAAGGGTTCAGTCGGGCCTACCGGTCTGGGTATCTGAGTCTGTTGGGTTTGGGTTGAGCGAGCCTCTGCGTCCGAGTTGCCATGGAAACAGTTTAAAGCTGATGGGGGAACATGGAGGCAGGATAGTTCACAGTTTAACAATAAACTTTACCACCAGAAATGATACCTATATGTTTATTTGTATGTTTTTCATATTATTCCGACACCACATGATGACGATCCCCCTTGTTCTCCAAGAACTCCCAGTCCGGACTGCTACAGTGAATTTTATCTTTACCGGATAACATTAATAAACTATATTCTCACAGATAAATAGCAGATAACTGTTTATCTTCTTGTTAACTTTAAAAAGGCTCTATGTAATTTGGAGAAGGAATTCAAATGCAGAATTCAAATATTTACAATATTAATGAGGTAATAATACAAAATCAGACTTTTTTTTTCCCGTAACTGAATAAACAATCTGTTCTCAAAGGACAAATTAGGTGCCCAGAACAGTGTTAAAAGCAAGGAAGGTGGCAGGGTCCGCCAAATCTAAACAAATTGTGTTGTCCTTTAAGGTCAGTTTGTTTATTCTGTCATGAAAATAATAAAATAGTAAAGATCTTTCTTGTCTGGTTAAAATCTCTTTGCCCAAACTACAAAGTGCACCTGTAAGCTACGCTAAAGTTTAATCATAACGCACCTGTAGTTGCTCCTTTCCTTGTCCGGTTGTGACACCGACACCGGCAGGTTGCTAGGGGATCAGGTGACGTTGGTGGGGTACAGTACACTGAGGACCGTTTATGAGCCAAGATGGCTAAATCTGCCTTCCTGTGCAGTCAAATATATCTAAATTAATCACATAATAGCTGTAAGGTGAGGGTTGACAAATATCCACTTTTGAAACTTCATGTGCTGACAAGTCCCAGCTGCAGTTTTTTATTGAGTTTCAGAAAACGAGATTCGAGACACACAAACAAAGTGGTTTCCTGGAAAGAAGAAACAGATTGATCTTTCATTGAATTCCTCCCAGACAGTGACAAACTCATACACAGATTGTAGTTCTGGGAAACCATCTTTAACTTAATTCTGTACCCTCTAACATTTAACTATTCCTCATGCACATGAATAAGGAGACTTTAATCTTACATTCTTCCACATCCGTGTATATGATATGTATCATGAAGCACTGTATGCACTGTGATATACCCTTTTCACACTCAAATCTAAAATCCACAGACTGACACAGAAAGCAGAATTAAACGACGCAACACAGACAGTTTAAAAACAGACAACACCTTTATTTTCAACACACATTTTAAATCTTATAAAACAGCAAATAACAGTAAATAATCTACCAAAGCTTCTTTAATAGTCATGATCACAAAGCCACAAGCTTTTAATATAATACTGTAAGTTATTACTCTCTAAACTAGTATTGCAGGAGTCTGTTACTGTGTGAAGTTAACGAGTCACGTCTGTCGGACTTTTTAATGTCGCTTTGTTGTCGTTCACACATAACATGAAGTGAGGAGGACACTGCAGGGCACAGCATCAAATAACATTCACAGGCCTCTGAAACACAAAAGAAAGCCAGAGACGGCAGCAGTAAATATGTAGTGTTTGGTTGATAATACACTTAAAATGGATAATAAAAGTGTTTTTGCAGTTACAGCAATTTTCCTTCGGCATTTTGTACTTTACTTGCCCACGCCTCATATCCATCTTTTGTTTTTTTGTCATTTTAAGAGAAAATAATTGCTGCTGTGGGTGAAAAGTCAGCCTGGTTGACAGGAAAAATGCCATTATCCTTTAAGTGAGGTGGCAGTACAGTCTATCTCTGCAATACAGTAAAAGAGACAAATCTCCATGCAAAATTCTGTCATTTCTACTCTCTCAAGACACCATTTTTTCTTCTTTTCTTTTACCTAAAAAGTACTCAGCTACCATCTTAATATTGATGATGGCTGATTCTCAGGAGTCTTAGGGATTTTTCAGTGATAAAACCAGTTCACAGGCGAATATTCATGAGGCGACAAGCTCTCTTATCGAGCTGCCAGTGTAGTTACTGGGGTTATGGTAAATTTTGGAAAAGATGGCACCAAACAGTCCAATCTCTCTAAGCGGTTCAGGTAGAAACGGAAGAGAAAAAGGCAGGTAGGAAAGGAAGGAGGCAGAAGAATGTAAATATTGAGTATATATTGTATTCAGTAGCACCAGAAGAAGAACATGTAGGGAGAACATGTGAGTGCGTCAGTGTCAGAGGGTCTGCACGATGACAGGATACAGCAGGGACATGTGTTCAGCTCCTCTGATCGGCAGCTTGTGTGTAGTGTAGTAGTGGATGACCTCTGGGATGGTGGAGAAAGGAGGGCTGTTCTCTCCGAGCACATAACGCCCCTCTGCAGACCGAGTGAACTTCATGTGCATGAAGCCCTTACAGCTCCTGACAGAGAGAGGAGGAGGAAGAAGAAGAAGAAAAGATCAACATCGTCTCGTCTGATTCACTCCAAAGAATGCTGTGACATTCACAGAGTGAAACTGAAAGTTCGTCCCTGCTGGTTTTGTTTTTACAAGAAATCACAAAGCTCCTGCGGTGACGTGTTGGTGTGCATGAGTAATCCTTGAGTGGAAGTTTTGGTTTCTAAAGATAAATCAAGAGTCCAGGAAAATGTGTAATTCTTCCTTAAATGTCGGGAAAATTACAACGTGCCAAATTTCATAATGACAGACAAGGACACATCCAAGGGAAAAGTGTTACAGGAAGCAGGAAGTGGAGGCAATTCAGAGTGTGAAACTTTGGACAAATTGAAATCCTTCACTTTTACCAGTCGCAGACTTGAGAATAAAAAGTTATCCTACTTCTCACAAATCATTTAAGGGCAAGTTTTCATGAGTTTTTGATCTCATTCTGTGGCTTTCTTGTGCTGTTCCTTATGTAGTTAAATCCAAAAATTCATAGTATGTATGGTAGGGGGGCAGAGCCGGCCAGGTTGCTGCTCCGATTCCCCTGGTCTGCATGTCGAAGTGTCCTTGGGCAAGATACTGAACCTCAAACTACTCCTGATGTGCTGCTCCACCATGCGTGGCAGCCAACGCCATCAGTGTATGAATGTATGTATGAATTACTGTAAGTCGCTTTGGACAACGTCTGCTAAATGTAAATCTTTCTTAGGAATTAAATAAATGTATTTCTTTCTTAAGCATCGTTTTAAAACCTAAGACTGTAACCTTTGATCAATGTGGAGCCTACACAGGAACATCTCGTGTTGGTGTCTTTTCTTGTGACTTTAAACATCAGACAAGATGCATCACTGACACGCCTTGATCTATTTCGGCATCATTTGATTATTTATTTGATTTTGGTTGGCTTCAAACCAATCAAAGGACTGCCTTCCTCATTCCCTCAAAACGAGCACAGATGTGAGGTTAAAAGCAATTCCCAGCATGCAGTGGATCTCAGAAAAACAGCTGCTTTGATGCTAATCATTTATTCGTGCTGAAAACACGCTCGCAGAGGGGAAAAGAGGGGGATGGGAGAGGGAAAGAGCAACAAAAATGAAGCGACTGGGTGGAAAGAGAGATAATGGAAAAATGGTGAAAAATTAAAAGCAGCCTCAGGGCTCCGATCTGAGAAGACTCTCTCATCACCCACAGACCTTAACAATACCCGAATGAGGCAAAAAAACAGGATCATATAATTTTAGAAACAGTACAATGCAGTGCGGCACACTGGGGTAGAATTCCCCTTTAAGAGAGTGTTATGATGTTTTAAATCAAGACAGCATGAACAGGATTTGTGTTTTTTTTTTTTTTATTCAGAACAGCTTAGAATAAAGTATTAGGGGAACATGATTTAAAAAGCTTGAGAGCTGGGACAAGCCCAGAATGTGCAGTCACAAAAAAAAAAACGTGAGGTCAGAATGTGAGCGTGAGCATCTACCTGAGTGAGAGTGAGTAGTCGTTCCTGGAGGTCTGGCTGTTCCTCACCAGGTAGGAGCTCTCCTTGCACAAAGTCAGTAGACTTTCTGCCTCCGAGCGACTCAGGGTTCCATGGTACCACCTGCAGAAGACCAAGAGGAGACAGGAAAGAGTTTTACTTAAATCCATGTGATGTAACTGTAGGACATGTCTTTTTGTGTCACGCACGGCATGACATGTCAATATCGAATCTGGAGTCAAGGAAGTGATAACAGCAGCTGTACAGAATCGATGCCGATCCTAGCAGAGTGATATGGAAGACGACACACTGAACAACAGTCAGCGGACGATCACACAATAATAAGCGTGACTGCTTCTCATGTTAAGGGGATGGAAAGCCGGTCACCAGCGTGCGTCATGACTGTTACCGACATCTTTACCACTGCGACACAAGCAGATGGGTTGGTGTTGTCTGCACAGAAAAATCCGATCACTTAAAAATAATAATGCAAACAGTCCATTTATTTTATATCAGATTTGAGAAACAAGTCGGTAAGACCTAACGTAGAAGTCAAAGTGATTAATCATTCTCTAAATTTTACTTGAATTTGAAAAACTACCCAAAAGTTTGGGTCATCATGACTGGTCAACAACACAGAAGGAAAAAATACATGGTGGGTTCTATTTTTAAGGAAAGCCAGTCAACGATACTGAGATTTGTAGGGCTAATTACTAAAGTGAAAATAGCAGCAGAGAATGTCCGGTGAGCAATATGTCTGTGATGTTTTGCAAGTGATGAAAGTGTCCAGTGATGTAGATTCACTTCTGTAACACTCAGTGAATTTCCATGAAGAAAAAAAACAGCTCATGAACTATCTCTGTACGTAGAGAGTAAGTGAAGATGATAGTGACATAAATACTATATGCTTGTACTTGCACTACATGTACAGAGAGGAGTTAGTTTAATAAAAACAGACTGGAGCCAAGGTGGACACATAATTAGACACAACTAGCGGAAATACAACAAAATCCCGAAAGAAATTAAACCTGACGTTTTGTTTTGATCAACATCCGACTATAAACCAATTTCCTCCTTATACCCAACTGTCAAGTCATAAAACAACCATTAAAATCCAATTTGTCTCAATGGAGGGTTAAAAACATCTTCCTAAATGTTCCTGGTATCACACACAGTTTGTAAAAAAAAAAAAAACATGGGTAGGAATAAAAGATCATGCATATTTATTAAAACATGAGCTATGTTTGCTTGTTGACTTGCCTCACAGTTTCTGCCGACAAATGAGAAAAATAAAGTGTCAGAGCGTTAGAAATTAGAGTCATAGATTTAGATTTTATTTTAGCTTGCAGACAAACAACTGTAAGCACATTTTTTCCCATATATTGGTTGAGAAAACATGAGGAAATTTTGCTTTGCTATTGTATCTGATTGTTTGATTTCTCTACAGCACTTTAATTATCTTTATCAAATTTGAGCCACTAACTGCAGCACTGTAACTCCATTAAACTGTTTTCAGGTCTATCATTAATGTATTGTATTTTTTTTTTTCAATCTAACTGTATTCAATTTGAACTGACTTAATTTTCCTTCCTGTTTTTAATGCCACTCTTGGGCATTTCTTCACCTTATGTAAAACACTTTAAATTGTGCCTGTGTTCGAAAACAAATAAACTCTGCCAACAGAATCTGAATTAGGTGATTATGGTCAGCAATGTGAGCGCTGCTCTGAGCGGAAAAAAAAAGCAAAACATCGGCACTATCTCAACAGTAAAGATGTCTACTCACACTTGTCTCTCTAGTGGCACAGACGGGTCCACCCTCTCTCCCAGGAGAGGAGGGGTGTCACCAACCAGGCGGAGCGTAGTGGATTCGGCTGTGGTTGATGTAGTTCCTGTCTTGGTGAGCCTGGTCTGCTCAGTCTGAGCTCGTGAGCGCTCCCTTTCAGCCCCTTCAAACTGAACTGTGGCCGGACACAAAGATACAGCAGGTTAGTTTAAAAAAAGCACATTGAAAGGCACAGTTGAAATGGACGCACTAAGAAAGCCAGTTTACCTGCTAGAGCTTTAGAGATGTTGTCCTTTTTCCACTCCCAGGGCTGGTCGTATTCATCAGCCGGCCTCTCATCGTCCTGAGGCAGCCTGCTCTCCCTGCTGTCTATCTGGGCAAGTCCGCCCTCAACCCATTGAGTTGGTTGTTGTTGTGCTGGTGGGGCAGCTCGGTGCTGGTGACGTGTCCTCTCCTCATATGGGTTGTCATATAGCTGGCCGCCATCTCCACTCCCGGACCTGTTAGTTGTCATCATGCTGTTCTGCAGTTCTGCACAACAAACACGGAGTAAATCAATTTATGGAAAGTTTTAATTCAGAAGTAAACAGATCGACTATGCTGATAAAAATTAGCTGAAAACTGAAAATACGGAGCAAGAAAGATGAATATGTGGAGCATTGATGTACTGCATGAACAGAAATCTTATGAGCAAGTGTTTTATATCCTTGACTGTTCTCTCTCTTGTATGTCCGATCAATTCTCCGCCCTAAATTTCCATCAAGGCGAACAGTGTTTTGCAGAAGAGCTGGCTGTTGGCCAGGTGGCGCTGACTCACATCCCTCCAGTCTCTTGTCAAGATGGTATGTGTATCTTGCCAAATGCATACAGACCACAGTATGTACTAGATTGCATCCTTGTTGCAGAAACTGTATGTTATACCCCTTTCACCCACTAACACCCACTGACATCTGGCTTTTGTTACCGCGAACAGGCACCATTGTTATTGACTCCCACATCAAATGACTCTGCAATAGTCACGGATGTTTACTGGTTCCAGCTGTGACAAAAACACAGCACGGGTCCCCCTTTCCAGAAGCAAAGCTATGAACGCATTGGAGATAAAAGACGATGGCATGTAAATAGTTTTAATTTAGAATGTTATTAAGACTAAGATGAATTAAGATGGAAGCTGTTAAGTGTTATCAAGAGCCCTGGCTAGTGAGAGGAAAAGGTGTCATGGTTAACCTGAGATGATCCGCTGGGCCTCGAATGGCTCCATGTAGCTGCAGCAATCTGTTGGTGCAGATTTGGGCTCCCAGTTCGGTCTGCCTCTTGGGTCTGGACGGACATCAAAGGGGTCAGAATAATCTGTGTCAGCGTCCGACGCTGCTGGAGCAGAAGGTACCACCTTGGTCGGGAGAGAGAAACAAAGAGCCTCTCACAAATAAGAGAGCTGGAAATATGACTCCAGAGAATAAGAGAGAGCAAATTAGATAAAGTGAAAACAAAGAATTGAGGAAATAAAAACAAAATCAGTCCTTACGGGTTCCTCTTGAACAGTCACGGGACTCAGAGGGACTTTACAGCGACCAAACTCCTGAGAGTCCACTTTAATTAGTCTGTGCTTGGGAGACACCACTTTCACCTGGAACGTAACACAAACAAAATCACCTCGGTACTCAATGTCAAGAGGATATCAAGCACAAAAAACTATCTTACCCAAATCACAACATGACAGTGAAAACACACATGTCTTACCTCCACGCCATTGGGCAGCACCGAACCAAATGCAGGGAACGAGGGGAGGCTCACTGTGGCACTACAGGGGCTGAATCCACCATTCTGATGCTCCTTGTCAGAGTGCTGGTACGGGTCCTCGAAATCTAGCTCCTTCTGAGCTCTGTAGGCCCTCAGAATCTCACTCTCACTGTAATCTGGCCTCGGGGGCTGTGGAGGGTCACGCCTGGTGCCAAGGTTTAGGTAGTCCTTCAACCACTTTGCCATGGATCTGGGAATAAAATGTCAGTGTTTTTTTTTTTTTTTTTTTAATAATTCAGGATTAGTACTCAAATTTCCCCTTTAGCGTGTTAGACAGGGTCTTTGAAGTGTCTGAAACGCTCTGTGAGTCATCCCGCCATTAATTCCATGTCTTCTTGACATCACACAGCATCAACATGTCACACATTTGCATAGATCGTGCCTGCATTGAAGGTTGAAGTGAAGCGGAGAACACGACAGAGCCGACCAGAGACACGGTGGGCGATGATTCCTCCGGCGTGTGTGTGAGCTGACCAATCAGAGCGGACTTGATATTACAGATATAGTAAAACTGAGCATCTCAGACAGAGGGTGGATATAATGGAGCATTAAAGCATGTAGCCCTATTCTAGCAGTAATATAAAATTAATGAACCTGGAAATGAGCATAATAAATCTCCTTTAATTACTTGTGTTTCTTGTGCTGCTGTAACACACATTTTCCATCTGGGGACCAAAAAAATCTTGATTATTTAATGCATCACTAAGAATAAGCATTAACAGTAAAACTGGTAAACATATATACACTTAATTTGGACCTTTCACCTGTGAGTCACCCTGATAAATCACCATGAGGTCTTTGTTTATGTTAGTCAAAATGAACTTGGCTGAAGTTTTTTTTAAATCCCCTGAAGAAGTGGCCATGCCCTGGAGGAGCAAGCTGCTGACATCCATCAACAGGTGCAGCGAAAACCCTTTTCTAACATTAATAAAGTGAAGCTGAAAGTGTGTTTTTAATGACAGAGATGGATGCTAGCCGGCTTGCTAGGTCAGCAAATCATTGACAATAGCTAGTTAGCATTCTGAGGGTAAATAAGAGGATTTTCAATCAGCCACTTACTCACAACAGTTGATTTAAGATAGTTTTTAAATAAAAACTATCACCACGAAGTTAAATAGTTGTCTAATATTGCTGTATTTGTTATTAATTTATAGAATTAGCAGGTTAAAGTGATGTGAGTCGTCCAACTGATGCTCACCGCTCTGTAAATATGCCAAAGCTAAGTTAGCTTAAGTTAGCCGGACGCCGCTAACGACACTTCTTCACGCTCACCTTCTTTCTTGGCATTGACGGCTTCCCGTTTCAGTCACGTCTTCTCGGTTATCATCCAGCGTTCCGTTTTTCCTAACGTTACCAGGCCCTTAGAAATAAAACATCGTGTGCCGTGAAATCCGGGTCCAGCCTCCGAGCCAAGCGGGTCAATCAGCTAGTGTTAGCCGGGGCAGACCGTGGAGCAGACTGTCTCTCCGACACAACACTCAACTGGCACGGCGGAGCGAATTAAAGGGGAGGAGGGACGTGATTGGTTGGCCGACATTAAAGTTTAAAGCATGCTGTGCGCATCAGGACTGCTGCTAAATCCACACAGATGCAATCCTTTGTCTGGCAGATGCACTTCCACTAATGCAATGCCAATTTTTTTTTTATATATATATACTATTAGAAAAAATAAATAAATCATGTCTTCTGGGCCACATTTAAGATTAAAGTGTCCTCTTGTGGTCAAAGCTGGGACATGTTTCTGATATTAAATGCCACCTTTTCATTCAACACCTTGGGATATTTTAAACAGCAGCGTTAAGGACGTCAATATTAGTGCTTTTCATACTTTGTTTAGGTAATTTGAAGTGTTTTGAGGGAGAGAGAGAAATTACAAATCAATCACACATCAAGAAAATGTTGAAATTGCATTTATTTTTCAGTGGAAAAACAAGAGCAAGCATATACTGACAGATTAAAAAGAAATGATTAATCTAATATGCCACATTTAGCTCTGATTTTCATGAGCCGACAGTTTTTAGCTGACCTTGATTGTTCAAGAGGCTTTTTCCACAGATGGAGAAACTCAAAAATTGCTTCACTTTGCTTGATTTCATCAGGGAAATACTGTATAACCGTGTCTCTGATGAGCTGAGGGATTTGTATGCTTTCTAATTTGCAATATGAAAGTGAACTCAAGATGTTAGAGACCATTTAGTGCTTTAGAAACAAGTCATAAAGACAAAAATCCTTTATTTCTTATGTTTTATGGTAACAGCAGACTGATTTTGTAACTCTCTGTATGTGGCTGTCACACTTCAGGTCCAAGTCAAAACTACGCCAAGATTACAGTTTTTATTTGTAGATTTTTGTGGCGTGAATTCAAGGTGAGCACTGGCTTTTTGTCTTTCTTGCTTTGGCCCAACAACAATTATTTCAGTTCTTGCACATCCACTCACTAATATGTTCGATGCACTTAATCAGTGCAGACTGCAGTCATGTGGTGACGCCGTTATGTAGAGTTGTTTGTCATTTGCATAAGTGTGGGAGGAAATGTTACAATATTGTCAGTGACATATGACAAATCTGTAATTTAAATGAAATAAATAAATACATATTCTGATCCCATATAACATTTATATTTAAAAAAGGAGGTACAGGTGTCAAAACATGTTGAGGACAAGAAGTTTAAGTTAAAGACATTTTAATAAACATTAAAATAATCACCTGACATTTTGTCACGGCCTCAAAAGAAATTCAAACATTAACATTTGTCATGTTAAATTCTAATAAACAACACGTCCATGAACCAGCGGATCACATGAGGAATTACTTTGTCTCACTGGTTTTTCAATCGCAGACAATACAATTCATTTTAATAACAGCCCACAGACGCATTGACTAATTATCAGTCTTTATAGAAAGACCCACATACTGTCTACACAATTTTGAATGTCATCATTTATACAATTCTGTGTCAATGACTCAAAGTCATCCCGAGCATCTTCTTTTCATTCGCTGTCATTGCTGTCACTGTCTGAATACGCCCCCAACAGGCTGAGAGATGACGAGCCGTTTTGCGTGGTGACAGGCTTTGAGACGTTGTTGGAAACGGCCGCAGATTTCTTTGAGTCTGAAAAACAAGATACACAATGAAAATATTTGATGAAGGAAGTGAACAAGCAGCAAAAAGATAAGTGTGTGTCCAAGTAAAAAGGAAACCTAAACATACAGAGATCAGAGATGCTCATGTGAACAGGAAGGAACAAATGTTTGGTGAAATTTATAATATCTTTCAGAAGATTCAGTCTGAACAGCTTTCATATAGACAGCGAAGATAAGCTGATTTGTTACCTGTCTGTAATTTAGGAGCAGCAGGTCCCACTGGATGGGGTTTGGCGAAAGTTGGTCTGGGTTTCTTTCGCACCACCAGGGACCCGAGTGCCCCTCCACCGCCCAGCGTCCCCACACTCTTCTCCCAGGTCTCCACCTTGGCCCTCTTCACTCCTCCAGTTGAGGTTCCCTGTGGAAATGCACAGAATGTCTCAATATGTTTCCTGCTCACAAATTGGCTTCAGTAATTTCTTCTGTTGAGCTTTCTTTTAGTATTTGTGTTCACATTTTCCCTTCAGCAGTCACTGAAGAGGTAATATATAAATGCCATCATATAAAGCACTGACAGCAAACATATTAAATAAGAATCTCTCTACAAAAGATGTGGTCCTTTTCAGGCATTTGACAACATATTGTAGGAACAGTAAGGAAGCAAGTTACAAGCTACAGGACTGAAATTAAACCTTGAAATTGACTGAAGAAAATGGCAAAATACTCGCAGAGGTCATTTAAACCCGTCTATTGCAAGTCACTGAATGTGGCACGCACTTTGCTGGATGTGAGTGGTCATACGTACCGGTGCCTGTGTGGGTTTATCAATGGTCAGGATGTCTGTTGGTTTGTCTGTGCTGGATTTATTTGACTGCAAGCTCTCGCCCTCCTCTTCCTTCTCTGAATCAGAGTCCGAGTCTCTGAGTCTTTTCACGAGGGCACGATCCAACATCTCTCTGAGAAACAATTGACACATTCAGATTTCATTGGGTTTTTAACAGCGCAGTCTGAATACAATCAGAATACATATGACAAAAGTCATTCAGACACATCAGCAGATATTAAAGTTAAAAATAAATGTTTAACCGTTTGTCTTTTGTAACCTTCCTCACTCACTTTGTCTCTCGCTCATCCTCTTCTTTCTCCCTCTCCTTCTCCATCCTCTCCAGCTCTCTGTATCGGTCGATCATTCCCTCGAAGTCCACCTGAGCCTGCCTCTGGTTCAGCTCCTTCAGCTCCTGAAGGTTCTCCAGCACCTCCATCTCCATCTTGGAATCCTTTGTGCGGTTCTCCAACACCTGGTTGATGATTGGGAGATCATTAACTCTTTATTCCTTTTGCCAGTTAAAATAATCAGGGTAAATGACTTTTACAACTCCTACCTTCATGGGGTTGTTCAGTTCCTCTTCCTCCCTCTCCTGCTGGATCCTCTTCTCCTCCTCTTCAATCAGCTTCTCTGCCTGGAAGTTTCGTGTTGCGCCGTGCTCCATGGCGTAGTCTGTGTTCTCTGGGTCGGTCTACAGTCACAACACGAGATATCAAAGTGTTATTTTGCACAATGCCGGAGATGTCCTACCTTTAGAGTACTTCTTTTGTCTTATATCAACAAATATCAGTCATAATCAGAGCATTAAATAATCACCTTAAAAGTTATCTCAGCAAGACACCGAGTACATTTGATGTAGAAGCGGAAGATGGGCAATCCCATGTACAGCTCGTTCTGAACGGTCTCTTTGCGCGCGTTGAACTTCTTCCCCTTGTAGATGTATTCGCCACATGTTTTACACCTGCAAACAACCAGAGAGGAAATGCTGATCAGTCACAGAGGCCAGAAAGTCCTTGTCCTTCAATAAATTCAACCAAGTCAATGAAACAGAAATAAGCAAACCTAATGACACCTTGTCCTGGGATTCAAGATGTAAACATGTGACATCCACAATATATTATTCAGCTCATATAAGCCTGTAAACATAAGTTATAACGTGGATGACAGAGAGAAACATACCTCATATTGAATGGAGCCATCAATCTGACCACATACTGACGATCTTTTGGGAGTTTAAGTTTGGGGATTTTAGATGGATCAAAATCCGGAGGGTAGTATTTCTGTGGAGGAAAAAACAATCATTTGAGTTACTGACAAGCCTGAAAATGAAACAAACGTGGTTATAACAATGACATCTACAGAAATGACTGGTAGCTAACATATTAAGTACTTCAGATATCCCAAATGAGCAACTGCAAAGATTTTACAAGCCCAGCGTTTACTAGAAATAGCTCAATGCTAGCATGGCTAACAACAATTAGCTTCCAAGCTAAGGTTAGCCTTGTTGCTCATTCCGGCGGCTAAACGAGGCCCAATATTAGCGTTCACATACTTACATTCAATACTTTTCTCTCGGACATTGTTGCTTTTGTTAGAAACTCAAATTAACTAGAGAAAGAAACGTCTGAATAGCTCGTGTTCAGGTGGAATTCCCACGAAACTGCTCAAGGTTTAGGTCTGGAGGCTGAACTCTACACTTCCGGTTGTCTCATCCGTAGTTTTAATGTATTTCAAAGAGTGGTGCTGCCCCCCTGTGGCAGAGATGAGTAACGACACCTGGAAAAAGTAATAATATGACATGTAGGAGAATAAGTAGATTATAAAAGAAGGATGAGAAGGATATAATACAATCATATACAAAATAAACAATAAAAGGAATTTAAAAGTATTAATCTTCAATAAAGGTAGTTAATAGAAGAAGGGTTTGTCTATACAGTTTGATATACAGCTTAAAAAACACATAGAAACATGACTGTATGATCAATATATCATCACAATTCTTGGATTCTCTTTAGCTGTAATTATTGCAACAACTACTCTGTCAGCAGTCCAGAGGGATCCAAAAATTAACAAGGAAGTTTAAATAATTGTATAAATATCAAACAAAAATGACAATAATATTACACACATAAAGATCACATTTACGCAGGCAGAGGATGCATTACTGTACTGTTAAATGAAATAAAACAAGACATGCTACCGGTTTATGGTAAGAATACTGCAGCAACTTCATCCACATTATGATTTCTTGTGAATATAAAGTATTTCTGAGACACTTTTATTCATATACAGTATTTTTCCCATCACTTTTATTCAACCTGGATGAGTCACAGGCTTTATGTATTGACCTCTGCCCTCATTTTGCTGCCTGCCTCCACCTCGTCTCTTTATCATGATCAACATGGAGGAGATATGTCCTCTCAGGGGTAACGTGGGGTCTCTGACGGGGGTTGGTGTGCAAACATTAGCCACACACACGCACACACACACGCACACACACGCACACACACACACACACACACACACACACACACACACACACACACACACACACACACACACACACACACACACACACACACACACACACACACGACTGTTAAAGGGTGTTTAAGGTTATTCCTACAGGAGGAAATTGGATCCCGATTACAGATTGGTGTCAATGGGGGTTAACCTGCAGGTCTGATTTATTGAACGGTGGTGACAGGAGCAGACAGACAGAACGGATTAGCAGCAAAGCGATGGAAGAGAAAATGATTGTGTTCGCAAATATACAACCTCCATAACAGCATGTCGAGAGTATGACGTTATGCTTTCAATCAAATCTCTCTGTATGGCCTTCTTTCTCATTTGGATTTGACAGTTTCACGGTCAGATTCACAGTTGGGTTCAGTGATGGAGAGTTCAGCCTCATTCTGACACATCAACACGACTCATTAGTGAGTCAGATGCCGTCGCCTGCAGCAGTGCAAGCTCGAGGTGTCCCATGTGGAACCAATTTGGAAACTAACCCCCTCAAATTGAGGAAATAGCTCTCTGCTTTGGATACTGAACAGCTGGAGCTTTTTAAAAAAATGATAACATCATGGCAAAACACAAAATATGACTTGCTGTTTAAACTGTGGAACATCAGTGTCTTATTCTAAATATGCCTATTTTAACAGAAAGTCTTTCATGAGTGTGTTTACCAGCACACTTATGATTTATGTTCACTCCCTTGTGATATACTTTATGTGTACTTGGCTGTTTTTGTGGATATCATATCATCATGCATGGTGCAGGAAATTAGTGTCACTATAACAGCTTAATTTGTGTTTGATAGGGGGAGGGAAGGATGCTAATTCTTGTAGTTTTTTGTGTATCTTTTTTCAATTTAAAAACATATACACATGCCTGAGGGTCAAGGTGGAGTAGGTGGATGGTCAAATGGGGGGTGTTCCTTCAAAATCAAGGTGAATAGTTGATCCAAACAAAATAATAGTCAGTTGTGTTCATCTGCAGGCCATTCTGAGATCTAGAAAAAGACTTTGATTTTGAAGGGAAAGCAGTTTGACCTCCGTTCACCCACCAGATTACTTTGATCAAATATGTTTTATGAAATGTTTAACATCCTTGACATCATCCTGGCAGGTCTCTTCCTGCTGATCACGGAGGTGATGACTGTGTCACCGTGTTGAGAACATCGGTCATGAATATTTCAGAGGCTGGCTGATGTCGACAGCTGCCTATAAAGAGGGGGGGTCCTCTGCACAGGACACCTCCACACGTCCAGAGATCCTCCCCTGATTGAAGAGAAAAGGTCTCCACCCTGTTTGTGTTTTTCAGCACCATGGTCAGCGCCCGAGCTCTCCTCCTCGCGGTTACCTGCTGCTGCGCCTACCTGTGGCTCGCCCGAGCAGAGGACTCGTCGCTGGAGACCCGCTCGTTGGATTTCCCCCTGAAAAACCAGCAGGAGAAAGACCTGGTGAGAGACGTCTGAGAGAGGACACGGGTGGTGTTTTTCACATGACTGTCTAAAGCTGCTCAGGATGATGAGCCAATAAGAGATGATTTATACTTTATGGAGCTTTAAACTTTGAATGTTAATGTCTGTCATTTTGTTCCTGCAGATCGACGCGTTGCAAGAAGTTTTGGAGAAGCTGAGGAGCAAAGAGATGCCCTTAGAGAAAAAGCTTGGCTGGCTGCCTTCGGTATGTACACTTCATAAAGGTTGATCAGCTTGCATTTTAAGGACAGGTTACTTTAATATTCATCAGTTAGATGAAATAACCATGTATTGCTCCTACAAAGGAGGGATTTAGTGTTACAGCAGCTGGTGGAGAGGATAAGTGCAGATGAATAGAAACATTTCATGAGAATAAGTAAATAAATGTGCATAAAACAACAATATGATAAATACAATTAATTAACTGTTAGAATAAACCAACACATGCAGCTCACACTACAGCTCATTTTAATGAATCTTCATGACATTTATGTTGTACAAATGCCAGAGTTCATGTTACATTGATGCATATAACAGTTATATGCATCAAATTTGATTCATTTAAGGTCTTTATAGCGTTGCTTCATTGGTCAGATCAGTTAATAAAGTGCAGGAAATCTGGTTTTGAACTGTGACTGTGAAATGTTCCCCCCAATAGTTGTATAATGTAGCATGTCATCTCTATTATCTCCACTAAAATACAACACATCAAGATATTTATCTTAACAGCATTCTTAGGTTTCTGTTTTTTTTAGAAAGCGGACTTCACCCAAGAATATTTTTGTGTATTTACATTGAAAGAAACGATGGGAAAGTTGTAAATTCTGTGTAAATTCTGAAAAGATCTAAAAGACTCATTACTTACTCCATGCTTTCTCTTACTGTATGAAGCAGTAACATACCTAAGTGTGTTCCTTATGTATTTGTTGAGCTCTTCTCTATCAGTATGTAATATTTTCCACAGTTTTCATGGATCTGTGTTGTTTTTGTCTGTGCAGTGTGACGCAGGGGAGCCGTGCGCCGTGCGTAAAGGTGCACGTATCGGCACGCTGTGCAGCTGTCCACGAGGAACGTCCTGTAACTTCTACGTTCTGAAGTGTTTGTGAAGGAGAAGAGATGACAAAGATGGAAAGAGTTGTTGTCATTGTCTGCGAGACAAATGGAAACACGATGTAACATGATGTGATTAATAAATGAAACTTTTCTTTATAAACTCGGGCTGGGAAATGTTAGAATATTGCTTTTTTTAAATTAGATTTGAAGGTCTGTGTCCGTCTGTCTGTCAGTGTTTGTGATCTGCACACGGGGAGTTATTTGTGGGGCATCTGTTGGCAGACTTTGAATGTATTTTTTGTCATGAACACTTATTTTTCTTATCTTTGTTTGTGTGTTTTTGTTCCTGTCACAGGTGGAGACAGTAAAGCTATTGGTTTCTTAGCACATTTGTAAGATAAGGAGGTCAATAAATCAACTTAAATTCAAGTGTCCGTGTGTCAGTACATCGTTTTTTATTAAGGTCTTTTTTTAGTAAACTTTAGATAACAGATCCTTTTTACATCCTTGTGATGCATATTGATATTAATAAGTCTATAAGTGTGATAATAGTTCAGTTGTTTAGGAGAACGCCGCAGCGAAGAGAAATGTTTTGTGGACTATAAAACGTTTCATCAGCATGAGTGAGGGAATTAACTTATCCTTTAATAAGTAATTCGACCTCTGAAGATGTTTATTAGCATTAATAAGTCTTTATAAGTGTAATTAACAGTGTAAAAAAAAACATGTTTAGTGCCAGATTATAAGACATTTTTGAGCATGTCTGAGAAACTTGTCATCAGTTTGTAGACTACGTAAAAACATTAAAGGAGCAGTCTGTAGTTTTGGGGGAGACATTTTAATCATAAGAGAAAAATCTTTGGGCCTAAATAAACTAAATAAGCAAACTCTTTGTTTTTATGACTGAATAAACTGAATAAACAGGCTCACCTTAAAGGACGACACACTTTCATACTGCTTCACCTTGTTCATATGTGGCGGACCCTGCCACCTCTCGTTTTCCTCTGAGAACAGCTTCTTTATACAGTTAAGCAAAAAATACATATTTCTGAGTTTCGGTTGTTACCTCATTAATATTATAGATATTCTACAAAACTACATAGTGCTCCTTTAATTACAGCCTAATGAATTTCTACAGATTGCTTGAAGTCGTGTGATAAACACATTCGATGAGTTAAACTAAAATATTATGTCATTGTTAAACCTTTACTATGCTTTCATGTTACTTTTTGTGATTAATGCATAATTTTATTATGCACTTAAAAACAGTTATTATGCTTTATTGCAGCTATTTCATCTAAAGCAAGAACAAATGCCTTTAAAGGTTAATAAATCCTTCTTTTTATGCACTTTTTAAACAGTTTTCTTTCATAGTTAACTGCTCATGAGTATTTATTTTACTGTTATTAGTATGAATTAATCTTAGCAAACAACAATACAAGTGGCAATGACATTAAAGGTAAGTTAATAACAGGTTAGTTAGATTGAAATAAAAAATACAAATAAATGTGTTTGTGTTGTGCAATTATAAGAAATAATGGTGTTTTGCACTCAAACAGATGTTAAAACAGCTGGATTTGTGTTATTTTTCCATGCAGCATCACTTGTTGGTAGTTTCCTGTTGATCAAAGCCAACAAAAAATATATATATTGATCCTTTCTGCCACGTTTCATCAATAATTCAGCCTCTTCCTTCACGTCCACTAATGCACAAGTGCATTCCCTCACACCGGCCGCCTGTCTGTGATCTGTCGGTAATAAAAGCCGCCGTCAGCTTGGCTGTTCACTCAATGACATCACATCCCAACTGCAGGCTCCCCAACATGGCGTCCAGCCGGGTGCCGGAGAGGGAGGTCCGGGAGGAGCCGAGGCGCGCCGCGACCGCAAACCTCGACTTCAGCCTCCACAAACACTCCCTGCTCATCATCGTCGGACGGACCGCACACCTCAGACAGACGGGACACATCTGCGGGGACATCGAGCGAGGTACGTTCACCCGCCTCTCACACCTCCCGCAGCATCGCTCTCCTCCTCCCCGATATTCGCGTGAGAAACGCAGACGAATTGCAAGTTGTCGTCGCGCAGATCATCGTAGAGGGACGCTTTACATTTGCCCCCCATTGCAGTGTTTATGTCATTATTTTTATCCACCCTACTGACCGAGGAGGATGCGTCATCCGGCGGTGCTCCACCATCAGCATCACCTCCTCTGGGCGCAGTATAATTAAAAAGCAGTCGGGTGGTTTGGGTGTCATTACGCAACGAGAAAGCTTTTTTGGAAGGGGGTAAATGTTGCATGCTGATATTAAAGTCAACACATGGCCACTTGTGAACGGTGTGCCATTAAAAGCTTTGTGTTTGTGTAAAGCGGTGGCTGTGGAGGCTGCAGGGAGTAGACATGGGTGCACCGGCATGATAACCCAGGACAGTGTGTTTCTTTACTGTGTGTCTGCAGCTCTAATGGTACATCTGAGCATTTGAGTGCACGCAGTTCATGTAAAAACTGCACATAGGCTGTAGATAGATAACAGAAAAAAAAGGAAACAGGACATACTGAGAGATGTTTATCATCTTCGCAGGGCTTATTAACATTTCATAACTGTCTGGTGAGAACCAAAATGTCAGCTTTTCATGAGCAGGAGAAGGACAGCCCTGTTTGCAGCTGATCGATGTGCAGATTTTTCTGAGTATTTCAATGTGATGTTATTGTTTTTCATCTATTGGAGGAAGTAAGTAAACTGTGGCTTTTCAGAGGAAGCTGCACATAATCGGATGACACTCAGGGATGTCATCGTGGATCCCGTCGCATTCCTTGTAGTACCGTTCTCCATGCCTGACTCAAACTGTTAACTCCAACAGTAGCACAGGTTGTTTCTGTTTTTCTTTCGGTTCTGTTTTATGTCTTCTGCGGCTCCTGTTGGGCGCACTCATCCTACAGGAGCCACTCTTTGCCGCAAGAGTGTCTCTGGGCTTGGCCAGGTGGCGGACGGCCAGCCTGTTCGCTTCACCTAACAAGCTCAGAGACACTGCACAGCCGAAGTGGTCGGTGTGTTTACTGGGGAAACTACTATAAGTTAAACATGACAAATGAGTATGTTGTTTATGACATAGCAGAAACCATTTGTTTCCCCGTGTGACTGTGAGTCTCTTATGTCTCCAGGTATTCGTTCGTGGGACGTCGACTTGAAATCCTGTAACCTGAACCTCTTCCTCCAGGAGTTTCTCTCCCACCACACAGCGTCGTTCAAGGGTGCAGGTCAGTAACTGTGTTGATTTGACTCCTCAGACCCTGGATCCCACAGCTAAAAAAGCCCTGTCGCCATGGTAACCCGCCCAGTTTGTCCGGTCAGAGGTCAACGAGGAAGGAAGGAAGGAAGGAAGGAAAGTGCAGGAGCAGTCGGTGATTGTTAAACATGGGTGGACCCTCTGGACAGAGAACAATAGAGATCTGTGCCACCTCTCTTTATGCATGTGTTGCAGTATTTTAGTTTGCAGAGTCAAGGACAACCAGGGAATGTGTTGAAAACGCAGAAAGACATCAGAGTCAGATAGTCGTATTACAGCTGAGCTGTGAGGTGAGGTGATGAACACAGACAAGAACAGACACATCCCTTTTCACACAGCACAAAATGGCAGCCAAATACAAACCGTTAGATTAGAAAATATGTCGGGGTAAGGCTGGGTCTTTGTGGAAGTTGGTTGGGAAAAAAAATAACACAAGGAATTTGAGTAACGGGCCTTCAGAACAATGGCATAGCACCATATTTTAGACTTTATGCTAAGCTAAGATAACGAATTACACACTGAATCACGAGGATGTTTTACATTTGAACTTGAACTAAAATGTGAAAGATGTCATTCAGTGCAACAGTCAGAGAGGACTTGAATCAAAGACAAAGAAACGTTTGTACTTATATGGGTCATTATTTTCCAGTCGGCTGTGTCTGCCTCTGTATCCTCAAACGTTGATCCAGCTCTCCTCAGACAGAGTTAACTTGGCATCTCAGCCTCAGACAATCCCTCCGACTCAGCTGTACCACTCTTCTTCCTTCCTCTTTTTCTTCACTCGGGGAGTCGATCACCTGCTCGGTTATCCCAGTTCGCTTTCTCACTGACCTCTTTGAGTTCAACTCCCATTTGTGTCGGGCTTCGGATCTGTTGGCTCGTTTCCAAACTCCCTCGGCTCTGAATTTTTCCCTCTCTTGTTTGCTTCCCTTTGTCTTGCTGCCTGCCTGGCCTTCTTTTTTTCTATTCTTTGTTTTTTCTCTCTGCCTCTTCAGGGCAGAAGTGTCTGCGCCACAGTACCAGAGTGTTGGACACTCAGGTGCTGATCAGTCCGTCTCAGGAACAGGTTCATTCAGAGGTGAGAGGGAGAAATCCTGGGTCAAGATAGTTGACCAGGACAAGTGTTACAATGATGCAGTTTGTGCAGCTTTTGGCACTGTTTCAATGATAACTTTTAATTGAAATTACAATCTTGAAAAGCTTAGTTTTGTCTAAAAATGAAGAACTCCCATCAGAATTTCCAACGGATCAAGCCTACTAATGTTTTGTTTTGTCGGAGCAACAGTCTAGACCCATAAACATATTCATTTTACTATGATATAAATAGAAATCAGAAAAAAAGTCATATCTAAGACGCTGTTGCCACCATATGTTTGGTATTTCTGCTTCAAAAGTTAGTTCTGTTTTTTCTGTTAGAAATGAGGGAAAAATGATTAATTTTGCGTCTGTCTGGTCCTGGCAGGTGTCGGCTCTGCTGTCCAGGGAATCGGCTCATAAGCTGCTGATCTTGGCCGGCCAGAGTGTGGAGGACAGTGGAGACCTGCTGTTTCACAGAGGACTGTTCTCCCCACAACACCTGAAACAAATACTGACAGAGCAGGTACGACAGTGACTCCATCTGTCTGTAACTGTATTAATAATACTGGTCATGCTTGCTTTGCACACGGTCATGAAAAAGATCTATGTCTCTCGGATGGCTGCTGAAGAACTGCTCTGTCTTTAGTTCCTAGATCAAGAGAACTCCTCCTCCAAACTCAGACTGACTCTGAGTTGTCCCAACATCGGCCAGTGGAGGAAGACTCTCCTGGGGAACCAGCCCCTGCAGGGTCCTTTCACGCTGCACATCAATCCCCCAGAGGTGCTGCCTGCCATGGAGGCCCTGGGGGAATTCACCTCCCTCATCTCTGGTACCCTCTCCCCTCCGTCTCCCTTCGACCTCCTGCCCCCTCCCACCACGGTGGGTTTTCTCAAGCTGTCCCGTCCCTGTTGCTACGTGTTCCCCGCCGGCCGCGGCGACTGTGCCTTTTTTGCCGTCAATGGGTTCACGGTGCTGATGGACGGCGGCTCGGACTCTCAGGCTTGTTTCTGGAAGCTGGTCCGCCACCTCGACCGAGTTGATGCAGTTTTGATAACGCACGTTGGGACAGAGAACCTCCCTGGTGTCAACGTCTTCCTGGAGAGGAAGGTGGCTGAGCTGGAGCTGAGCGCTGATGTCAAAGGTAAGAGGTCGAGTCAGGTCTATTCATGCCGTACAGCCATAAATCTTTACAGTCTGCTCAGCATTCATCACCTTCTATACTTCTAGACCCTCGATTTCAATAGGGAATAACTCCCCTTGAATAACTGGCAGGGGAAGACCTTAGAAAGAGCAACAGAGGAGGGTTTCCTGGTGCTGTTTCAGATTCATCATGATAAAACAATGTCAGGAGACATTGCTTTAGTCCTCTCCTCTTCATGTGTTTCTCTGTGTCTTTATCTTCTTTTATCTCAACAGATGACTCCTCTAAGAGGCTTATCTCCCCAGAGCTCGGAGTTGTGTTCTTTAACGCCCCCAGCAGGTTGCAGCTGGAAGATCAGCCCTGTGAGTGATGCATTTAAACCCACAGTAGTACAGAACGTCTTTTGCAAACTGGGCTATGTATAAAACTTGGTCAGGATTAGAAAAACATCATGTTTTGGTTTCAAATTCCCTGCTTTTGTCACTGCAAACATGACTGTAAAGTATACTGTAATGTAAAATCCAGACTTCCCCTGAAATGTGGAAAAAAGTTGGAGTTCTATTGTGAATGATTGCTATCAAGTAAAGTTATCAGTCTTGTTCTCAGGTGTGGACAGTGTCCTGAAGAGCACACAGCAGGCGGCTCTAACCCTCCACTTGTTAAAGAAGTTAGAAATCAGACCACAGCCATTGTTTCGACCACAAGGGATCCCCATTGAGCCACTAACCCTGTTCCAGAAGATGGGAGTGGGGCAGCTGGATTTATACATCCTCAACCCTGGCAAAAACAGTCAGGAGTACCAGACATTCATGCAGAACTGGCCCGACGCAATGTCATCAGCATCCAAATCACAAACTCTCCCTCTCACCGCGCTGGCCTCAGTGTGTGCCCTGCTTGTGTGGCACCCAGCGTGTCCCCAGGAGAAGGTGGTCAGGGTGCTGTTCCCCGGGGTCACCCCACAGGCAAAGCTGCTGCAGGGGCTGGAGAAGCTGAAGGGGCTGGCCTTCCTCCAGAAACCTACTGTGACGACCGGGGACCTGGAGAGGCTGGGAGAGGACAAAACGCCCAAGAGGACGGAGAGCCAGGACAGCGTTAAGTCTCAAGGGAAGGAGTCAATGCCAAAACAAGGAAAAGATCGGGGAGGTAAAGAAGAGGGGAAAGGAAAACTGTTCAACGGAGTGGCTGCAAGAGATGCTGATAAAACCAGAATCAAAGAGACAAGTGTCAAGAACAAAGCAGCATCTTCAGAGAAGAATACTTCAAAGAAAGGAGGAGGTAAGGATGGGAAAAAGGAAGATAAGCCTGGCAACAAAGAGGAAAACAGTGTCACGAAAAGGGATGTTCTCACTCCAAAACCAAAGAATGACAATAAAACAAAACTCAAAAAGGACGCAAAAAATGACTCCAAAATGGGGGGGAAGAAAACAAAAAAAATGTCAGGAAAGGATGCGAATAATGGCAAGAAGGTGAATGTAAACGCAGAGTTGCCAAGTAACAACTCAACAAAACCTGACGCTGGGAATGTGTTAGGAATATCAGAGACAGAGGGACTCGAGGCAGAGCAAACTGCAAAACAAAAAACAGAGAAAGAGTCTGAGGAGAATCCCTGTGGCTCCAAAATGTCTACCCCTGAGGACATGACAGCTGACTTTCTAAAGCTCAAGGAGGAAACTGCGGCACAGGTGGAAACAGCAGATAAAGGAGAGCAGAGAAGCAGCGAGTCTGGAAATAAAAAGAGCCTTGGAGACCTGAGCAAAGCGGCTGACGCACTCGAGGAAGAAGCCGGAGGTAGCGCGGGGATAATGGGAGGAGAGAGTGGCGATAATGGAGTGCGAGACAAGGACTGGACTGGAGAGAAAGCTCCAGAAGACCAGCTTGGAAATGCTTGTAAACCAGCAAAGGTTGTAGGATTCCCATCCCCCTTGAATAGGGCGCCAAAGAACGAGTGCTCAGTCCCGCTCGACATAACCCCGACTGAATACACGCTCCTGGACGGGGCTTTGAGGAGCAGCCCTCCCTCCAGATCCTCTCCTGAGAACCAGGCGCCAGTCAGCCCTGATGAGGAGACAGTAGAGCCAGCATCCCCTGATTCACGGCCCAACAGCGCCGGCCACACTCCTTACTGTCTGTCTCCAGATGATGTGTGGTGCAACAGAGCCACTCTCAGCAGGTTACAGGCCCAGATGGGTAACACAGAGTCAGCTGATGTCAACGATTCATCCAAGCAGAGTGACGGGCAGTTAAACCAGCACAAAACCACTCCAGAGAGCCACTCAAACCCCAGAGAGAAGCACCTTAGTTTCCTTTCTTTGGGTTCATTTAAAGAAGGCTCTTCAGACCCCTCTCCATCTCTCACCACCACCACTACTACACACTCAATGCCGGCAGAGGTGAGCTCACCTCAGTCCACAGAGGTAGACGAGTCACTGTCCATGTCCTTAGAGCAGGGAGCAACCCCTGTGAGCCAGAGGGATGGGGATGACAGCATTCATCACTCCAGCTCCAATGGAGGCCATTTTGTTGGGGTGTCTTTACCAATGAAGAAGCCTCCGAGGTCTGTTGGGCAGGGTTTTGAGATGGGGCGGCCTCCGGCTCCTAACACGCTTCATTTTGAGGCGTCAGCTCACGATGTGGATCTATGTCTGGTGTCTCCCTGCGAGTTCAAGCATTTCAAACCAGCAGACTCCAGCTCAGGTGCGAGCGAATCCCCCAGAGGAGCTTTTGCACAACATCATCACGGCAACAACAACAACAACCCCAAAGACACGTCGCCCAGCGAGTCAAACGCCCCCGTCTGCACGGAGGACTGCCCCTCCACCACGGCAGACGGAGTCCTGGACTCAGATGAGGATGAGTCATGTAGTGAGCCGTCTAACTCCCCCCATGACCTCCACACCAGCCGGGCTCTGCCCCAGGACCCCCCTCCTGCCCCTCTCAGGGACAGTCCGCCCCTGCCTCCTCATCCAGACGCCTCCATGCCCGTTCCTCAGTCTGAGTCTGATGCTAATGGGAAGAGGGCAAAAGCTGCTGGCACACGAGGGAAAAAATCCCCAGCGGTGAGTTTGTCTTATTAGCATTGACGAGAAGCATGTTTATGTAATTCGGCGCATTAGTTAAATTGCTTGGTTAAAGGTCTTATTTGTAAGAAAAGTTGATCCCAACTCAGCGAATGCCCTCCAATTCACCAAATACTGAAGCGTTTATTAGTGTATTCCCTCTCCAAAAATCACCTTCAAGTGAGAAGATATTTACTAATGTAGATGGTCAAAGCAGACATTTTGAGATGACTTTTACTGCATATACTTTAATAAATGTTGTGTTTATCATGATTCTGTGAGGCTGAAGCTATTGTTTATCATTTTGGCTTCAGTGAAAACTGAAAACTGAAGTTCAATTTTGCTTTTTGTCAGCAGGTTACTGAGGCCTCCCAAAGATCAGGCTCAGGGAAAAGCAGGACAGGGAACCAAAGTGGAGTCCTGAAGGGAAATGCCTCGTCTACTCGAACGCCTTCCTCCAGCCCCCGCTCAGCACCAGCAAAATCCTCACCCAATCCAGGTATGAGGCATAAAATGTAAACGATATCGAGAACTGTTAATCGTTTTGTAGTTTTCGAACGCAAATGTGTCCATATTTGGTGTCCGCTGAACCACTCTCTCTCCTGTCCCAGGCTCTAAGTCTACCTCTGCAGGAGAAGTCAGCGTATACGTTGACCTGGCCTATATTCCCTCCGGAGGCTCCTCTTCTACAGTCAACGTGGACTTCTTCAGATGCGTTCGCTCCTCTTGTTACATCGTCAGCGGCGACAGTCCAGAGAGAGAGGAGCTGTTGAGGCATACGCTGGACGCATTACTGGATAGCAAGATGTCCTGGCCTGAGACTATGCAGGTAAGAAACGCACGACTAGAATGGCAACTTACTGTAGCGTGCTACATCTGCCCGAGGTTAAACGGTCTCCTTTTGTACTCACCAGCCACCTTCAGTCAATACGCCTGATTTTTGTTTTGTCATCTTAAGCATGCAGCAAAACAAAGAATCCATGTGAATCTGTCAGGGGAACTGAGGAGAAGCTGGTTTGAAACAGGATCCCGAGTTGAAACCTATCCATGTTTCTCTGCAGCTGCTGAAACAAAACTTTTAATGTGAACAGCTTGGTCAAAGTGCTCTGCATCAAAAGTAACCAATGCAGATTTTTCTCCCCTTTTCACCCCCTTTTCTGTTTCCTTTCTTTCAGGTGACAGTGATCCCCACCTTTGAGTCAGTGGCGATGCAGGAGTGGTACCAGCAGACCCTGGACCGACAGAAGGAGCTGGGCATCAGCGTGCTGGGCTCTAACAGCACTGTCGCCATGCAGGACGAGACCTTTCCCGCCTGCAAGATAGAGTTTTGAGGCAGACTCTTGGAATCCAGCGACGGAAGATGGATGGTGATCATGAGCTGAAGAATGGAAACGTGTGGGACAGTCAGAGAAAGTTAAAAGGAAATTCTCTGGCCCTTTTCTGCATGAAAGCATCCGAGTGGGCAATGACAGGACGTTCACCCCATCCCCTCCTGGTTAATCTCTTCTTTGTGGGCTCCTTTTGCACCAGAAAGCCCTTATTTGTCTTGATCCAAGAGGAGAAACACGTTCCCGCGGGGAGTTTTTGCATGAATTTCTGTTACCCATGACCCTGTGTGAAACAGGAGAGGTGATCAAACTGGCTGCAGGAAACGCACGTCGGGCTGCAAATGTGCATCCACATGAGAGCTGATGTTGTAGATTAGTTAATGTAGTTAGCATACGTGAGGTTAAAGGCGCTATGTGTGGGCTTGTTTTCTCAATACAGTCAGCACTGAGGTGCGATCGTAGGCTGTGCGATGTTTAAAGAGCGAATTCGCAGCTTTTAATGCAACATTTGCGTTTATGTTAATTAATTTGCTTTGAATTCAGCAAATTTAAACTACTGAAAATACTTGTTGGTTTATGAAAAGCACTGAGCACATTTTATTTCTTTTATTTACTAAACTTATATTCGTCTGATGGGCACAGAAGATGATTAAACTGTAAAAAAAAAAAAAATAAGAGAGTGACATATAACCTGTAATGACATCACAGTGGTGGTCAGGTGTTTGTTGTGAGCGCTGTGTGCAGATTCGAGGTGAACTGTGTCGTAACTGCTTTAAGAAGTATCGCGCCACCGTGGTCTTCACCGCTGACCTGACTCGACGTATCTGACGCGACTGATAATCACCCGCTGGCTCTGAGATTAATGGATCTGCAAAGACAAATCTGTCGGCAGGGATTAGAGCACCAGATTAAAATGGATGGCATTACAGCAATCATCTCATTAAGTATCGCAAATTAATTGTAATCCGTTACGAGCGCTTAAAATCATACTAATCAGGAACCAGACCAGTGAAATAGATGTTAAAGTGATGACATGTACTCTGATTGTGAATATGATCATACGCTTATTGTGGACTCATATTTTGCACAGCGTTAATTCATGGTGCGGTCGCAGTGGGTGGTAACGACAGCTTTCCACGTTGTAGTTTGTACATATGAATTAATTAGAAATCAGATTCTATTTATATTTAGAACAAAGTAATCTTGAAACTGAAACTACTGAATTGCTGTACTAATATCAGGAATGCTTTAGTTTTTTTGGTCCATAATTGAAGTCTTCTGGACTGAAGTATATCATTGACTAACAGTTAAAGGGAGAAACAGTGTCCCTGCTATTCCAATTAATTCCTCGCATGACAGCATAGAATTTGACATATACTATGGATAGATTTACCAAATATAAATGACTAATAAATTGATATTTACTTTATCTTAAAGGTGCACTTTGTAGTTTTGGGGAAGAAATTTAAATCACAGGAGAAAGAGAAAGATCTTGATTGGGCCTCAATGAACTAAATAAACAAACGGACTTTAAAAGACGACACAGTTTCATACTGTTTTTCTTTGTTTATATGTGGTGGACCCCGCCACCTCTCCAGCTTCAAACAGTGTTCTAGGACCCTAGTTTTCCTCTGAGAAGAGATGGTTTATTCAGTTAAATTTATGAATTTGTATTATTACCTCATTAATGTTGTGAAGATTAAAATCTGAGTTTGAATTTCTCCTCCGAAATGACATGGCGCCCCTCTAAATCGTGGTCCAAGGGGCCCAACAGCAAACACCTGCTTTGTTTAGATGCAAAATGGGGTCCGAGAGCAGATGTCATATTCTGATGAAATGTAAATAATCAACGACTGATTACCCCCGTTTCTAAAAACATGAATGTGACGTACAGTACAGAGTTTCCTCAATACCAAAGCACGAGACACCACTAACCATTTTCTTCTGCTCCGTCTGAATGCTGCCTCCGAATACAGAAAAAGAAATGTCGTTTTGATTCTCGAATCATCTGAAATATATTTTGTAATTATATAAATGCACTGTTACACTTTTATCATCAGATATTTTGTCATTTCTCATTTTCTGTTTGTGTCACATGTGTTGTCCAACCTTAATTCATCAATCATGCCCCCCGAATTCTCCACAAACATATTTTTTCTGCGAAAGGCTGCCAGATTAAATGATGAATCGTGGTGTTGAACCAGATCTGTAATCATGGGTCAACAATTACTTTCACCCCACAGTAGCCGAAGTGAATCGTAACTATGTGTATGTGTCCCGCATGTATAAACTAATGTATGTAGCCTACTGTATGTTGTTTCATTCATGATATTCATGAAGACAGAGAGCAAAGCACTGTGGGAGAGCGGGATGGTTGGGTTAAAAAAAAACCTGTCTCTGCTGGGATTAACGTTGAGAACATTTCACTTTGTCTGTAAGCGCATACTGTAACTAAATGTGTGGGTTATGGGGCCGAAAGTAATGTATGAATAAAGAATGTGCATCACCATCCAGACGTGTCGGTTGAGAGTCATGGAAGTGCAAATTCTTTATCAATGCTGCCGGATGGACGTTGAAGTAAATAAGTTACATCTCAGCAACAAAGCCGGACATAGACATGAAAACTATTACATACAAACAGGTGCACAGACAGTAGATGTACGTTATATAAAGCAACAATGGACACTAACATAAATGTCAATGTACGAGTCAGGTGGGAAATTATAAGCAATACAAATAGTGCAGAAGAAATTAGAAAATAAATACTGAGTGCATCAAATGGTTGATTATGCATATTTTCTCCTGCTTCTTACACTAATTTACGATTCATAGATCTGTTGGGTTTAACCGAGAAATGAAAACAATGTGCAATATGTTTTTCTGAGGTGATGAAAAGTTTACATTTTGGAGGGAAAGGGGCACTTACATGTTTTGCCACTAGTTACTGTAGTTTTTAGATCAGCAAAACAGCATTGAAGACGATAAAAAATCAGATTGAGGACGATTTGCACTGAATACTGAACTACTGAGTGCACTTCCTGTTCCTGAACAACGTAAAATTAACCTTTTGTTTTGAGTTTATTGCTTTTTTCCTTTATATTTATTTGCTACTGTCGACCCAACAGCAGAAGTTGTTAAAAGCTTTACACTGGCAACATTTAATGATAATATTCCAATAGCTTATCAATAAGTGATGGGTATAAACATTTTGCATAATGAGTATGTTTACTTTTTTATATTCTAAGTTCATTTTGCTGCCGGTGTTCTTTCTGCGTACCTTAAAAAAACAGGATTTTGAATGCAGCATAAAATAACAAATACATATATTACAGCCTTAGGTTTTTAATTGAAAACTCCTGAACTCATAGACCTACCTCAGAAAAATTGTATTTCTGGACAGGACTCTGCTGCTCACATTCATTTTCACAGCCTTTATACTGTAATAGGAGGAGCCTCCTGAAGGGCTCGTCATGGTGATAAAAACTGCACTTTCACTTTTATTCTTAGAGACACATTGGAGCTGAACCACTGCAACTAGCTGCATTTGACTGAAACACTTCTACTTGCAGGTGAGTTTGATAATATTCACCTGCATACTGCTAAAGTCAGATTAAAACATTAACAGCTCAGAGCGGTGATGTTGGTCCGTTATCATATATAATTATAGATTGATGATTTGTGGATTTTTTGCTTCCTTCTAGTGGATAATGGATTGGTTTCACTTTCTTCTTGAGGCTGAAAGCACGTGAACGTTTGAAATATCATATGTCACATGAAAACACTTCTGGTGTTTTTTGAGGAAACTATGCATCATTGGAAATCTGTCATTTTGTGTTAAACACATTGAACGACTCGTATGCACAGCAGGCTTTATTCAAGGATGCAAGGATTGCACTTGCCTTTATCAGGGCGTTGCCTGAAGCTGTTTCAGCTTAACTGCCATGTGATCATAACATCCCCATAATTACCAAGTATACAGAATATGAAGGCTTCTTTATCAGTCATCACTTTGATTTGTTATCCTTTTAATGGAGAATAAATACAGCAGACTCAAATATTAAAAACTCTTCCATATTATCTAATCACACTGCTGCATCCTCAGGTCTTCCCTCCGTCATGTCTGCCATCAAATCCAGCCTGTCTAGAGATCAGCAGAGCAAGTTGCTCTCCCTCCTCGGTCACGTCAGACTCCACCTGCTCTACAAAGCCAGCGTCCACGGCTTCACCGCTGCTGCTTTCCACGGCCGCTGTGACAAACAGGGGCCCACCGTCATCGTCGCCTACAACGCTGCTGGGTTCGTCTTTGGGGCTTACACCTCCAAGGACTACGCCCAGAGCGGTGAGGGCGTCTGTGACGAGCAGGCCTTCCTCTACAGCATCAGTGCACAGGAGAACAAACCACTGAGGGTGGCAGGTATCAGCGGACAGTGTGCCTTCACAGATGTAGGCACAGGTCCGAATTATGGTGCTTTGGTGTTCCTGCATGAGGACAAACCCGCATTCCAGTCCAACCCGGGAACAAACTTCCACTTTCAGGCTGCAGCGCTGCACGGAGACGACTTGGTGCTGACTGAGTTTGAAGTGTATCGAGCTGAAGGTGTGTGACGATTAGCACTGACTCTTATTGAATAGAAAGTTTATTTTATCCAAACGCCTGCAGTCAACCTTTCAAGCACATAATTGGTCCTTTTTTTTAGCAAGTAAACTGACAAAGAAAGGCAGTTTCTTACAGTGGTCTCTGGTAAATGCCGTCATGTTCAATGACTCTATTTCCATTTATTTTCACTTGCAGATTTAGGAAGTCTCCTGCCCAAACCCTGGAGGAAAGTGCAGTGGACTCCTGAGTATGTACACATTAAACTTTTAGTCCCAGGAACAAGTTTTCAAGTAACTAAGAGGTTCCTTGGCATGTGATTCACTGTTGGACTCACAAGTGCCTTCTATGGTCCCCCTATGGTAGATAAAACAGCATAAACTGCCCCCTGGGGTGCACAAAACATGGCAAAGTGCGCTCACTAGGAATATATCATAACTTTCTGTATGGTGGTGAAAATGAAACGCTGCAAGTATTCAACCAAGCAAAGTCAGCACTGCAAGCCCCAACCTGTGCAGAGAGTTTTCAGGTGGTGAAATAATATCCCTGGCGCTGATCTGTGCAGCCATGCCGAAGTGTTCTCCAGTGTACTAACGTGCACCGTGGCAAACTCTGCTCATTATCAGCTAAACTATCCAAACCCTCTTTAGTTACCGTCTTCATGGTGTTTCTCTTCCCTCCAGGAAAAAGCAGCAGCTGATGAAGAAGATTCAGAGCTATCAGTCTGACATTAAAACAGTTAGACAAGCCCGGGTGGCGTTGGTGGGGCGCGTCGGGGCGGGCAAGTCCAGCTTCTTCAACTCCATCAGCTCAGCATTCCGAGGCAACATGACGTCCCAGGCCATCGCCGGCACAGCAGCCAGCAGTGTGACCACTCAGGTACCAGCACAGGATCTTTGACTCTTCAGAGGGGCCTGGTCCCTACGTAGGGTAAAGGGTCCAATAAAGGTTTCCATTCATTGACTGCTTGCAAAGATGAATGAGTTTGTTCGATTTAGTTACACTTCATGTCTCTTGTGCAGTTCCGCACCTACACCATCACGGCAGGGAAAGGCGGTGAAGCCCTCCCTCTGATCCTGTGTGACACAATGGGGCTGGAGGAAAAACCTGATTCTGGTTTGGACATTGAGGACTTGGTCAACATCTACAAGGGTCACATAAAGGATCGCTACCAGGTCTTCTATATAATTAATTATCTACAGTTTCTGGTGTGACTGATTACGTGGTCCTAATGATTCTGCCTCTTGCTTCATGTTCGTCCTCAGTTCAGTCCCTCCACTCCGATCCTGGCGGATGCTCCAGGCTACAGGCAGAAAGTGACTCTGAACGACAAGATTCACTGTGTGGTTTACGTGGTCGACGCCAGCCAGGTCTCGATCCTCACACAAAAAATGATCGACAAGTTCGCTGCCATCAGGAAAAAGACCAACCAGCTGGGTGAGGAGTACAATAATGTTATTTTAGCATTTTTTAAATGATGTTTTGTTCTAATTTGTGACAAAAACTGAGGCCTAAACATATGAACTGTATTTCTTTCTTGCTGTAATAACTCACTTTCCTCCTAGGGGTCAGTAAGCTTTCACTTTATCTTTCCATCTATTTCAAATCTGCTCTTTTCTTTCTCTTCTGTTCTCTCTGGCAGGACTTCCTCAGATTCTGTTGATGACCAAAGTAGACGAGGCCTGTCCGCTGGTGGCAGAGGACTTAAAGAATGTTTATCACAGTGTTTTCATCCAGAGAAAGGTAAAATAGTCAAGATGGAAACCTTGTTCTTGTTTGATTTTTATAACTTCATCTATCTACATTTCTTTCTTTCTTTCAGGCCCGGGAGTTGAGCGAGTCTCTCGGCATCCCCTTGTCCTGTGTGCTGCCGGTGAAGAACTACAGCGAGGAGCTGGAGCTGGACCAGGACACTGACATACTGCTGTTTTATGCCGTGGAGCAGATGCTGAACTATGCAGACAGCTTCTTTGAGAACCAGGTTGTTGAGGACCAAGAGGTGAATGATCAGGCAGAGCTCTACAGGTCCAGTGATATCAAAGCAGACTTTTCAGGACGCATTGTTTGAAAGGCAGAAACTCAAACTAATGAGTCGGTTGGTCGTATTCAATTAATGCATGTCTACAGGTTAATCCATTTATTTGTGGTTGTCTTTAATAGTCAGCAGTTTACATGCAACATCTACTACATGTCCTTCTTGGGGGCCTCAAAGTGAGATGTTTTTGCTAACGTTGAGATTCAGACGTCTTGAAATGTTCAAAGATTATGTTTATACATTTCGCTTCTAACTGGGTTAATTTAGCCACTTCAGTTGTTGTATTTTCGCGTACTATTTCTTTTTTGCCATGTTGATGCACGTTTCAACAGATTTCATCGACTTTTTTTTGCATATTTCAGGTTTTCTAATAAAAATATTGTGCGTCTACACACACTGTTGTCATTATCCAGTCACAAAATGGAAATAAAAGGACAGATGTCAGATAATGACTTGTTTGGCGGTTGCTTTGTCAGCAGGATTACATGGAAACTACTGAACAGATTTTCACGATACCTTGAGGGAGGATGGGTGTCGGCCCATTAACCTTTTTAAAGGGATGGATCCAAAACCTTTTTTTACTCTCACTTACTTTTACATGGTGAGATAAAGTGTTTTTTTAACAATTTCGTTAGCTCCTCTGGGAATAATAGATGGATCTTGATGAAAAAACAAAACAAAAACACATGTATTTAGGTGGCTAGTATCTATGAGGTCATAGATCCCAGAGCTTATGTACTTTTGGTGGCAGGGTCTGCCACATGTAAACAAACTAAAACAGGACAAAGTCGTGTTGTCCTTTCAGAGCAGTTTGTTCGCGCAGTTTATTCAGTCATGAAAACAAATAAAGTTTGTATATTCGGTTTGTTAAGGCATTGTCTTCCTATATCGACATAGTGCACCTTTAAATTGTGGTTCAGCAGTTAAAAATTGGTTTAAAATTCAGAGTGATACAGTTATCAAGGTTGATATTGGAATAACCTTTGGGTATTACAGTTTTATAAAAGCAGGAAGGTTTATGCAGCCTTCTCCTCCCCTCCCTCAGCCACTAGATGTCAGTCATAATTTCATAACCTCTGGTCTCCAGTTATGAAAACTTGGGCTGTTATGAAAAGATGATAAACTGATGTTGCACAACTGCTTCCGGTCCAGCACGATCAGGAAACTGTTGTTCTCAATTAGCTGATTTATTTATTTTATTTCCCCCCTGTGGTTATTTGTGTACATGCATAGATCAAAAAAAAAAGTCAGAATGACGAAGCAGAAGTCGTGTGAAACCATCCCCTGAATGCAGCCACACAATCAAATGAAACCACCAGGTCCACATGACAGAGGGCAGACGTCGGCTTTCCCTCGCAGCCAATCGCAGGAGTCGTGCAGTTTCGGTGCCGCCCCCTTCTCTCAGCTCCCGTATAAAGAGTGTCGCAACGTTGCCAACAACAAACACTCGAGCAGAGCCTGGACACGCACACTGAAGAGAGACTCAAAACACATCACTCACCAACATCATCACCTTTAATTTCTCCTCTCTCTGGGATTAATTTCGGATTTGCAGAAACATGATTCCCGAGGAACGCTGCGGCTCCATCGAGAACAGGTGAGATTTTTATTTTCACTTCAGCTGGAGTTTTTATGAGCTTTTTTTCCTGAGACATGTGCGTAAAATCATGCGCTGGACAGGAATGCTTGCTGTCCTTTGACCTCTTTGCGTTGCATGAAGCTGATGAAGGGAGCTCGGATTATAGCCGGAGTGCAGAGATTTGCAGCAGCGCACACTTAATATGTTTCAAACATCTTACATTTGACATATCAGATTACAACTTTAAAAGCTGCATATGCATAAATCATTCTTGAGCGTTTAAACATAACATCCCTGTCATGCTAATTTTAGGACTTGATTGCGCAATACTGTGCATGCATGTTGCCCACCCTGCAGGGAGGCTGCATGTGGACGGCTATATTTATTTATAGGAGGCTTGAAGTCAATATTTTATGAATAACACGAGTTGTGCATCAGGAAAGGAAGATTCTTTTTCTTTGCCATGCCTGGGAGAGAAGGCATCTTTAAGACCAAGCTGCAAAATAACCTGAAATGTTATAATGAAATGTACTTTTGGTGTCTTGTAACTTTGACAAGATTTTACTTCAGTATTATAATGATTTATTTAAAAAAAAAAACTGCAGCAGGTGTCTGACAGGACCAGTGTTCAATCGTGTATTCGATTACACAACACATAAGGCTGATGGTTCTGTCTGTCCCTCTCAGGATGCAGTCTGTGGGTCTGGCTCTGGAGGAGTTGCTGGTGACGGCTCAGAAACAAGACTGCCTGACTGTTGGCATCTATGAATCAGCCAAACTTCTCAATGCGTGAGTTGCATCTACCTCAAAGCGCCCCTAGAGCAGAAAATAACTCCGTCCCACACATAACTCATCCGTAACTTTTTTTTTCTTCTCCTGTCCTCCCTCAGAGATCCGGACAGTGTGGTCCTGTGCGTCCTGGCTGCCGACGACGCGGACGACGTGGCGCTGCAGATCCACTTCACCCTGCTGCAGTCCTTCTGCTGCGACAGCGGCCTCACCATCCTGCGGGTGTCGGGAGTCCGGCGGCTCCAGCAGCTGCTGGGAGCCGCGGATGCCAACAGAAACCAGGAAGAGCTCAGGGACCTCCACTGCATGCTGGTTACGGTGAGTTGACTCAGTCAGCAGAACAGCAGCTCTCTCTTATGTAACTGCAAGGCCACAGTGGGAATGTAACCTTGCAGATTATTTTCATGCCATGGTTGAAATGCTGCTCCACACTTTTGGCTGAAGTGATTTTTACTTTGTGGAACTTTTCAAACAATTTCATTGTAGCAAAACCTTTCTGCAGACAGAATTCAACCGAAGCCTGAACGTGAATTTGATGTGTTTGATTCCCCAGAACCCCCAGGCTGATCACTGCAGGCTACAGGAGGTGGGGACCTACTGCCAGGAGAGCCGACGCCTGGACCAGTGGGTGCCCGAGCTGGTCCTGCAGGAGCGCTGAAGGGGGGTCCGGCGCCCACATGCATGAACAGAAAAACAAAACAAAACAAACGGGAGCTTTCTGGGTTCAGATACTCATGAATCGTCGTTGCTCGTGCGGGGGATCGCCTGGAGAGGACCGGACTGGGCCGGGCCGTCCTGACTGGCGACCAGCAGGAACCAAAGGACTCGGTGACTTGTGACAAAGTCAGAGCGGAGACTGGTTCACGAAATCTGCTTTGTGCAAAAGATACAAACAGAAAATCAGATTCCCACTGTCAGTCAAACAATAACTAGATCCAAGCTTCTGTTTTTGCGCTTCCGTTCGGGTGTGACCATCAATCAGAGGAGCAGTGGCGCTGCAGAAAACGTGCCCACACCCCAACCTGGAATACCTGTGCGGTTTTCTTCGGACCCCACAGGAATGCTGCAATGAAACTATGCCCAACATTCCTGCGTATTAGGACATGGGAGAGTCCTTGGAGAGGAAGGTGTGTGCGAATGCGTGGTATGTGCGCACAATGCACGCGTCTTTCTTTAGCAAAAAGACTTTGGGCGTGCGGCGGCTGTGTGCATTCTTTAAAAAAAAAAAGAGCAGCCGTTCCTGCGGAGGAATCGTCGCCATAGAAACTGAAATGGAAATGATGTTTGAGTTTGGGTTTAACGCCCCCCTCCCCAAAAAATACATGATGATGACTTTGGGTCTGCAGAGTGAAGTGTGTCGACTGTAAATTCTCATTGTGCTGCAACAAGAAGTCACAGTTCAGTGTCTCTGTGCTGCTTCTTTGATAAAAATGCCACCATGAGCTGTAATTTATTGACTGTGTGAGTTCATTGTCTATTTATGGTCTAATTTTGTGCTCAATAAATTATTTGTCTTCATAACTCACGGGCTTGTGTTGTCAAGATGTCTGCGCTCAGATTTCAAAACAAAAGCAAATGCGTGCGTAATGAAACCGGAGCTGCAGCTGAGTCACGCAACTCCAGTCAACACCTGGGTTCAAGTCGGGGAAAAAAACATGCGTACGGGCCAAGGTCTTTGTCAGGAGCATTACACTTTTCTTTGTGGTAAACAAAAGTCTGTGAAGAGAGGGGAAACCGGGGTGGAGACAGAAACTCCTCTGCGGTGGAATCAAACAGGCAAAACAAGCTGATGCGGACCTGCAGTTCCTGCCAGTCGAGCGGGTGGAGGGTGGGAAAAGCCTCAGGAATGATGCTCGGACAGTTTCTTCCCAAGCAAATTTCCTTTCAGTTTTATTTCATGTCACGCTAGGCAGTTAAACCTGCACATGCAGCCGAATCATTTTCAAAACGCGTCCCGGTGGAACCCCACCCATGACGCTCTATCTCCACATGATCAGGTGTTTCTGTCCTCCCCTGTGCCCTCTTTTCACTCTGTTTTTCGCTCCCCACTCCACCCTCCGCTCTCACATGTCTGCGCTCGGCTCAGACTGCACAGCAGAAAGAGTGGGAACATTCAGGCACATGGACCTCCCATTTGTTTACCACTGGCTGGACAGGGGCGTGACAGAAGAGGGGGGACGCACCTGTGATTGGCTGCGCTCCATCCACCCTCAGTGCGATTGGCCTGGTCTCGCAGAGGGGTTGGTTTGAAACTTGGAGGAAACTCGTGACTGTTGAGTCAGTGCTGCAAAGGGCAGACAGAGCCCGAGACGGAGGGCCTGCAACAATGACATTCCTGTCAAATTATCCAAAATGGGAGGTTTAAACTAGCCGTGATCTTTTGTTTACTCTCTCTGCAGCAAGTTCCCATCTTTGTACTGCACACCCTGTACCTATTAGAACACAGAGCATGTGTGTCCATGTGCATTGTGTACCTCCACACAAAAAAAACACCTCCTACTCAAGACTGCCAAACAGGAAAATAAAAACACAGATTAATCATTTGCAAGAATGAGAGTCATGCTGGAAGAAGCTCTGACTCATGCCACACTAATGTTGTTATATCGGAGTTATCAGATGTGAGTTTCTGACTTGTAATAAGCATATTTTCAACTTTGAAGTCCTAAATATGAGCCAGAAATTCAGCCTTTTCTCCATTATATCCAATTTGGCCTTAGCTAATGTGGTTTAAAGGACTGAAAAAGCCTAAAATAAGAAATATATGATAAATAAATAAAGTTAAAAATGAATAAATTAATAAATCAAATGAAAAATGAGTGGCAAATTAAATGAATAAATACATTAATACAAAGGTAGATAAAAACAGAGGCAAATTAGAACAAAAATGTCAATTTGTGTCAAATTTTATAATTCAGTTAATGCCTCCATTTATTTTAAATGTTGTTGGTGTATTTAATCCCATATCAAGTTTTTTTTTTTAAATACATGTATTTATTTTGTCATCATCAGTCCTCCATAATGTGGAAGTTCCAGATCTATGTATGGATGCCTCGCATGAATCAACGGCATCATTATGAGAAACAAATTTAAAGGACATGGCGTATATAGCTGATGTTTTGCGGACTTTTTACCATCAGCACATCTTAGCAAAGGTAACGCTGAGGGGATGGTATTGCAGGTGTTTGGCCATAAACCAAAGTCTTAAATGGATTTTGACCAGATGAAGACACCAAAGGTAATATTAAAAGTTCACCGATTGGTTATGTTTGTGGTCAAAGTTGGCAACCTCACGGTCATCTGGGAAACATGAATGTCTTCAGAAAAAAACTCCAGTATTTCCAGTAGAACATGTAACACAAGAACGTTTGTTATTATATCATCTTTTTATTAATGTTATCTACTTCTCAATATCATCTTTTTAACAGCAATATCCACAAAATATTAACAGTGTGCAAGAAAACATGAGTTATGGCACATCAGAGAACAGTTACAAAAAATAGATATATTTTCTTCATAATCAATCAAGGCAAAAAGATACATATACTGTATGCATACACAGGAGATCAGAACACAAAGATGAGTCTCGGGAAGGGCTCAGAGCTGATTCAGCGATGCAAGATTTCAGAGGTCAGCCGGTGAGGAGCCTCAACTCTCCCCACCTGACCTGAAATCCATTTCACCGGGCTCGCTTTGCGTCACAACACCAGTGGATTTCCATCTCGAGCCGTGTGTTCTGCTTTGACACTGTTCATTCTGTTGATCTGATCACCCCCAAGACCAGCATTAACACAATATACGCCACTATAAGGCAAACTAATGACCGGCCAATCAAATTGTCAGTCGAACAGGCAATTCAGGCCGACTGTCTCTGATTGTACGCCCAACCAGCTATGGAATGATTGGAAAAAAATAAAACAATAATGATAAAAAATAATGTCTGTCAGACAACTCTAGGACAACATCAGTGTGTGTGTGTGTGTGTGTGTGTTGATATGTATGCGTGCTGGCAAATCTTTTGCAGTTGTAACTCTCTTTGACGGTAGCTGCATCTTGCAAAGGAATTACAAGGAACTGTGTTTCCTTTTCTATGAAGTAGCTATTTCCTCAATCCTACAACGGTTCAGAGAAAGGTCAGAGAGAGAAAGTAGTTCCTGGATTAGTAACAATGAGTTATTTACTGCCCGTCACTGCAGGTTGCACACTAACCATCGCTTCAAATATCTCTACAGATGAGACACAGGAATTCATTCAACTTAAAGTAATAGTTTGGAATTTTTTTTTGTTTAGCTTAGCTTAGCTTAGCATAGCATAGCTTAGCATAAAGACTAGAAACAGGGGGAGACAGCTAGCCTAGCTCTGTGAAGAAAGCTCAAGTGGAACTAGGACTTCTTGGATGCACTATTAGGTTTTATTTCAATGGCAGCTTTCTGTGTTCAAGACGCGATCAGCATTCAACTTTTTTGAAATCACTACGGTTTCACCGAATGCCGATTCATCTCTGACGGTGAAGAGTGAACCTCAGGAACTTGCTTCATGTTTTCAACACACACCACTTAGTTGCAGAAGCCATTGGAACAGAGGCTAGGCTAGGCTAGGCTAACCAAATCTGGCAACTTTCACCTCTAAAGCCAGCTAATTAATTGTTTAATCTGTACGAGGACCAAGGTGTGGTTTGTACGGAGGGGTTATAAGCAGGACTATTTCTTCGCCTGGTGGAAGGATTTCGTTGAGCCTCTGCCGCTTGCCGGGCAACTTAATAATGACACGACTCCAATTAGAATTAGCTGGCTGTTTCCCTGTTTCGAGGGTTGAAGCTAAGCTAAGCTAACCTGCTGCTGGCTTTAGCTTCACACTGAAGAGGCAGATATGAGAACGGTTATCGATCCCTCTCATTTAACTCTCTCTATTTCCCAAAATGTCAAACTATTCTTTTTGGTCTCTAAGGCTTAAATGTGTGGTGGAAATAAAAACTGCTAAAACAATGTGGCTGAGTCAGACACGAAGCAGAAAAAGAAAATGTTTGCAGGAAGAGAATTTGTCATCCCTGTGACTGTTTCGGGGGGCTACGATTGGTCATCGCGTCAAAAAATAGCTTCCCACGCTTCAGCTGAGCAACTTTAGCTTGTGACAGAATCCTTTTCCACTGCTCTGACCTCGGACTGATGAAACGAGAGCGAGCGGAGGCCATGCGTCCTGCTCTGACTCACACGGCGTCACATGACCTCTCCTCCAGTCAGGCTCACCCTGACCTGGAATTGCGGGGCTTCAGTACAGTAACATTACTATGTGACACTCTGCACAGCACCCGAGGCACTGTGTGTGTTCATACACACTGCCTCTGACACATACACACACTCACTCACACTCACACACTCACACAAATGCGTGCACCTCTATTTTCTCTCCTCTGCCCACCGCTCTGCCGAATCATCCTTTTTAGCTACCAAACACGAGCAACCCCCACACACATGCACACACACACGCACGCCCTCAGCCCTCTCCGTGGCCGCCCTCCAGCTCCTGCTCGCTCTGTGCTTTGAGAAACGGCCGTCTCTCTCTCTCACTGTTTGGAACAAAAGACAAATGAGTGATGAAGCCGGGCTTTGTATTAGGGAACCGTCGCCTACGTCAAACAAACAGCGATGCTAATTAGCAATTTGACCCTGATTTGAATTGTAAATTAGTCATTTCTTTTTTTTATGTAAGAAATTTTCACATTTTAGGAAATGTGCTCACTCGCTCTCTCGCCGCGAGAAAAATGTGGATTTCTCCCTCGTGTCTGTGCCGTAAATACGAAGCTAAAGGCAATAGTCGGTTAGCTTGGCTTAGCATAGAGACTGCAAACAGGGGAACTCTTTAAACATTTAGCCCGGCTCTGTCTAAACTTGACCAAAAACATTTGTCTACCAATAGCTTCACTCAAATAGCTACAAACACTGGTTGGTGTTAATGTGGCGAGCTAACAAATGCCAGTTAACCGCTAGCTAACATAAAGGGTTACATTTAATTCAATGCAGTAAAAATGCTACGAAAAGCTACTTTTTGGAGATTAAGACTTTTTTTTTAAGACAACCCAAACTGCGATGATTCCTCAACCTAACCAAACAGCGACCACAGGATGGCGGTCTGGTACGTGCGTTGGTAGCGGTGATACATGGTTGTTTAGGGAGACACTGACAATCAGTGTATTAAGTTGTTGGGGTGTGTCAGCCGTTTCCAGTCCAATTTTTGCTATGCTAAGCTAACTGGCTGCAAATCGATTTAGGGTATGGACACAAAAACCTTTTTTCAATGTGCCGTTTTTGTAAGTTGTCCTCAGCGGACTGTCTGCTTTTCAAACTGTGTTGCCGCTCAAGACAAAAAAACTCACCCTGACTCCCAGAAGTCACAGGTGGCTCGTATTGACCTAGTGATTAAGAGAACAGAAGAGCAGTGGGTTCAGCTCCCCCGACAGTCCATCAGCAGCAGTAAGCCCTGTCCACATGGCTCCACCCTGCTCTGTCACTGTATGTCTCTCCTGACAAAAAGCCTCAACTATATGCTCGCATGTAAATACACGACAAAGCACCTTCCTTTCAGCAGCAACCGCCAAAAGCAGCTCTCAATGGCGAGCCATACCGCTCCTCGATCGAACCTTAAAGAAACAACTGCAAGAGCGAGGGGGTGTGCGCTATGTGCGTGTGTGCGTTGTCCTCGTTGCCCGTCGACCACCAAAACCAACGGAAAACTTGCGGGCTGCTCTGGTGTTAAAGGAGAGATCAGGAGGTTGGTTTTTTGCCACCGAAATGAGGTCCGATGTTGATTCATCCTCTAGCAGGATATGATCCAAAACCTAACAGGGCTTTTTGTGTCTATCTGGCGTTTCTCTAATATATCCTCATCAGGCGTTTTGTATGTGTATCTGTGGTTCAAACCATCCTCCACTATCTCAGGCCTCTTAGACCTGAATGACGAAAAAAAGAAAAGAAAATGATAATAAATGAAGACAGACATGATCCTGACTGACAGAATAAGAATAAGTAGTACTAAAAAAAATCCAACATCCACAGAGAGGGGGGATTCTGTGTTTTAGATTTTGTATCTTACAAACACTGTACAGGGTAATACTCAACTGACCAGGTTCCATGGACTCCATAGAAAGAAGAAACTCAGAAAATAAACCCAAAACAGCTACTCTTCAACTTATCACTTCTGCACATGTCTGAAAGAAAGTTTATACACTTAGTTTGTTTCTCTTGACTTCATTATTTTTTTTTCTTTATCACGTCGTATCACGTCAGTTTTTACAATCAAGTTTGGTTTGTCAGAGAGGAGGAGGAGCATCGCGGAGGAGAGGTGGAAAAACCGAGGGGGGGGACGCTTGCTGGCTCTGATCCAGTCCCCGACCAGTTTTTTAAGCTCACATTAAAGCGAGCTCTTCTTACTGGAGAGGCGGGAAACTTTAAAGACTGGTAAAGCCAGGTTGTACCTATGATAATCTGATTTAAATCCAAAGTGTATCCCTCTTCTCTACTGCAGAGGCAAACAAAACAAACGCCTCCATCTTTTTCTTCACTTCACTTCCAATTTATGACTGGAGAAGGCGGGAAAAGGGCGCTTCGCTTTTAAACTTTTTGTCTTCTCCTCCAGCATTGAGGTCCTCACAGACTGATTCTCAGTCTGTCTACGACCTCGCCCTCTCTCAGGGTAAAGCACAGGGAGGCTTGATGTACAGTAGAAACCTTTGTTTAAGATCCTAGCAGGTATCTGGTTAGGTGTAACCCCCTGGATCACAACCAGGCCCCCCTGTTGTTTCATTAGCATTTAATGCCAGACAGGAAGAGAAACCTGATTGGCCAGGGGCGACACCTGCGTCAAAGCTAAACATTGGAAGAAAAAAAAAAAGTACAGTTTTATCTATTCTGTTAAGTAATGCTTCAACAAAATATCAAAACATACATTGTTCACAAACGAGTATCTCTTAAGAAAAATGCAGTAAACGTCCAGGGTTAATAGCTTGAGTTCTGTGTAGAGCGGTTCACTACGTTACCCTAATAGGTGCAGATCTGAGGTCAGCCCGGACATCGATTTTTAAACCAACAGCAGCTGCGCTGAAGCTGCTGTGGAATCGGTGACGGCAGATCCACATCTAGAGACGACTTTCTGTACATGTTGGCACAGCTGGAGGTTTGGCCAAAGGCTGCAGACGGCCATAGTGAGGCCACAGGCAGAGAAGGTCTGTTCATACAGGTTCTGGGTGGGAACATGCTATAGCCCGAGAAAGGCAAAGGCTTCAGCCGCTCGCTCCAAAACGACCTGCCATGATTTTAGCACTGGCAGGCCTGAGGGCAAAGCTCCCAGACCTCTTTTTTTTTTAAACAGCCTTTGAAAAATAAAAAGCATTTTTACTGAGCTTTTAACGGGACACCAGCTCGCGTTTGGCACGAGTGGCAGGAGTGCCTACCATCCTTTTAATCTGTTGCCCACATGCATCCTCCCACTCCTTGCCTATGGCACTGCTGTCCATCCTTCACCCAACCCCCTTACTTCATGACAAAAGAAGGAGAGAAAATCCCAGCTTCCTACCGATTATTAATGTCCCAATCCCTTTTTTGTTTTCAAGTTCAACTGATGCTTGTAGTTAATTTACCAGCATACATGAATATTACCAAAGCACCTTGGATCATACTCAGTGATATACTGATCTCAGCCACTGTGAGCACAAGAAAACCTGCCCCCTAGCTGTGGCTCAGGGGTATGGCGCTTTTCCAGAGTGGCTATTTTTGGGAGTGTGTCTTGTGTTTGTGTTGTACTAGATGGGCTGCATCAAGTGTGTGTGTGTGTTTGCATGTCTCAGGAAGGATCAATTAAAGTATTGAGCTTGAGAGTGTGTGTGTGCATGTGTGTGTGTATGTATATATGTGTGTGTGTGTGTGTGTGTGTGTGTGAGGGCAGGAGGGATGTAGTGCGGCTATAGGATGATGCAGGGTTTCTTGTCCTTGAAAGGGTTTTCGGAGGTGGGAACCCCAACCAGCAGAGGGTCGCTACGAGCGTGCTGCTCACAGTAGCTCATCAGGTCCGCTGCTGCTTTAGACACCTAGAGTGGGGGGAGGGGGGAGACGAGAGGAGAAAAAAGGACAGGGGGGACAAAGAGAAAGGTATCAGGAGATGATAATCACTCTCACAGGTACGGGAACGCGACAGTGAAGCGCCGTCCCACCTTGATGCGTTCGATCCCTGCCTCGATCCTCAGCTGTTCCACCAGTTTCCTGGCCTGGGCGATATTATTAGTGGTAGACATACTGATCCATCAGACTGCACCAACACAGGAGAAAACTGAATGAGAGAGAGAGAGAGAGAGAGAAAAAGAAAATGTTTACAGTGCCAGACAATGATGGATGATTTCATTAAATATGCACAGAGAGAGGAAAGGCAAGACTCCTCGCCACTAAAAATATACTTGGGAGCAAAGTTTTGCATGTTTGTGAGCAAGCAGGACCAGTTTCAGCAGATCATCCAGGTGACATGCAGGTGAGATGTGAGGTCTGGCTTGCATATAAAATACTTAGATTATGTAATATATACAGAATCTAAAAAAAGATAGCATAAAAGATACATTTGCTGAGGTCGGTCAAAGTTCACAGTATTTTCATTACAGAGGGAAATACTGCAAATAATATGTAATATGAATTTATTGTTTTCATCTGTTATTCTAATCACAATAATTTGATGCATTATTGATCCAATAACCGATAAATATATACTCTAACAATTGCCATTTTCTGCATAATGTGTACTTTTATCTTTGCTATTTCATGAATGATGACACTTTTTCTTAAGTGTTTATTTGAAATGCTACACTGATTTGTGAGCTGTGTCACCTTTAACCTTATCAATAGTTTCTATCAGGTGACCGTTTGGCCTCAGCTGTAGAGTTACAGCACCACTATGAGGCGACCACATGATGGTGCAGCGCTCTCGACGAGCAGGTTCATGGTCAGACTACGTTCAGGATTCAGGAAAACTGAGGATGGGGCCATTTCAAAAGCAGCTTCAACAATATGATCCATGTTTGTCGTCCATATTAAATATTCTTCAAGCTTTTTAATATGTTGTGGTCGGACACAAAGACACACAGAGACAATAGAGCGTTACCTGATGGCACAATCGTGACTGGTTGGCGAGGACGATCTGAGCGGTGCGGCGGACAGTTGCCAAGTCAGGAGCAGGTCAGAGCTGAACTCACATTGGCTTGTCTCTGTGGAGAAGGAGAGCAGGTGAGACGGCTGCTGACGAAAAGATGACAGGCCGACAAACATGTTAAACATCTCAAGATATCGTTGTAGTTTTTTAAAAACTTTATATGGGGGATTTTTTTGTTGTTTTAGTACTGAGAGTGAAATCTGCGTTGAAAGCATCTGATAGTGAATGACTAAGGTTCCTATGACGGCAGCTAAAAACAAGAAAAAAGGTCTTTTCTAATGCCGGTGTTTGGCTTGTAAAAAACATGGCAGTGCAAAATGGCGGGCTTCATGGAAGAGGCCCCCCTTACTGTGGTTTAATGTAGGTGAATTACTAATGTTATGATTTACGTTGCTTGGCCCCTACATTGTGTGACTTACATAGACATATAACATGACATTACAAGACTGAATATTGTTATTTTATCCCAAAGTGTGATCTTGTCCTAAACTTAACCAAGTAGTTTTGGTGTCTAAACCTAACCGAGTGCTGTAGTTACTTTGAAAGTGTAACCTGATATTGTATATTGCATTTATTGAGAGTTAGGTAGAGCGCCATAGTTTGAAGTTGATGGGGAGGATTTGGCAAGTTGGGAGTGAAGATGTTTTGCCCAGATCGTCCTCACTGGACCTTTACAGCAGGACATTTTGATTGGGCATAACTGCTGAATTTGGTTCGAAAAACATCAAACCAACCCACGTTAACAGACATTTCAAGATAAGAACGTGTCGTTATCATAATATCTGTCACCACAACTTCCCAAAGCACCACTGACGCCACCTTACAGACCCGATCTAAGACACAAGGAGCTGTAGAGTCCAAAACTCACTTAAAAAGCCTCCAGTTTATTTTGTTTACACGTCTGTTAGTACAGCGTAGAAGTTTCCCCACCGGTAAGTAAAATCAAAACACACCTCGCTCCTCACATTCATCACCCGGAGTACGTCTCTCACTCTGTCTCTCTCTCTCTCTCTCTCTCTCTCCCGGGAAGAGAGTCCAGCTTTAATTACTCCGACTGTGGAGTAGCTCAGAGATTCATGTCTGTAATTAGGGCTTTTGTGTGTGTGTGTGTGTGTGTGTGTGTGAGAGAGAGAGTGAGAGAGAGAGAGAGAGAGAGAGAGGGAGGGGGGAGTGAAGAGACACCTGATGAAATTCTCCCCTTCTGTCTTTGCACCTTATACTTGTGACACATTCCCTGAACGTGCCCCAGCTCGACCCCTAACTCTGAATCCTAATCCTAATCTTAACCCTGACACAAAATCCCAACTCCAACCAGACCTTTGGAGTCAAAACTGAGCCACTCTTCAGGGTAATTTACAATTGTTATGTTTCAGAGGCCACATTTCTACAAATGTGTCGTACTAACTTTACGGAACATGTTTACGACCGTGACTTTCACATCAGGAGGTGGAGGAGTTAAGCGAGAAAGGTGTTGAGCCGGTGACCACAGTCTGGAAGTTGTTCCAACATTTGTAAGCGACACACCGCTGGAGATTTTTTAAGGAGACCTTTGGACATCTCTAGCCATGCTTGTAGTGACCAAAGCTTCTTTTTTTTGTACGCTTCGGTTTGTTTTTTTGTACCTCACCCTAACCAGAGTATAAGCAAATCGCTGAAAGTTAAACATAAAGTCTCCACATAAAGAAATGTAAAGTTTCAACATCAGCTCCTGTTGATAGTCAAAAAAAGGCATCCGATTGGAAATTATTCGAACAGTGATCTATCCTCTACATGCCTGACCTGAATGTTACCCTAAACATCACGTTTTAACACTGAAACATAACGGTTCACCATCTGAGGAGCTGCTCTTCGTCCCTAAATAGAAGGTGTCAGTCATGTGTCAATGTGTGAGCAGATGTATGTGTTTACTACAAGCGTACACACCTGCAGACACACTTTTCCAGCTCAACATACATTTTCATTATCTGTCAGGAGTGTCCCTGAATCACCTCGCATCAGCGACAACACAAGACTGTATATGAACAACAACAAAAAAGGAGTTGGTGCTCTTATTTTACCGTAAACCCCAAAATAGGATCTGCTTCCTCTAAAAATAACAACTCATTCTAACAAGACAATCTTCCAGAGAGAATAGCTCTTTTTTTTTTTTTTTTTAACAAGTGAGCTGTGAAACCAAATCTAAAGGTGTTTACGCACATATTCTAGTCATATGAAGGTGTCACCTGTAGGGACAGCATCCATAAATCACTTCTCCTCTACACACACACACACCTAACTCAAATCATAAACCCAGTGCTTTCATTTCTCCAGCCTGTTGATTTTTCAAACTTTCTGCTGTGGCGCATTCCGCGCTGACAGGAGGAAGCTGTACCCTTAAAAAGAAAAAAAAGAAAGAAAGAAAAAAGAGAAAAGCAGCACAAACATGAATTCCTGCCCCTCCACGGCCAAATCTCTCCTCTCCTACGCCCCCAGATTGAAAACACTTTCTCGCAAAGACGATGCACAGAAGCAGAAAAACCAACACAAGCTGCTCGTTTGTCACGGCCTGGACCAGAAAAACATCACCAGAGCCGGACAGGGCCCGGCCAGCCGAGCCAGCCGAGCCAGCCGAGCCCACAGCCGCTCTCAAGACGCGCAAAAATGCATCAATCCTTATTGATCCTAGCTGCTCCCGAGCGCCGATCGGGGCCTGCGGTTCGGAGCCATGTCCTCCGCTACAGGCCCCTCGCTCGCTGCTCCACCGTGTGAAAACACAATGCGGGCATTTTGATGGATAGAACAGCATGTCCTCTCTCTCCCATGGCTATCTGCACTCCACACACACATATACACACACACACGGGCGCGCACATACATACGCACAGGCGCGCAGGCACAGGCAGACCCTGTGCACATTATCAAAGCCAGAGATATTTTCCCCAAGTGGAGACCAGACTAGACCGCTTCAGGTCTGCAAAACAGGCCCCTGATTGTTAGCCGTGGGAGCAGGGTGGTGACATGTTTGGAGGGAGGCAGGCTCCAGCAGCCAGTACGAACCCATCCAGCGACAGTGGGCACAAGACCGGAGCGCATGCCTTTATGTTCCGCTATTATGCAAATTGATCGGCATACGGCCTACATCAGCACATAAAAATCCAGAGAGGGCTTCTTTCTTTCTTTCTTTCTTTCTTTTTCTTTCTTTCTTTCTTTCTTTTTGGATACAGTGGCTTGTGCGTCCTCAAGTCCAGCCGAGCTGTAGGAAATCTTCCACTGACCCTGTCCCCAGTCCTCCCCACCCTCTCTGCCGGCAAAGGGCTGGGGAAAACCGGATTCGTGACACTGATGAAGCCCCTCTCCGCTGCAGCCGCCCTCGGTGGCGAGAAGCCGGGGTTGCAGAGGCGCACGGACGCGTTACAATTATCATACACAGGGAGAAAAAATACCCGAATATCTCCAAACTCACCTCCGAATGCGCTGTATTGGTGATTTAAAGGGCCAGATCCGCTGGTTTCTCACCCTCTCTGCTCGCTCACTCCCCGTCTTCACCGAGCCAAACGCCTCCCCCTCCGTTGCCAGTGTCTGTCCACTCCTCTATACCCCCCTCCCTGTTCCCTCCCTCCCTCCATTCCCTTCGCTTCCTCCCTTCCCTTCCTCCCTCTCTCCTTCTCCCTCCCTCCATCCGATCCGGTGACAGCACCTTTAGCACAGGGGCTCCAAAACAAACACTCTCGGATGTTCGCACGCTCAAATCGCACGAATTCATCCAAGAGTCTGGATGGAAATAAGATCCAGTTCCGTCCCATTAGAGAAAGAATGTGCTGCTTTGTTGGGGACCAGCAAGGTCTTGTGACACCCTCCTTAAATTTGGAAAACTGGTGGATGTTTTGAAAAGTAGAACTGGTTTTACTTGCATGAATGAGACATTCAATAATAACTCAATGCTCTCACATTTATTTAACAATGAATATGTTGTTGGATCCCTCCGAAACCTCCTTTCGGAAATTACAAAGGTGAGTGTTCAGTGGCTTCATTTTCCCAACCAGCAGCTTTCACATATGATCTTTTAGTCTATTGTAAATAAAACGTGTGGGCTCAGATTTCAGGCAAATAATCAAACAGTTGAGGACAGACTGCATGAATATTTTCACTGTTTATCAAATGATCTAAGAATCATAAATTATTATGAACTAAATCAGAAATAATATTGTTTTTGAGCTTCCTGAATTCTTTTACAAATAGATTTATTTTTAGATTGAATGTCTCCAATACATTGCTTTATAATGATATACGGTATATTTTAGTTTTAATATAATAGCAACCCTAAATGCACCGAGAAACATATGTCTAATATGTTAAAGCTTATATAAAAAAATCTGTGTTCCTTCTTTTAATTCAATACTTTGTGCAGGATTTGCTGAGAGAAAATAATCATCTTATTTGTGCATTTAATGACATTAAAGTTCTTTATTAGTCACTCTCATAAAACACACATTGTTGTTCACAGCAGCAACAAGACCGTGATAAGAAAGCCGTTCCTCGGCGCACATAAAAACATTTAGGAGTCAGAAAAAAGAAACATGTAGTGCTTAAACCTATAATCTTATACATGTATCAGCTGAGTTCAATTCAAAGGCTTTATTGGCATTAAAGCCAAAGCATCCGTGTATAAACATCAGGACAATTTACAAAAAAATAGGAATAAAACAGAAAAATTAAGAAACAAACGTATTTGAATTAAAAGCGTGTTTGTGCTCTTCTACTTCCGGTGCTGCTCTCCTGTTGTACGCTCCATGTTTGTCGTCATTAACTACATTTCACAGCTCCACCGTGACCTCAATTTATCCAAACTGCGTCCCCCCTGGTCGCGCACATCTGGATCCCCCCACGAGCCCGCCACGCTGCGCTGCCACGCGGTGGCGCCATTGATCCAGCTGCGCTCCCGTCTTCCTCCAGGGAGGTGGTGAGCCGCTCCTTCTATTCCTGGCAGGGCCCGGCGCAAAAAAACAAAAAGAAACACACGCATCCTCCGTCTCCACCGAGCTGTATAGTCCACTCCTCCACACTGTGGGGCTCAGAGTGCTGCAGGATGATTGGCTGAACGGGACGCGGTGTGGATGATGATGATGATGATGATGATGATGATGATGATGATGATGATGATGATGCGTGGATCTTATTTTCTGCACCATATATTTAGTTGTTTTTGTGCAGGTGTGGGTACATCCCGACCTGAACTAACGCTGCTTCCATGCACACACACACACACACACACACACACACACACACACACACACACACAGTCACATCTCCTTCGCTGCTGTACAGGAACCTTCTCCAGCCGCCCGTTATAACCACGGGAGAGCTATTTATAACTCCAACACGGCGCCGCATTGGCCCCGTTTCCACTGAAGTGTGAAATTATGCTGATGCCTGTACATTTCTCCTTCATTTTCTCACCTTTCAGCTCTCTCCATTGGTCTCACTTCCTCCTTCCATTTTGACTCCCCCACCCCTACCCTCCCCTCCCTCTTGTCGAGGAGGCACGGTGGGTAACAGCAGCAGAGCTCTCCATTCTCTAAGAAATCAGCGGTGGAAGCCCATGAGTCACGGCTGAAAAAGAAGCTCTCGGGGCTGACAGAGGTGGCACCCCTCATCCAGCCCTCCCTCACGGACCCCTTTTATTATTATTTTTTTTTGTCTCCTGCTCTCCGCTGTCGTGTGTGTGTGTGTGTGTGTGTGTGTGTGTGTGCTCCCAGGCTCATCTTTGACCTGATGCAAAGACTTTCCTCAGCTCGTGTGCGTGCGTGTGCGTAGGTGTGGAGATGGAGGAGGAGGAGGAGGGGGGCAGCTCTCGTCTCTCTCCTTTGTTATACACTTCAGCATCAGCAGCCAGGGAGACCTCCGTCTGTCGTAACGCATCCCCTTGTCCCCACCAGGGTCACATGATGCGACAACCGTCGTCAACGTCACGCCGTCTCCATGGCAACCGAGCCCGGCACAGCATCCCCAAGCAGATGTTTGGAGGGTTAAGAGAGCAGTGAGAGTGGAAGGGAAAGGAGGAGGAGTGGGAGACTTTGCATTCAGCATCTCGATGTGTTTTTTTCTTTATGTTTGACATGTTTTTGCAGTCAGAAGACGATTTGTTCGAGCTTTAATTGGGGTACATGTTCCTCAAAAGTCAAAACTATAGGTTTTGTAGTAGTCACGGCTCCCCTAAAGTATTTTGTGACAAAGGGTGGCTTGGTGTTGGGTGTATTTACAGCAGCACAGGCTACGATATACATATACATATAAAACACCTGCTTAATAATGTGCAGGATCCCCTTTCTGACCTGTCAGGGCAGGTCGTATGACTTTTGGGGGTGTCCTGCTGTGTCGGGCACAGGGACGTTCATATTGGACGCTTTGCGTCCTGTTATGTGAGCGGTTGGGGCCTCCATGGATCTGACTTATTCCGGTCTACTCCGTCAGATTGGGATCTGGAGAATACGGAGGACAGGTCAACAGGGAGTTGACTTGGAGTGTACTCAACCGTGTGGCGCACATGAATGCTAGGAGCCAAGATCTCCCATCATTGCAAAATGATGCATTGTAAAGTTTTCTTTTTTGGCCTTTAACGACTTTATTGACAGGACTGATTGAGAGCTGACAGGAAACGGGGATGACATGCAGCAAAGGCCACGGGTTTGGAGTCGAACTATGGCTACTGGGGCACCCCAGAATATTGCATTGTAAAGAGGAGATCAGTGTTTCTCACGCCACCCGTCAGAGGTTTTAATGTTGTGGCTAATCGAGGTAGAATAGAATCAAGACATGTTTATAGTGCATCGCTTAGAGTAGAGTTTCTCAAACTCAGACAGGCATATTAGGCTCCCAAGTGGCACCACTGACCAACTTTAAAATAAAGTAATATATGGCTTACTGTTCTTCCAAATGGTTCCTGTTTGGGGCCACACAAAAGTTGAGTTTAGCTCGTAGCTGCGATGGATTTTGACGGCATTATCAACGCTGTTCCTAGGCATGACACCAAATGCGAACGATAGGTGCAACAAATGGGTACTGAGGGTGTGGCTGTCTGTGTGTTTGAATTCAGGTCGACCTCTCACTCAACTCAGCACTCACCGGAGACTTCGGTTCTCCTCTCTGTGATGTTTCGTTCATGTAGTAAAGTGCATTTCCCCTCCAGCTGACAGACACCGAATGTAAACCTTCGGCACAGAGGTCTCCTCTGTGGATCACTGCTGCAGTCACGTCGATAAACAGGAGTGAAGATAAATCCACTTTTAAGTGAGCAAGAGGAGAAAAGTCAAAAAGACGAGAAACACCCCTCAGTTCACATTTTTATTAGGAAAATCATTTTGCAGATTTGATTATTATTATCATCTATATATATATATATGTTATGTTCAGTTATTCAGAGGATGCATCAGCACAGTATATCTTAATAGGAAGACTATTGCTAGAATAAATATCTATACATCATAATTAGTCAAATTAAAAAAAAAAAGTTCCAACGTAAAGAAAAACAATCGAATCATTTACAAAAAAAACAAGTAGTGCTTCAAAGAAATAAAAACCATTTTGCAAAACCGAAGCTGTAAATGCTGCTGAGGAATTTATTTAAAAAATACAAAGATGATTCACAGTTTGTGTCCTTGTTCTCATGCTGGCTGGAACACCAATAGGGACCATGCAGGAATGAAGGGCCAGAGCGACAGGATAGTACCAAACTACATCACCCACAAAGTCTATTTGCCCCACTTTTTACGACCCGCCCTCGGTAAACAGCTTGTGAGGATCTGAGGTCGATCAGACGAGATGTAAAGGGGTGAGCCGGAGAGGTTGACGGGGGTCAGTTTTCCATTCAGCCTCCAACAGTGATTCTCCTCAGATTCTCTGCCTAATTAGGACTGAAGCCTTTTAACCTCGTTGTAATGGAACACATCTTAATTAGACCGGAAAACCTCAACCTTTCACGTGTTTAGTGAGATTTTAACCGACTGCCCTTTGTTTCAGCGTCAAAGGGGTCACGTTTCCCATCCTGCTATGGAAGAACACATGTGAACCTCTTCTGTACAAGACTCTGCAGCGACACGACCAGCGAGTGTCTCCCTGATGACAAACGAGGTGAGGTAAACTTCGCCTGGTCCCCCATCCAAATCTGGAAAAGGAGTTTTTCTATGGAGGCTCAAAGATGTCGATATTAAATAAATTAAAAAAGGACATTATGAAATAAATAATCACACAAATTTCATACAAACAAAATATATGACTAGTGAAATAATCCAAGTTTAAATTAACCATCATCAATAATATTTTATTTTATAGATGAGTTATATAGATTATATAGATTTATATATAGATTCTAAGTTATAATTATAGATGAACTACACAGTATCTATAAATCATTTACAGAGTATAATAAACACTAGTTTGCAACTTCACAATTAACAGTGAAAGAAAACTATTAACTAAATAAATAAAATGTACAATTTATTAAGGATGGTTATCATAAAGTGGTACCGTTTATTTTATAGTCACAATTTCTATCACAGTAAACAAGGGAAGCTCTGATTGGCTCCTGCTTTTGTCTAATTAAGCAGACAGCCTATCATGGGACAAAGACTGTGATAAAACGTGGAGCTATGAATTAAATGTTCATTGGGATTTTGAGATAAAAGCAGAATTTGGAATATGAAAATAAATATAAAAAGCTCTGAATTAAATAAAAATGACCTGCAGTAAAGTCACTGTTGGCTCCCAGGAAGATGATCCATAATTAACAGTGAGTTCTAAAACATTGTTGGATTATTTCAAATGTCTTTTGTTTGTATTGAGTGATACTCACATCACAGTTCTTATTTCATTAATATAATATCAAATGCTTTGAGCCTCCACCGATTTCCTCTATTAAAGTCAATTTGCCGTTTTTCTTGCAGAGAAAATTACAGCACACTTTGGGAAAAAAAAGCCCAAAGTTGTAACGACTTCACAACAGCTGATAAAGGTGACATGAAGCCTCCTGAGCTTCCTGCGTTACTCTGAATCGGACGCTTTGACCTCTTTAGAAGGAGACTGCACCTTCCCACCACAGCATTCTCTCCTCAGCACTCTCTCATCTCTGAAATATGAAGTCCTTTGAACACTATTTACAGCTATCTACAATCAGATGTGAGCAGGGGTCGGCCTTTTTTTCGGTCCGTCCAGGTGCGACCGACTCACAAAAAAACACACAAACAGAAAAGAAACAAACAGAAAAACAGGAGGGGGTGAGATGTGAGAGAAACTCATGATTTCAGAGGGGTGGACGGCTGATTGATGGAGAAGTAGTGCTGAGCAGAAAAAAACAGCCAGTGAGTGAATGAGGCCGGTGTGAATGTGTGGATGTGGTGCTGTTTAGGGCGTGCAGTCAGTCTGTTTTGCCTGCTTTCTATGTATGTGTGTGTGTGTGTGTGTGTGTAGGGGTGTGTCTGAGCAGCACTGGATGACTCATGCAGAAATGTGTAGGCATCCTCCTCTGGAAAAAGCTTCAAATATCTGACAGATGATGGCACAACAACAGCACACGCACATACACACTCATGCAGTGCCAGAATGAAGGGATGCAAATAGGTGGCTGGCTGATTTGCGCACATACGTGGATGCGCTCTTGGTCACACACACACACACACACACAGCAGCAGCAGCAGCGGCAGCAGCAGTGAATATGCCTCATCGACAAATGAGATGGGACAAGCCATGGGAGGACGGGGTGGGGGTTTGGGGGGGGCAGAGGTGTCTGTCCTGATTCATGCCAGCCCAGAAACTCAACGGACGCTCACACACATCCCATGCACGCCTCCCCGCATGCAAGCACATGTAAATCTTATACAGGCCGCGGCCCATATTTTCACACTATCTCCATTAATAGCTCCCCCTCTCCCTCCTTTCTCGCTCCGGCTTGTTTTGTCCATACTGCTCTCGCCACGCTGTCTTCATTGTTTTTTTCCCCCCTTCCCTGCTGTATCATATTCCACACGGGAACATGAGCAACGACAGTCTGCTGTAGACGTCAGCAGAACGGCAGATTGCACAAACACGCCCTCGCAATCTGGCGTTTGCGTGAAGCGACCAGAGGTGTCAATCTGATATTTATGCAAAGGGGTGTACCGGTAGCTACACATCACATCAGACCAGGACTGCCTGATAGATGTTCCAGCTTGTTTTGTTTTTGTTTTTTTTAAGCTTTTTAACCTTTAGATGGACACAATAGATAGATCAAGGCAGAGATCACTCAATCCTTCTAGTATCTTTAAGGATAAATTCACCCCCAAATGATTCAGTTCTGTCATTATCTACTCCGCTCATGCCAATGGAAAGAAAAGTGAAGTTTTGTAGTTCGCAAAACATTATTGGAGCTTCACAGCAAAAGGAGCCTGCAGGTGAACAACTGAAGCAGATTCGGCTTGTTTTAAAATGTAAAAAAAAACAACCAAAAAGAGAAATATAAAATACATTGTGGATTTTCACAACAGTGCAAAGGATGTGACTTTATGCACGGTCTTGAGTGCCTCCGCTAACAGAAGTAGCCAACGCTAGTTTAGAAATGGAGTCCGCTATTTACTTCAGCTGTTTAGAAGGAACACTGTTTTGCTGTGAAGCTCCATACATTTTTTTGGTGGCGGACTTATCCTTTAATAGACTAAAACAAACCAATACAACTTGTTTTTTAAAGATACGAACCGATGGAAAGAAAAACTCAAATGAAAGAGAGTACGAGTGAGCATCCCTGGCATCTAACAGGTAAAGGGTACGTTTACAATGCAAGTTTTTGAGTTTAACAGGACCTCACGTTAGTGCAAAGTACAACACATCGATAACAACGGCTTCATTCCGCTTTCAAAATAAAAGTCAAAAAGTAAGTAACAGCCATGGAGTGGAACCTTTAGTTACATATTCACATTTTGCTAGTATTATCTGATTGATAGATCTGAAGAGTGGAAGTGTCAAATACAATATATCATGAGCATCATTATTAAGCTGTATATTACAGTACATAGCAACATCGAACCTCCTACTGTAACAACATTTCCTGGTTACAAAGGACTTACTCCCATTTTTTTCTTTACATGGGTAACATCTTACTTGAAGCTTTTTTTTTATAAACATTTCATTCAACTATACCATATGCTTATTTACAATAACTACACGTTTGAAATAGTTTTTCCGATGTGGGTCTGTGTGTGAGGGACATTTTACATGGTGCTTATAAATTCATAAGCGAAATCTTCAAGTAAAATGTCACCCTAAAGTGCCCAGTTGTTGATTCTGCTGCACACATAAACACAGAGAAGGAGACAGATGAAAACAGTTGCTGTGCTTTTCCTTTTTTTTTTCTAATATGTGTTTCCAGAGAGATGGACACACAGTTAAAAGGGGGCATCGTCCGCGTCTTTGGGTTTAACAGTACAGGAGCAGATTATCCTCCATCCAAATTGTTGTTAAAACCGCCTGAGAGATGGAGGAAAAAAGCCGACAAATAATCTGAACCCTCCTCCTCTTCCGCGTCCTACCAGCTATACGATCCCTCGGTCGGGGGAAAGGGGGGGTTGACGTCACATTTTCTACTTCACGACCACAGCTAACCCGGTCACATCACGATACCCTGTTGTTCAGCAGAACCACAACCTCATTGTGCCATGTACCGGACAAGGAAAACAGTTTAGACAGAGAGCTACACCTATGGTTTTATGATTGATCCTCCATGTTTAGGACTGGTGGGTGAATGAAGATGAAAATCACACTGAAAAGAAAACAAAATACAAAAAAAAGAAGAAACACAAGAAAATGTACAAATAGATATGTCGGTAAAAAAGTATTGTGCTTTTGGCTGTCCTGTGTACACTGTGTACAATATTCAGAGCTCCTGCGTGAAAAAAAACAAAAAAAAAACATGCACTTTGGGACATACAGTGGAGCTATTTAATGACTCCAGGAGGAAGTTTACATTATTACAAAACAAGGCGAAAACATGACAAATTGTGTTTGTTTGTCTGTGTGTGTGTGTGTGTGTGTGTGTTTATGATCTAAAGTGCAATGTGAGGGCATTTAGGCTGAGTGAGCCCTGTTCGTCATCATGTGTTACTCAGATTAACTTTTTTTCTTGTTTTGCATTTGTGCGCATGCAGTGTGTGTGTGTGTGTGTGTTTAAGCGTGCGATGTGTAGCTCATTCTGTTGCCTGCATGCGCGAGCGAATGAGAACCACCGAAGAACCGAAGAGGAAACAGAATCACCAGTTCTTCAGGTCACACCGAATGGAAATATTTTGTATCCATCCTTGTTTTATTTGAATAATTTTTCCTCTGTGTGCTTTTTGTTTAAGAAGGGACTTTTTTTTCTCTTTACTTATACATGAATTTAAAAAGAGCATCGTAAAGCAAATGAACAAGAAAAAAAGGCAAAAGAAGAGAAACCTTCAAGTGAAAAGTGCCAAAGCAAACTGACATTCTCGAACCTTCGCGTTCACTTTCGTCTTACCGGCTTGGCAATGATTATCCAAGAGTTATCATCCTCAAGGCAGACTTTGTATTGTTTTTGTTTTGTGTGTTGATGATGAGAGTCCAGCTTTCTTTTCATCCAGAGTTAATCTACACTAGAAGAGAGTCTTAAAAGGATTGTTGCGTTGTATCTGTAGCGTGTGTGCATACCCGCCACTCCAGACATTTCCAGAAAGTTCGCAGATGAGTTAAGATAAAGGTAAAGTAGGGTTCGGACGAGAAGATGCTTCTTGGTCAGGGTATGTGTAGACTAGATGGGATATGTTTAAATATCCCATGTTTATATACATCAGGAGTCCTCAGGAGCGACGACGTTTGGCTGCGTCGTTCATGCCTGCAGTCTCAAACCTTCGGGGCCCTGTGCTTCCTCGCGTCTTCCTAGTGTTTCAAACCAGATGAGTGAGCAAAACTAACAGCGTCGACTCTGTTACATATACATTTCTCTATATTTTTTGTTATAGTAAGAGGGGTGAGGGGTGCTGGGATGATGATGGGGAGCAAAGCTGAGCGTGGAGGGAGGGTTTGGAAGTGAGAGAGGACACAAAATGGTTTGTGTAGATTGTAGATCGGAAACCTTCTGGTTTTTCTCACGGCGTGCGGCAGTCTGCGGTCTTTATTGCAGTCCGAGGTCTTGGTGAGCTCCTCAGCCAGGTTTTGTGGCACTTGGATGATGCAAAAAGATCCACACACACACACACAAACACACACATATACACTTGCACACATGCTGTTTCTGACTATGGAAACTGTGACGCACACTTCTTGTTTTTTTTGTTTTTTTTAAATTTGCTTCTTGATAATCTGCGTAAGTCCCCTCTAATCTCCCCTTGAAGCAGAATGCACATGGATGTAAAGCTCCAAACTGAAATCCTGGATGCTGTCAAAATAACTTGCTGAGTGGTGTGTTAACGCACCAGTCAAACGGAGGAGGATGTGGATGATGAGATTCCCGTTGCCATCCAGACGTTTTGCTCTGAGTGATAAGTTTAGTGAGTCTCTCCTCTTTCTCTCTCTCTCTCTCTATTGCTCTCGTCATCCTTCTGTTCCTCCTTTCCTCTGTGTTTCCCACCCTCTCTCTCGCCTCCACCTCCTCCGCCTCCTCCTCCTCCTCCTCCTCCTCTCCTGGGGTTTACATCACGCTGCATTTGCCCTTCAGTCTCTCGGCGCGGGACTGCTTCCCCGAGCGCTTGCCGTCGATGTTGAGGCTCATGTTCCTCTTCTTGTCCAGGTTGAGGAGCTCCTGGAAGAGCTCGGTGACGTTGTGGTTGGTCTTGGCCGACGTCTCCATGAAGGCGCACTTCCACTGGTTAGCCTGGGCTTCCCCGTCCTTGGTCTCCACCTCCCGCTGGGTCTCATCGCTCTTGTTGCCTACAAGCATGATGGGGATGGCCTCAACGTTGCCCTTTATGGCCAAGACCTGCAGAGGACGACGACATGGACACATTTTACCTGGACAATACTCACACTCTCTACCTGAACATGTATAAATACACTCCAATTTATAATCCCATCCTTCTTTGTTACAGTTCACACTCATCTACAATCAGCCCATCCACACACACACACACACATGCACACATACACACCACATCCCTACCCACCTGTTGATAAATGGGTTTCAGCTCCTCCAGGGACTGTTTGCTCGTGATGGAGTAGACCAGGATGAAGGCGTGGCCTTTAGAGATGGACAGGCGCTGCATGGCCGGGAACTGGTGGCTCCCTGTGGTGTCGGTGATCTGGAGGGTGCACACGCTCTTGTCGCAGCTGATCACCTGGCGGTAGGTGTCCTCCACCGTGGGGATGTAGGTGTCCCTGAAGGTGCCCTTGACGAAGCGCAGGACCAGGGAGCTCTTCCCCACTCCCCCCGCCCCGAACACCACCACGCGATAGTCATTGCTCTGCTCCGGCATTCTGCCCCCGTCAGGCTTAAGACAGTGTTACACCTGTGATGTTGAGGGTTTGGGGAGGAAGCAGGGGTGAGACGGGTGGGGGGGAGACGAGGATAATTTTAGCAAGCGAGCAGTCAGCAGATACAATGCAGATGGGGGAACAGGAGGGGAAGTGCTGGTGGGACTCGACCTCAGGCCAGCGGGTGTGAAAGCACTCTAACTGTCCTCGTGGTTGGACTATTAGCCAGAGTACAAATTAGAGAGGATGAGTTTGGTGAGGCTCCAAGAGTTTCACCTGACGCAGACATTTTCCTAATCAATAACGTTTCCAGAGTCACACTTTCTCAGTTTTCAACCCCAAAAAAAACATCCCAGCATCTCCTCATTTATCAACTTTAACAACTGCAGCAAACCCTGGAAGAGACAGACTGAGAGACAATGTTCCTGCAGCACAGAGGGGAACAACAATAAACTCATGTATAATATAATGCAATCCAATACAACAATGACCCAGACAACTGTCTAAAAAATGACTATGGAGTGGAATCGACACAAAACAAAACAAAAACTGAACATTACGAGCTCCATTATTGCAGGACTTGTGCACTGGATTCCATGACGTTTACATATCTTGAAGATTAGCTAAACGCCTGTTTTGTTATGAATCCACGCACAGGGTATTAAACAGGGTCATACTAAAAAGATGTGGAAAATCCTGCATGTGTGAAATGTTTTTTTATTAATATTCTTATTCATGTTTAAAGTAAAGATAATTCATTTAGGAATTTCTTAGATCTGGTGGTGCTACACTGTGACAAAACCCTCAAACACCTGTGACTCCATGGGGAAATTACATTTTATATATCTAGACTACGCCGAAAGGCTGAATATAAATCTTCAAAATGTCCTTGTCAGTATTTTTATAGTAGACAAAGTAGCTAAAATTAGTTAAAAAATGGAGTCTGCTTACATAAACTAACAACTGGCTTTGAACACAACAACAGTTCTGCAGAGCCACTTTAATTAAAAGTATAAAAGTATGAGAAACAGAAATGAAACTCATTATAGGTTTTCTGTATCAAATTTTAATGTGAAAAGTAACTAGTAACTAAATCAGATAAATATAATGGAGTGAGAAGTACATTTACAATCAGTGAGTGATCTTAAAATGGAAAAAACAACCACAAATTAGTACATTAGTGCATTGTACGGTATATGAGTACACTGAGTGCAGATCTAGTGCCTCTAAGATATCTCTTCCAGAAACACAGGAAGTAAAATACAGCCAGGATTGTATCAAATTTACAATCAGACACATCTTAAAAACTAAAACTACCAAATCCAGGTTAAAGTGATACATTGTACACTATTCCAGTGAAAAGAATATACAGATGAAAACACAGATTTTCAAAGTTATAATAAACTTGGGTTGTGTGAGTGAGTGAGCAGCATCGCGGCGCACTGAAGAGCTCCACAGATCTCGACTCCCGACATCATCTACTGCGGCTCATGCATATGCATCGAAACAATGTCCTCACACCTAATCTATCGCTCTCTCTGTAAGTGCCCATGTGTCTGCTGAGCGTCTGTGCATGATTACACTTTGTATCTGTTGCATTATTTATCTGCTGAGCTCCCAAACTTGCTTTAAGGTCCCATAATAAGATACTCATTCAGTTGTGATCGTGTGCAGCTCTCGGAGCTCTCGCTGTAATGAAACAGTAAATTGACATCAATACCAGATGGAATAAGTGGATTTCTGTCATGCTTGCACTGCTGGAACCCACTATTGATGGCAGGGCAGCTGTAATTGCATTGCCAGGTTCTAGATAATATCAGTCAAGGAGTTCAAAATAAATGGGGTTTTCAGGGAGTGCCTCTTGAGCTTTATAGTCAATCTATAGCTGTAGGTCTGGGTGACATATAAGAGTGTTTTATATCCATGCTGAACACACAAACACGGTTTAAATTGCAGGTGAGTCCGTGTCGTCTCCTCATATGCCTGCAGACTGTTGAACGTTTCCCTCTGGTCTGGCAAAGCAGAACATTTGGGAATACTGTCTGAATGTTGTGCATCAGGACTTTGCAGCAGAACTGAAGCATACATTCTCAGATAAATAACCGCAATAACGTTTTTCTTTTGGACACCTGATGAATCCCTGAACCAAATTTCACGCTCTTTTAGCTCGGTTTTGGTCCATACCACCTATACTGAGGTAAATGCTTCACTGTGTTCACCCCATTTTCACCAACTGCACAAGACTGCTGTTCGGCAAGTAGTGTGCAGTAGATTTTTAGGAGCTATTTTGCAGAAACCATGGTCCAAAAAGGACAAGAGCATCCTTGTCAACCCTCCTGATTTTCTTAGGAGACTCCCGTCTTTCATTTCCCTCTCCAGAATTTCTCCCAGGGGTCACAGTTCTCCTTTTTTCTCCTCCTTATTTATGGTAAGTGTTCACACCTCTTGTCCCTTTTAGTTTGTGTTGGTACTGGTAGGAAAATGCCGACAAAACGAGGCCCAAACCATAAAAATATAAACAAGTATATATGTATATCTTTAGAGAATGCCAACAGTCACTAATACTTGGAAAATAACCAAAAATGCCTTTTAAGGAATAATTAAAACGAAATATCCTTCTTTTACCACCTCTTAAGTCCCCAATGAAATGTAATAGGAAAAAAACTGAGGGTGTATAGACGGGCTTGGATATCAAGGGGTTCAGTTAAGACAAACAACAAAAGAAAACCTGCAGCCGCCGTGCTATTGAAAGGCAAGCAACACAAATAAGCACGGCCGTGACGCAGGTGACCTATGGGTACTTTTGATCGTCACAACCAGGTTGCTCGCAATTTCCCTCAACTAGAAAAGAACAAGGGCAGCAAAGAAGTCTCAGTGGAGCCTAATCAGCCAGAACTACGTGCCGTTCCTCATTGCTCTTAAGTCTTCACTGAAGGGCGTCGTCGCACCCTGATTGGCTGCGAGGGGAAGGCCCCAAGCTGCTCTCACACTTTAATTAGGAGCCAGACTCCACACCTGCAACAGGTGATCTGAATCCACTGCAATCAGTCCAGAGGGATTCTGAAATTCAGCTAAAAGAGAGAGCAGAAGTCAGGCCCCTTCCAGTGGACCTCATGGGACCACATGACACAAAAACATTTCAGTTCCTGCTTGAATTAAACATATGATGTTTGTGAATTTAAGAAAAACATGTTTCCAAGTCAAAATGTCTTAAAGAAAGAAAAATATCATCTAGATTTGCGTGTAATCGCTCACATCATTGAGAAGAGACCATAAATAAAAACCCAGCACATTATTCTGCATTCTTTTCTGTCATTTGCAAGTAAAATCTGAAGTGTTGAACTTAAAAATGATTTTGCAGTGTACTCCAGACCTTTGCTTTGGTGAGAATGTACCAAAGTATTAAGCTGACAAGCCAGCTAAAAAATGAGCTCTCTAAAGTGGAAGGGAGCTTCAGATTAAAGTGATAACTCTGTATTAATCTCTAAACCCCCCCTCCACACTGTCACATTGTTTTCATGTTGTCATTTGATGAATTTTCATAATAAGAACATTGAGCTGCTTTAAGCTTCATTCCAGGCTTTGCAAATGAGAGTCTGTGCAGCGATGCGGGTGTGAAAAATAATCACGAGGGCTCAAAGTGTGAGTTATGACAAGCAGCATCACGACAAGACAAAACTGTTGGTCAAAAGTGTGCTGCCAGCGCTGCCTCGAACTCTTGGCTCCGACGAGGCCTTCAGTCACTCTGAAGAATTGTGGTCTGAGCTGCCAGAGCTGACCACAGTGATTTCTGCCTCTGCTAACACGCAGCCATGAGCAGCAACAACGTGCTAACATGGTTTGTAAAAGCCAAGACATGCATATCTTAGGGATCATCAAAGTCCGGCTGAAATCACATCCCTCTATGTCGTCAAAAATATTGTCAATGTGGTCTTTTGAATACATTGCTAATGGTTTTTTGTTACAACAGGGAAGAGAAAAGGTCTTTTCATGAGGCAGCAGGGGCGGGGCAGCAGATGGTGCCATGGTACAGTTGCCAGAGTGATGCTGTTACACCAAAACAAACAAACTTGCGCTTTAACCTTCATGCTACGGACCAGCCTAGTCACGTCAAGCTGCATACAAATAACACACATTGCTTACAGTGTGCGTGCCAGCTCGAGACCACGTTTCAACATTTCAACAATGGATGTTTTTGACGAGGGACCACAGCGTTTCAGGATTTGTACACATGACACCACTAGATATTTTTGAGGAAACCATGGTGAAATATCTAAATGTTGCTCTGAGAACCAAACATGATCTTTTCTTTTTTGTGCCTGAACCTAACCAGGCCATAAGCACAAGAGATACAGCTGAAAATGTAACCTACAGACACTTAAAGTTGCAACATAAAGACGTGTAGTAAAGTAAAAAGTAAATGAACCCATACCCTAAAAAATAATCATACAAATTTGTAGTCTCACTCAGTTTTTTTAGCATCTTTTAACTCATTTTTTAAAATTTTACTGCCTGCAACATCAAATGTTTTGATTCACTGTCTTTGATCTCACATAAGCACCGTAACTGGACGTAGCAGGCAAACAAAGATCTGATGAACCAACTTGCTCAGCACCAAACAGCAGAAAGACAACAGTACAAACATACTGGAGAGTGTAGCGGCTACTAAGCCCTCAGGAGATGGTGGAGACCAAAAACAGAGCTTAAAGAGCGCAAAAAACCCCAAACAACTCCAAATGAATGCTTATGATGCTCTTAACAATATCTGCCAGAGTTTTAATTAGGCGACTGTTTGCATTTTATGGATTGTTGCACTGCCTCCGAGTGCCCCGACGTTAATTACAGCAAGCTTTAAGGAGACTGCAGAGATCTAAGGCTTGCGAAGAGCAAAGTTTGAACCATGTTTGTCTGTAAACTGTGAAGTTTTGGGAGGGGGTAATAAAAATAATACAGTTTGCCTTAATCCTCTTCCCCTAAAAAAACCTGACCTAACAGGGGATTTCTTGTCCTGTCTGACTTATTTTTAGCAGAAGAACTGTGTTCCCAGATCTCAGCAACTCGGTGAGCACACTGCTATTTTTAAAAGACCGAAATAACAGCCAGTACCACCAAAAAAATTGAACCCAACACAGTGCTTCTACTCTGTTGCTTATTTGGATAATACTGCAAAGAAAAGACAAAACGACAAATTCCAAAACATCTATAATATAATTAAATTGATTGGTACATGACATCTGGATGATGGAGCTGCACACTCGTAAATACTCTTGATCCTGATATCCTCATCAATACTCTTTTTACTTTGTCCTTATGTATCTTGAACATGTTTTTCTTTGTTGATCCCTGAGTTGTTTTTTTTTTCTTTTTCCTGTTCCTCCTCTGCCTCCTGCTCGCTCACCCCTCCAGGTCTGCATGCCGTATGATCAATAAACTAAAGCCGCTGTGGTTTTGATCGATGGGGCTCGTCTGTCTGGGAGCCCTGTCAGTCTGTCATCCTGCCTCGCTTGGTGCCTGTTTGTTTTTTGTTTTTTTTTGTTGTTTTTTTTGGACTTTGATTTTTAAGCTCCCCACGACAACGAGCCTTCTCATCAAAAACCCTCCCCTCCTGCGCTCCCTCCCTTTCTTTCTTTCTGTCTTTCACCTGAACTAAAATTAGCCGCCTCCCTCCCCTCCGTCAGCAGCGAGAACTGCACACACAGGTGCAACCTCGCAGTGACACGCACACACACACGAGAGCACACGCACACTGTACTTCCGCTCCCTCACCATTCGTCCTTGACACCCAGCCTTCTGAGATTAATGACACTCCCTCCCAAATGCAAGCTGTCTCTCTCCCCTCTCTCCCCCTTCTTCTGCTTCTTCTTCTCTTGTTGTATTTGAAATGAGAGGACTGCAGCTCCTTAATGAATTAATGGTATACTATAAATGCATCTGTGGCAGTGCGGCCAAATTCCATTAGCAGATAGCTTTGGCACAGACCAAACAACCCGGCTCCCCTCTCAGTCAGAAAATAGATGCGACGCAGCCTTTCTCCACTCGTTTATTTTCGCAGAGCGAGCAAGGAAATGTCACCTTTAGCGAGAATATGCACATAATTTTCCTCAAGAGAGCCACTTACGCAGCGGCACAAAGGAAGCGCATTAACCAACATCAAACACAATGCCATTCAACAGATCAAGAGCGTGATTAAATAGACACCCACAAAGCAGTCCCATGGTATCTTGTGGAGACGGGGTTTTAATCAAGCCGCGGATACCGGAATGCTGCGGATACGCGGCTATTTGGTTCGATGAGTGTTTTACAGGATCAACAGATTTCCAGCTCAAGGTTTTTGCTGAAATATTCAGTCCCCTTCTGGCTACAGCTGTTCTCTCTCTCTCTCTTTCTCTCTCTCTCTCACACACACACACACACACACACACACACACACACACACACACACACACACTTGACTGCACCCTCATCACGATGTCTGAAACCTGCACAGTGTTTCTTTAGCTGCCAGACTGACATTGTGTTTGAACATGTGTGTGTGTGATGTGTGTCCACATCTGTGCAGTCAAGCAGAAGATTCACTGTTCTCTGTGAACACATCAGCTCAGGCACACTTTTTCAAGTGTGTGTGTGTGTGTGTGTGTGTGTGTGTGTGTGTGTGTGTGTGTGTGTGTGTGCGTGTGTGTGTGTGTTTCACCATGAGGAATGAATCTGCATTTTTTCAAGCAAGAGCAATTTTTAGGAGCCGGGTGTTTTCATTAGGTCTGAGCAGACTGTGGAGGTTCAATTTATACATTTTGATTCAGTCTCTCGCATTCAGTCACGCTGCTGCTGCTTCACTGTGAGCTCGCACCTGCTGACAAAACACACGACACGGAGAGCCCACAGAAAACACGTCACATGGGCTTATCTTAAAAGTATTTGATAAGCTGTCAGATTTGATTTAAGATTCATGAATGTTAAAAAGGTGTCTCCATCATTTTCCCCCCAAAAAGAAGAGAATAAGACTACATATTTTCCTGTCTGCGTCACGTCTGCGTGTGTGTGTGTGTGTGTGTGTGTGTGTGTGTGTGTGTGTGTGTGTGTCTACTGATGATGCAAACAAAGGAAACCTTTCTTTCATATTCATCAGAGCTAGATCTATAAAATATTGACATGGTTTTGGGTTCTAGATGTGTGGCTTCCTGCCCGAGTCTTGTTCCTTCCTGTCTTTGTCCTTTTCCTGTCTTCCTGTGTTTCATTGATTTATTAGACCTTGTGTATCTAATCCTCGCTTTGGGTCAGTTTGTCTGCGCGTGTCTTCTGTGTTCCTGCTTCTGCTCTGTACATTTCCGGTTTGTTCTGCAACCAAAGTCACGACATCCGGCCAAGAAGTAGAAATATTCCTCTCGTAACCTCCCTGTATTAGGTGACTGTCAGGCGTAATCATTGATCAATGTGAACGTTGATAACAACATTTCATTTATGTACATAAGATGACATTTTAACCATAGGGTTGATAGAGCATAGAGCATCAGATTAACTTTAAGTCGGACTAGGTGTGATATGTGTGCGTAAATGCATGAGGAAATACAATCAGAACAACACCTGTGTGTTTGCTTGAGGTGTTTGAGGGCTGAGTGTTGAGACCACGGCCGTGTATGCTGCTCATCAGTGTCAATCTATACTTTGATTGGGCCGTACACCACCTTAACTTGCATGAGAGAGAGTATGTGCACTAGACTGTACAGGAGATTGCAGCACTGTGGTCTTGGCTTAGTAGCTAATCATCGAGCTTAACCTCCTCTGTGCTCCTGCCCTGCTCTGCATTGACCCAATTCCCAGGACTTAAGTTACCAGCGGTCTCCCTATAAGACTACACGCAGCTCCTGATGCAGGCTGAAGCCCTCTGATACTCCGGCACGTCCCTTTGACTCAGCACGCACTGACACTGACACTGTGACATGGGAATATCAGCAGGGCCAGACACAAAAAAACAACGGAGGTGACATTTATGTGTCTATCGATGCTCACAATAGTATATTCAACTCGGGAGTGGACGGTTCTGCAGCCGAAAACCAACCTATTAATCACAGAACGGGCTCAAGTAATTTCCAACTCAGTGCTATTTTGCAAGGTCACTGTTCAGCTGTGCACAGTTTGGGTTTTTTTCCTGGATGATTCTGATTGCAAAGAAATTTAAACCGCCACCAATGTTTCATTATGTTTACCGGAATGATAGCGGGAAAAGACCAAACTTTCTACTTTCTGCAACCTGACCACAGTGCAGATGTTTCGACCTGCCAGTGTGAAATGAGGAATTGCTACTAAGAGCTTCGAGAGAGATGTGGACTCAAGTCGACTCGAGTTGACCTCCTGTACTGTCCTGATGACTCGCAACTTGGCAGAAGAAAAGAAGACTTGTGACTCGACTTGACTTGAAAGTGAAACTTGTCAGAGTCAGAAACAAGGCAGTTTTCTTGTAGCTGATGAAACAAATAAACTTCGGAGGTCTGAGTTATGAGGTTTTTCACCACAATGGCTGCAGATCGTTTCAGATGAACATCGGTGTATCGTCAGTATGGCGCGGATTGCAGTTCTTATAGTGAAATCCGCACACATAAGCGGCGCAATCTTGTTGATGCCTGGCTGATAAGCATTCCCCACTCTACTAACTTTAATCCTTAATCCTTGACTTGGCTGCTCTCACCATTAATGTAGTAAACAACAGGTGCAGCTTAATACTACGGCAAACACTCCTTGAGCAGGAACTTTGTCGGGAGTCCAACAGAGGAGCAACTGGTCTATTTGTTTAAATCGCAACCAAATAAATACAAGTTGGTTGAATGCATAGGTAGGCAATTTAAATACTGTACAGGAGTGGGGGACCCCGCCACTAACGATTAAAAGTACTCACGTGTGTCAGGAAATATTTTAAGCATTTGTTAAAATAAGAAAATCTTTAGTTTAATTCGATTAGGTCACATAAGATGCAACTAATGAGAAAAATACTACTACTGCTACTACAGCTACTAGTAATATTAACTGTGACATTTTCTAAGATGGTCATCATTCCATGAAAAACTCCCTAAAACACATTAAAAGAATGTTGCAGAAAAAAAAGATGCCTAACCCTAACCCTAACCCTGCTAACCATTCCTTAAGATACTGAGTCTGAGTCTTAAGTTGCCAGATCTGCAGTTATCTGTGCTGAAGCAGGAGAAAGGACAAAGTTTGACTTGATCGCACTGACATAAAACAACAGGGTTAAGTATCGTATTAGTTGGAATAATCCAGGTCGAGCTATAATCTTTCATCTCCCTGGTGCACTTGCAAAAAAGTGTTAAAGAGAAATATGATTGCAGAACTTTGATGCATAAACAAATTGAACTCCTGCCATCTTCAAAGTATTAAAATGTTCTTTAATACCTTTAAAACAATAGCCAAAATGAATGGAATAGGGCTGTCTTACTGCAAAACCCACATATTTATCAGGATTAGCATTTAGCTCGTTAGCACCAGTGCTTGCTGTTGCGACAGGGTTGAGATTAAAAGTCTGAAAATGTAAATGTGTGACCTCTGTCAGATTTCTGGGGAGGTAAAATGAGCTTACACACTTATAACGACTCCCATTCCAAGAGGCCAGCTTGACTCCGCTGTTTTTAAATGAAACAAGCCAGCAGTTAGCAGCGCATCCCTCGACCTGCAACTACTCCTTAATAAGTCTTAATAAAAATATAGATGTGCGCTCTCAATAAGAGTTTAGGAAACATTCCCCCCTCAGGCAGATTGATTCCTGAGCTGTAATCATATCCTGCAACCACAATCACGCTGATTCTATGCAGCAGTTTTTACACAGGACTGGAAGCAAGATGGCCATGTAATTAGTCTTGTGAGTGTGTATTAGTAGTGAGTATTAGCATGACCTGGGGATCCCTGGGTTGCTCCGTCTGGCCTCATCATAAGACCCTGCTAATACCACAGCCTGGCAATCTCCGAAACACAGCAGCACCTGCTTAACACCAGAAATGAGCCAAGACGGAGTCGAGAGATTCATTTCCCGGCACCGCTTGTAGAGGAATCGCGTTTGATGTAAAGTCTGCTTAATGTATTCAATATATATTTTCAAGAATTTTCTATTCTTAGATGCCGTTGAAGGCCTCAACCTGACTGAAGCGCTAATTACAGACGAGTGGAGTGTGCTGCAGGAGCCTGCATGCAGTGACAGATGGTGACAGGGTTGGTAGATTTGGATCGACTCCACTGGTTTTCCACAGGCGAGCTCAACCCAGGCACTGCGATTTTATAATACTAGTTGATCCACGTCTGATAGCGGCGCAGATGGGTAAATGCAGCGACGACGTGGGAATCCCGGCTCCAGACTGCTTGTGACGCTCACATGATGCAACTGGGATTATAAGAAACTGAGCGTGAAATTTTCTTTATGTCAAACAACACAATACTTAGTGTTTGATTTGCTGAAACTTGACATTTCTTTAGGCTCAATTTTCATTTTCTTTTCATGTGACAACACTATGCTTATGCTCTGGGAAGGTTTAGGCACAAAACCTACTTGGTTAGGGTTAGGAAAACATAATATTTTGACTTAAAATGCCTAGGTTTCTGAATACAAACATGGCTGTAAATGTCCCGACTTCCTGTCAAAAATATCTGCTTTTTTGTTGCCACAAACACAAATGAAAATTACCCCGAGATCTCCTTGAATATATCTGATATTTTCATATTTTCAAATGTTGAAACGCAGTCTTGAACTGCAGTCACTGGCTTGCCGCCATCACCTCCACTTCCTGATATGAAAGTCAGGTCCTAGACATGTAATGTGAACACAATGTGACACGTTTTGTACAAATGTGAACGCGATCAGTGGTTGGCAGAAAAAGTTAACTGCCTACATGTTATTCTGGCGACCGAACATAATGACAAATAAAAACATTAACTCAGAGGTCACACTGTGCATAATCATCCAGAATAGTCATCCTGGCATTCGATTAGCCACGCACAAGAAGACCCAGTGTAATGCCACGTACAATAAAGACTGTATGGACCTTTTCAAATGAGCTGATGCCGTCGGAACAACTAAAACACTTTAGCATTGATCCGTTCCAGTATTAAAGCAGACGTCGTTATGCAGTATATAGTTATATATAGCCTGAGTGCTCAACAGTGAGGGTGCACTTGACTAGACTCCTGCTGTCAGAGCAACAGACTTTAACATCATGAGGAGACAGCAGTTAACTATTTTTATTAGTATAAATAACCCAGGGGAGATAAAGAGGCTAAAGAAAAAGCATCACAGACGAAAGCTCAGTTTCTGTTTCATGCTTTACTGACAGAAACGTTATCTATCTCGGAGCCTTAATGTCACAGATATGACATGTACGGAGTTTGTATACCCTCACAACTCAATCTCAACACTCCTGTATTATTAATGCGATTCAGCGCATTCATACATCCTTCTTTCAGCGTGCATCTTTCTCCTGAGCAACAACCAAACTCACACAGTTTCACTCATTGCAAATGGCAGCCGTCCAACCAAACAACTGCTACACACAGGCTGCATATATTAGATTAAAGTAGCTCCACGCTCCTTTTTTAAGAAAGGGTATGTTGGGTATATCAAGGGCGTGTTTCTGCATCCCCTGCATGCTTTGAGGTATATTTGCATGCGTGTATTAACATGTTATTTTCCTATTTTGCTATTGGACTTTTATTTCTTACTCTTATTTCTTATGATATTTTATGTTTTATGTTTGCTTTTAGCACAGCAGTAAGTAAATTGCTGCTTTTGGTAAATGCTACAAAATAAAGTTAACCAAAATTTTAGTTTATTTGGACTTTTCTTTATTTAATATCATATGGTGTTAAGACCGGTTATGTAATATGTGTAATTTGTGTTTTGTAACACTATGTGCTAATTTATTCATACGTAAGTAAATGATTGAAAGAAACATTGTCGGGGGGATTTCAGTCAAAGGAGAACAGTTGCCACTTATATCTGCATGTGTGACTTAATAATCAAATGTATATAAATTAACAAGCTAAATACCGATTTCAGAAACTGCACCCACAAGATGCCAATATTGAATGTTTTCTTTAAATTCTCTGAAGCCTCAGAAACTTCTCTGAAAGCCAAATTTCTGACCTGATAATTGACACCTGATTATGCGACATCTGGCCATGGTCCGTGCTTATCAGCCCAGTCGCCCGGGACAAAATGTTGGCAATTATCGTTTCTGCAAAACGCAGACACTCTCGCATTTGAAACGTACCATACTGACATTTCGGCAAAATGTGTCATATCACATAAACATTGTTGGTTTATGACCTGACTTTCAATATCGAGAGGCATGAGAGGGGACGGTGGTTGGAGCCGGGAAACATCATCATTTACAATGAGAAACCTCTGGATGTGGGACAATTCCAGCCATGTTTGTGGCAACCAAAACATTTTATTTTAACCCAAAATGTGATCTTTACCTAACTGTAACCAAGTATATTTGGTGCCTAAACCTAACCGGGCCATGAGCACAGCACTGTCGCAACACAAACTTGAAAACTGAACACAAAGAAATGTAAAGTTTCAACAAACCTTTAGTTTTTAGAAACGTTCCTGCCACCATTTAGTCTGGTGATTGGGCTGTCTCACACAGCTTTGTTGGGCCTTCAGCTCGCAACAAAACAAAACCCCCCCCAAATAAATCACACATCATCATCCATCTTTAATGTCAGCATCGTGTCCTCTTTCCATGTTTTTCCTTGTTACTGAGTATTGAGTCATTTCTTTGTCCTGCCTCGGCAGAGAGGAGGGATATTATGCAACTGTGCTGTGGTCATTGGAGGCAGACAAACAAACGGACAGGCGGGCAGGACGCTGACACTCCCCCACACTTCCACTTATCCTCCATCCTCCACCAGCACATGCACGCTTTAACATCTGCATCTCTATGCTTCTCCCAGCCACACACTTTAGAGCTTAATCACAGGATTTACTGTCATACATCTCTGCTGGCTCTTCTCTCTCAACCCCTGCAACACACACACACACACACATACACACACACACACACACCCAGTACAGGCAGCGCTCAATGCATACAGGAAGTTGACTCACATACATATTAACACATACATAGGCAGGAGGAAGGCCTGAATGATTCACAACTCCTTGTGCATGTCATGATGCCTCTCCTCTCCTCTCCTCTCCTCTCCTCTCTCCCGCTTCTTGGGAGCGACAACAACAAGGCACGGAGGAGGAGATCATGGAGAAATCCAGATGGAGGATTAACCATGGCATTTGCCACAGAAAAACCGGGCTTTATGCGTCACTCTGGCGTCATAATTAGTGCATATAGTCTGAATGTTGACGTGCGTCTCGGTGTCGGCTGTAGTCAGGAGGGGGGGGGGGGGGGGGGGGGGGGGGTGTCAGGGCTTTGCAGATTGGTGCGCAACGCCATTACAGACCACCCCACTGATGGTTCATTCATAAATACCAGAGGATCGCCATCTCGCAGTGGTGCCATCATTTCGCAGTCGCATCGACCCCCCCCCCTTCCCCGCCTCCTTCCCCCCTCCACCTCCCTTTACTCCTCAAAGCAATATGATAAACCCAACACCCTCACATCTCTGCCCCCTCTCTCTCTCTCCCTCCCTCTCCCCCTCTTTCCCTCTCTCCCTCTCTCTCTCTCCTGCTGACTGCCAATATGGCTGTGCGGGCACTGGATACATATTCACACGATCGAGGTTTTGCCAAACACAAAATGTGCGCGTCGCGAAAGGATGGATGCAAACCCCCCACCCCCCAAAAAAACAACCCCCCCAAAAAAAGAACAAAAAAAAACAAGCGAACAGATGAATGGGTAAATGTAAAACAATATATTAAAAATATATAATAAAATCTGTCGTTTTCTCGTTTCGGATGCGAGCAGCGGGGGTATCGTGCGCGCTCCACGGATCGGCCGGAGCGGACGGAGCGCGGTTACGCCACTGAATACCGACATCTAAAGCCTCCTCCGTGTGAAGATGTGCGGATGTCTGAGCGGGCGTCTCCGTACCTGGTCGTGAAGTGCGGCTCCGCTTCAGGCTCGTCCTCGGTTCAGACGGATGAGAGACAAACGCCGAAAGCGTCTTAAAGCATTTTACACGGTTCATGTAGAGCTCATGTCGTCCGATTTCCAACACCACCACAGCAGAGACTCTCTCTCTCTCTCTCTCTCTCTCTCTCTCTCTCTCTCTCTCTCTCTCTCTCTCTCTCTCTCCCCCTCCCTCTCTCGCAGATAGGACGTGGGAGGTGCTATGCCCTCTCCCTTTTCTGTCCACACTTGGATTTCTTTCAGTTTATACACTTCCAAGTGGTTGGATGCCAGCAAAATATTCTATTTTTTAAAAATCAATTATTCATTTGTTTTTAAAAGACTCTGGATTGGCGCAACTGTGGGAATGTGACACACACACACGTCACATCTAAGGCACAGATCACATTAAACTGATGAAACACCTCCACCAAAGAGATTCATTTCCAAATTATCTTTGGTCTTTTCTTTTTATCTCTAGGGCCAAGTCAGATTTATTTACCCATGCCAGTTTCTCTGGCATAAACTGAGACGATTAAAATGTAAATTTCTTGCGTAAAAGGTCAGAAATTACGCATGACAATCACAGGAATGTTTTTATTTATTCATTTATTTATTTATTGTACTTATGATCAGATCAAGCACGTGAAGTCAGCTTGGAAGAGGTTTTTAATTGACAGAATAAATCACATCTCTGGTTCTGATCCAGGATCAGCACCACGGAGAGCGACATTGATTGCGTTTCATCAGCATGGGGAGAGCCACGCATACATTAATCTGTGTACAGTCGGCTGCATATATACTGTCAATGCACACACGATAGAGCAAAAAAAAAAACGCATGTGAAGGATGGAGAGAAGATGAGATGAGAAATCGCACAGTGAGATAAACCAGGAAGTGTACCGGCCCGGTGTCAGCGCGCACAGATGGATCCTCAACGACACTCTCATTCATTTCCTTTTACATCAAGTGTGAGGAGGAGGCCTAGCTGTGGTGCTAATAAAGGCCCACGGTCGAGTTTAGACCAGGCCTTGTTTTGAGCTGTGTGTCTGTACGTGACGGTGTCACTGTATGACTCACCAGCCCTACATTCAGACAAGCCTTGTGTTTGTCCCCCTCTGTCGGCGAGACTGAGAACTGCAGCACAGGACGCCCGACAAACCAAGCTGTGATTGTGATGGTTACAAAAAACAAACAAAAAAAACAAACAGGCAGGGCTGTTGAAAGTGGCATTGATTGGTTCAGTCGAGGTGGATGATATAGAGAACACATGCAGATATAAAGCCAGATTGGAAAGAAAGAAGGAGGTGTAACTCAAGACAGGGCTTAAATCAATCAGTCAATCAGTCAATCAGTCAATCAATCTATCAATCTTTTAATCCAGCAATCTATCTATCTATGTGACAACATGTCAACCTGGAAGTGGCACTTGAGGAAAAATGTCAGGGGCAAACCTAAATTGGGGGATTCATCCTCTGGGGACCGTGAATGTCTGCACAAAACTGTCTCCATATTGATCCACTAGATGTTGAGATATTTCACAGGATGGATGACAGCTTCTGACACTACATGAACATTCTGGGAATCACCATAATCATTAGGATTCATCCTCTTGGGATCATGAATGTCTGTACTAAGTGTTAAAGCAATTAATCCACGAGTTGTCTAGACATGTCATTGAAAACCAAAATGTCAACATGGTTGGGGCACTTGAGGAAAAGTCAACAAGCATACAAATTGTCGTGGCAATAGTTTTGATCTTTAGCTTTTATAGCCATGCTGCTATGCTCTTGCGATGAGAAGATACTAAAAAAAAATGCTCATACACGTATAAAACATGCTTTTATCAGTTAACTCCTTTCTTTCTTTGTCTCCTCCCAGGCCTCTACACTCCGTACGAGGCCTTGGATCAAAACCGCACAGCAATACAATGCAATAATTGGTTTCTGTGTCCAATTTCTGTTTAATCAATAACTTGTCGGCCACCAGCGGCTGATAGGGGGGGATACATAACAAACACCCCAGCAGACACTTCTTCAAAGCAGCCATTTCCAGATGGGTGCCTTCCCCTCCCTGTGGTGGTGTGTGGCCATCACACCGGCTCTGTCCCACTGTTTCCCCCACGCATTACATCCAGTGCACGAACACAAAAGGCCTCCCTTTTCAGAGGCCCTCAAGCGTGAATGCAGAGCCAAATACAAATTAAAGTGTGGGTGGTTAGGCTGTCTGAATGCCGGTAAATGTACTTGAGGTTGACAGGTCAAAAGATCAAGTGGATGTGTGGGATGGGAGGGAAAATGTTCCTGACATTTGTATTTTTCCTGCAACACAAGCACACTAAAATAACAAACACATTGTGAGATTACATACTGAAACAATACCACATTTAGGATTTAATTCAAAATCATCTACAGCTACATCATTTCATTTAAAAATAATATAGTTCAGAGACGTTAAAATAATAATTTGAGGTCATTATTCTATTAATAAATATAACTGCAACTTTTAGTGTTTCCCAGGACACACAGAGAGATTGATATTTGCCCATTATTTAATATTATCAAAGTTAATTTATGAGAAAAATTTGGCGCTGCAGAACAAACAAGACCCAAATCCACAGAGGTTACACATCCAGAAATACAATTTCCTCGACTTCGCCCAGTGCTATAAAAAAACAATTACAGAAATCGCTGGCGCGTGAACATTGTAATTTGGACCAAATAAAATCCCATTTCCCACTTTGAGAGGAATGACACTGCTCAGAGAGAGGGCACCAGAAGAAAATGAAAGACAGCGTTTGTCAGGTCATCAGGGTTCCAGTTTTATTGCTTCATCATCAGGACAAGATAAATTAAGACGTTTTAAAGACAGAAGACAGGCAGTTAGATTGAACCTTCCCAGGAGCTCAAACAGACTTCATGACGCTTAACGCATGCAGGAGCAAGAAGACATCAACGACATGTAAAAAGGTCCAGTTTTAATTAACAATTTTAGAAAAATGCTGTTCAAAAACAACCTGCTTTTATAACCGTTACGTTATCAGTCTCGCTTTTCTGTCACAAATGGCTCATTTAGTTGCTGAAACCCGCAGGTACATAACCATAATTAACACCTTTCAACATATTTTTTTTCCCCACATATTCTGTTAACAAAGACAATAAAGGGCACATGAAGGATCACAACTGATTTTCTTGGCTGTACCGTTGGCAGTAAACCGACGTGATGCACAAACAAGCTCTTATTTATTTTCAGGAGTGTGGCGCTCCAGTTCACCATGTGACGGGTGGGCTCATCATCATCATTCGTCACGGAAGGAGGGAGGACAGACACACACACACACACACACACGCACACACTCATTCAGTAACCAAACACACAAAGCCTTCCCACGTCTCTCACTGGTTCTTGTCGTGATTGAGGACCTGGTTAACAGCTGATGGAACAAAGAGAAGAAAAACAAGAGAATTTATTTTGCAGAAAGGTAAACACATACTAGGATGAGGGCGTCGTCCATCACAGATGGCTGACAACACTGTGATGCCAATTTGGTGGACATCGCCCAGACACAACAGACACAACAGATTACTGTGTTTGAGGATGTTTTCTTTTTTTCAGAAGCGTATCAGACTAATCAAAAAAAGGCATGGAAACAGACATCACGACTCTGTAACTGACATAATAATAAAAAAATCATTCCTTCTGTAAAAGTACAAAGAAACCCACAGGCATATCGACACAACCAGTGTGGGTTCGTTTCACAAGTTGCCTTTAAAGCAATGTAATTATGTGCGTCCAAGCACAAGATACAAGTCAAAACAAAGCTAAACAGATACACTGTCAGAAAAATAATAGCAGATTAACAGAATCCCTGGACCACAGTCTGAGGGTGGAGCAAGTCGTGGCAGTCTAATACACACAGAAGGTTTTGTTCAAATATTGTGACAGTGTTCTGAAACATCGAGCTGATCTCACTGTTTTTATCACTTCTTTCATATACCTATTTACATTTACAGGAGTGGAAAAGTCCTGCACGGTAAAGTCAGAAAGCCACTCTCGGCCATTTCTAATAAAATGAGTCCAACTAGTCTTCCGTTGCAGGTTATTGTTTTAAATATGAATACTTGGTCGAGTAGCAGAACGCTCGTCTCTTTTTTCTCTCAAAATACTAATCATATTAGAATATTTTTAGTAAGTTGGGTCTCTTTTTTTTACCATTTACCTTTCTCAGTTTGTGAAGACTTGAGTACAACAAGGTCTTATTGCTGGATACTTAACTCAGGTCAGGTTCGCTGGCCTACATAATTAGCCAATGCGGTTTTACAGTAGCAAAAAGGTACAAATCAGTGATTTTCTCATCCTGTAAGATAATTTTGGTCGGCTGGCAAAAACCTCAGAAACTGCAGCTCTGGCTGGGTTCCATCACGGTCAAGTTGCATGCAAGAAGAATCGCTTTGGAGCTTCTTGAAAAGAATTAGTGGCTGTACTTGCATGTATATTGTCGGTATCTCACCCTCCTTTGTGACTTGCTCAGTTATGTTCTTAGCCTTGGAAGTAATATCGCTGACCATGCTGTCCATGGCAGACTGGTGCTTCAAGAAGAATGGCCGGATGACGCGCTTGTACAAGATCTCAGAGCCGTTCCACGTCACCGGAGCCATACACCAAATCAGGAACACACACTGAGGAGAGAGCAGAGGGCAGATCTTAGATAACGTGCTGCTGTGTAAGTTTATGTGTCAAGCTGAAAGAATTCAAATCAGAAAGATTTTTGTTGCAGCTACTCGGGAATATATATGAAACTGTATTGCGTGTGTTTGAAGTCCGTGGGCTGCAGAACTGCACTCTCACACTGAGGTGTTGTTTATCCTCTGTTGTCTTAAAAGGCATGAACACTACTGCGATGACAGCAGGGGAGGAAGGCTGTGCCATGTTGTTACAGCAGAGAAGAGAAAGCTCCTGTAAAGGCAGGTGGTGTTAGCCCTGTGGAGTGACAAGCTATGGCCTGGTGGCAAACCTCCGGGCGGTTCAATCTGGGACACAAGCTGAGGGGAGCTTTGCTTTCAGGTCGGCTGCACGACCTATTTAATACCCCGACTGATTCATCAATTCGTCAAACCAAATTGAGAAAAAAAATCTGCAGCTAATCAATAAAGAGAATGATTGTCGTTGCAGTTACCTTGTAGACATTTTCATTAAATCTGTGCTGTTATATTGTTGCCATGTTACATAACAGGCCAGAGTTAATTTTCAATCTCATTACCGAGTGTGAGGCACCGTTTATTAATCCCATTTTTCCAGGACTAAATGTAATCAAGCAAAGTCAAGCAACGCTGATTGCTGCAATTAGGCTGAAACAATTGGATAGTGAGCTGATATTAAATGGTCAGAGGAGGACCGTCTGATATGTTGGATCAACTTATTACGACACAAACAAACTCTCAGGTCAAAGTGGACATGAAATGGTTTGGAACATTTCTGTAACTGATGGGGATTGATCTGTCGACAGGCTGGCGCAACATCCCAGTTACTGCCGACATCTCCCAAACCGCCTGTTCTCGTGAGTAAGACCCTGAGAAGCTTACGCCACTTCCTATTACACTCCAAGAATGGCAGGGCTCCAGGCTGTGACCATTTAGTTGCATTAAGAGACCATTTTTGGAGATGCCAACCACGTTTTAAAGCAAGAAGCACCATGTGACGTGCAAACCCATTATCGTATGTCATGTGAAACACCCGGAGCAATGTTTCCAGTGGTAAAGATTTGCCCTGACCGCCACAGCAAAAACTCCCTGTGAAACAACAACAATGCATCACAAGAAATCTATTAATGGACTAATGTAAAAAAAACAGATTAGAAAAACAAAGCAAATCCCCCTCTTAGCCTTTATTCCAGTAAGAAACTGGAAAACATTATAGTTTACTTAAAACACAATTGTTTGACTGCGCTGCTCTTGCATGACTCTCTCTTAAAGTGCAACTTCAATTTGTGACCTTCTAAATAAACTGAACATTTTTATTTCTGTAAATTGACTTTTTGTTACTAAAGGATTTATCAGTAGTACAGTTAAGATGAAAAGAGTATGAATGTGTTGACCTGCGTGACGGTTCAAGTGGTGCTACTAAAGTGAAGAGTAGGGAGCCAGAGTGCTGCTTGTGGAACAAGTTAGTCTGGAGCCCTCCAAAGCTTTCACCATTCACAGTTCATTCTCATGTTTCGCAGCTTCGAGTCGCCAGTGTTTCTTTTTTTGTGTGATGCATTGTGGTACATAAAAGTCCATCAAACGACATGAACATGTTCTTTGAGTATACTTAATTGCGTGACTTTTCCAAGGCTAACACATCCACCTTGAATTAATCTGTAATGTAGATTTCAGACACAGCAGATGTCTGCATACACTATTTTCCTTATTTTGCCATTACAGGACCGGTCCACAAGAGGGCGCTGTTGCAAAGCTAAAACATAGAAGCCAAAAGACATCCACCCTGCTATGACTCAACACCCTGTGACTCTGTGGTCGCAAAGCCAAAGCAGACTAAAAGTCAGTTGTCAACTACAGGGGAGCTACAGACTGTAAACAGTAATGTAGAGCATACAAATCAGTCTTCCTTATCATGCATACACACTAGAAAGTCATCCTACCTTGCCAGCATAGTAAAATGGAAACCAGGAGAGGAAGATGTCAGAGAAAGCCTCGACGATGCTGAAGAGTCCATAAACAACCCAGTAGGTCAGCCACTGTGTGTCGTCCTCCTTAACGTTGCTCTCGATGGCCTTGATACTGGATGAAATGGAGGCATATTTCCATTTAGGATATTGATAATTACACAGTGGAAAATATTACATAAATATCGATGGTCCCTGCGTCTGCACTGTGTGTAACGGTGTTTGTGAACTACATTTTGATGACCTGACCAGCATGCATTCGAGGATGCTCATTTAAATGATTTAATAAATGGCTTTTCACATATCTATCAGGCATTTGTATGCACATTTTTAACCCGTACACTAGACCCGAAGGATACATGGGAGTTGGTGAACAAGTCTTAATGTTTAAAACGCTGTTAATCAAAAATCCACAGGGTAGCTTTAAGCAGCACTTGAAATAAAGTACCTAAATCTGAACCCAAGTTGTTCTCAGAACAAAAGTACTGTAGTCCAAGAACAACAAACTAATGACAGATGTAGGCCTGTGTATTTCAACAAAAAGGGGAAAAAATAGAAACCCTCATTTTTTAAACAAACTTTGCTACGACGGCGACAGGCTCAAGGGGGCTTTCCTTTTCACGTTTCTCTTCTCTTGCGCTGATTTGCTTAGCTGGGCAACCAATCAGAGTGACTTTTGTTCACTAACGAGCTCCGGCACAAACCCTACATGCTTAATCCGTCAAAAAAGCCACAGTTAACGGCAGACTAGTGTCAATGGTGTGTGCTACAACCGGGGCCACAGATGCTCACTGATAAGCTGAGGGGCCTTAGGGACTTCCTCTCCACAATGCACTCACTTTTGGCTGCGCTAAATGTTTGTCTTCAGAGATTTCCTGCCTCTGAGCTGGATTTTAAGCACCTGTCAGTGATGGGCGTGGCTGGAACACCTGAACTCAATGATCAGTGACTTATGGCAACACAGTGTGAGCTCATCTTCATACATACGAGAAATACGCTGGATAGGCGAAGCCAATCAGGTTGCAGAGCAGCGAGGCTCCGTATCCAAACAGCAGATACAGCGCGAGAAAACTCAGGAGACCTGCAGAGGGAGAGAAACAACAGGGATGTGAGAGCAGAAGGCAGAACGGGAGGAGTCGGGTGAGGTCATCCAGCTATTAGACAAATGCGTTTTAATGTCACATTCTCTTGCGGATAATAGCGCGTGTGTCTGATAGCAGGATGTCAGATCAGCACGGTACCAGGATTAGGAGGAGCACTAAACACAAGTCAAACACTGCTATTCAAATCCAGGTGGTGAAAGAGTTGACTTTCAACCAACCACAAAGATCGCTCAGTCATGCGAAACACTCTGCTCTGTGCCGTCCACCTCAAGTGCATGAGAGATTCCACAAATGCCAGAATCTCTATTACTATTTGATCTAAACACAAGCCTATAAAATACAATCAGGGATTTCTACATCTAATACCGTGTTTGCTCTGTTCTTAAAGTAATGGTTGTATTTCACACATTTGCTGGTTCGAGCTTCACAAATGTCAATAAACCTAATATCTCTGGGATTTGGATTTGCAAAACAACTTATTAGAAGATGTCAACTTGACAATTATAAGAGGAATTGCCGGATTAAACAATAATGAAAATAATAGTGGCAGCCCCAGTTTCATTTGCACACGTATAAGGCAATAATACACTCAACGGCCTCTTTATTTAAACACACTTGTACAATCCAATTAGAAGAATCACCGACTGCAAATATATTCTTGCACTGAAGTCAGTGGCAGGACAATGAGCTCTATAGGAACTGAACTGCAGCAAGCTGGCTGCATTTCTTTCACCCTCAGATGTTTAAAACTGTTTACTGGTTCGCTGGCTACCTTCTCCAAAACATTCATCACTTCCCACAAACATCACAGATCTTTTTCTAAACTTTTGTCCATGTAAGACCGGGCTTAAGGCAAATCAGGACAAGAGGACTTGACAGTCTAACACTCTGCTGCACAGCTGTCGGTGCAGGTATAGGCCATACATGATTCAAATTTAGGCAAACACAATTGCTGATACGAAGTGTATCACCCACAGATTCCATAAACATCACAAGGTCATGCAGTATCTAATGCACTGAAAGCTTTTGATACCGTTCTGGCCTCCAGGCTATCTCATTTGTTTGCCCCGCCTCGTATACAAATATCTCCCACTCTCCTATCTCTCTCTCCAATGAAGGCAAAACTGGAAGAACTGGCTGAAGTGGAAGACCCCGGAGAGACATATGCAGGCACTGCGGCCTGCATAGAAACACTTTCAAAAGGGAAATCATAAACTGGCACATTAAATCGATCAGAGATGAATGATAAAAAGCTCCCTGCGTTATTCATGTTGCATGACTGCAACAAAACAGTTCCAAACCTGCATGCCATGTGGCTCTATTCTCTGAGAAGGCAACTCCTGAACTCTTTTAGAAAAATGAACAAAGCATCCATGTAAACACAGATTTTCAGCCTTAAGTGAAAACACATGTCCTTCTCGTGGAAACACTGAGAGAAAAGGGGGCACAAAATGGAGTGTATCCGCTTAACTAACTCATTAAGAGATGCAGGAGTTGTTATTCAGTTAAAGATCAAGTTCCTCTTCGCATCGACTCATCACAAGAACCCATTGTTAGGAGTACAGTGTGTGGGGGTTGAGGTCGGCTTCACAAACACGAAGCTAACGATCGACGGCCGCTCGCTCAGTGAGTTTGGCTGCAAACACAGACGAGATTAGACGTCTCTAGACTTCACACTCCAGGCTGTCACATGAGTCGGTACGAACTCGAGACGTTTCCCTGCACACTCTAAATGGCACTTTGTAAATCCGCTCGACCGACATGTCCAGATCAAGGCAAAGTACAACGTAACATTACAGTGAGCATACCGGCAAGAATGTCTTGTATGCAACCCAATTATCAGTGTTACGTTAGGCAACAAGCCTGCAGTGAAACGAATGGCTGGTGCCTCACTGACAGCCTAACAAGGCACTAACAAGGTATTTCTGCAAGCAGGACAGGCCATGGTATAATTTGTCTGCTCTCTCTCTGTGTGTCTACCTTCTGCTGTAAATGCAGGGGAGTGATGAGTCAAACTGTATTTGCATACAATCCTTAATATTTGTTTTGACAGCCACTTTGGTGTTGTGTACTTGTAGTTGTCAGTCTTGTACTTGCACCAACTGCACATGCTAAATTGACATTTCATGATCGTATGATGATTTTATCTACGCCGAGAGGGCGGCAGCGCCTCCGAATCAAAAGGATCTTGCCACTTTAACCCCGCATCAATTAAGTGTAGGGCTTCAACAACAATTTGTTTTATTATTGATTAATCTGCAGATCTTTTTTGACAATTATTGTTTAGACTATACGGTAAAATGTCCTGGAGCTTCTTCAGGTCGATTCTCTCGTCCAGCCATAGTCCAAAAGCCAAATACTCTTCATTTACTCTCATAAAAACATGTTTTTATTGACTGTTTGTTAAACTCTCAGCGACTAATATCCAATATCTGTCGGGTTAAATGTTGAGCCGATCGCTTTTCAGTGCCACGTTTGATGTTTGAACTGAAAATAGCAAAAACCTTCAGGGGTAATTTCAAACATCCACATGATCCAAGTGTGAGTACAGACCAAGTACTGACAACACATTTGTCATACGGCATTAAACAACCTCTGTGACCTCAAAATCAGTTGTTTAAATGCTGCTGTGCGGATCAATTTTGAGTAAAAGACAGTGGGTTTGAATGTAGGTCACCCTGGCTGACACGCTTCCTGCATCTGGCTGGCATCGTAGACACACAAAAAAAAAAACGGTGACCACATAGCCTGAGGTGCACAGCCTTTATTGACATGTACCGTGCCTGCAGACTGACAACAGGACAGTGAGCATAACTCATAGCAGAGCTGCTCGCAGTTGTATAACAAGTCATCCTAGAATCTCCCTCCATATTTGCCTCTGCACTGGGATATTTCAGGACAAGATAAAAATACCCCCCATGAGGGCCAGCTGGTGGTGGTGGGCACTGAGATATTAGAAGGCACATTCATATTCATTTACAACATCTAAATAGGTGTGCGTGTGTGTAAAGGAAGGTGTGTGTGAGCTCTAATCTTGTAATAATCTCTCTGTAGGTCTGAGTTGGATGAACTTTGGTATTTGAGCCTGATAAGTATAATAAAAAAAAATGAGGCAGCCAGCAGTGCGACAGGATATGAAACCCGACAAAAAGTCAAGTAGTCACGCAACAGTGTGCCCACAACGGGTTGCCAGTTTCAGTGTGAATGGCAACTTGTCAGCTAAACACGAGTAACGGTGTAAAAGTTTATGGAAGAGACGTTAAAGTTCATATTTATCTCAGTTGAGTCCTTTCACACCGCTTTTAAAGCGTTTCTCTGGTTGTTCTTTTGTTGTTAACATACCCAGGGCGATGTACTCCCGCTTCACTCCCGTTTTTCCCTCCAGCGTCGCCAACTGGTCTGTCACAAAGTTTTTCTCGTGGAGCACGGCCACGAAGCGCTCCTTGAACTGCGACATTTTTCGGGCCTTTCCTGAGCCTGCGGTCGACAAAAACCCACGCAGAAGAGAGAATAAGTGTTAGAAAGGAAGATGTTTGAGGGATTTTTGGGTGAAAAACAGAAGAGTTGTTCCACTAACCTTGATAATGTGCTCGGGAACTCGCCGCTGGGTGGGCTGGCTGGCTGGCTGCTGACTCCACGGAGCTGCGCTGGCAGTGGGAGGGGGAGGAGACTGAAAGACCCGAGCGGACCAATCAGAGAGCTCCGCTGGCTCTTCACCGCAGCAGGTGATTAAACAACGGTGTTACTGTGGAGGAAAGGTAATGATGGGCCCTCAGCAGGTAGATTACATGCAGGCCGCGTTGTAAATATCTGACACGAACAGTCATGACTACACATGCACATTTCTTGTAACCAACTGTGGCCAAAGTGTTTCTTGATTATGCCTATATTTGGAAACTGACATGATTTATGGATGGATAATGTATAAAATAAAGAATTGAACTTTTATCTTTATGACTGGCTATTATTTTACCTGCTCTGTGCCCTAGATTATAACCAAGCCAGTCCTTTTTACCTGTTGAAATACCTTTAAAGGGCCAATAAAACTCATAAAAGGCTGTATTGCACCTGCCCAAAACTGATTGAAGCTCCTACCTTGTCAGTGAAAAGTTGTTTGTGCAGCAACATTACTTGATATCACTCTTGATGGTTATATTTGACGAGTTATAGCCCTCTCACTCAATGTTACCTGTTGAAATACCTTTAAAGGGCCAATACAACTCATTATAGGCAGTATTTCACCTGCCACCCACTTTGGTTGGCGCTCCTACCTTGTGACTGAAAGGTTGTTTGTGCATCAAAATGACTTGATTTCACTCTTGATGGTTTTATAATAATGAGACAAAAAGTCAAAATTTGTTTGAAATTGATGTATACCAATTTGGGAAACTTTAGAAAAGAATCATTTACTTTGCTGCAAATGACACATGGCCTGTGAATGGCACCTGAGTGATAAGAAGACTTGGAGCTGGGTTACATTCATAGTCTGTTTATCTTGAATTTAGCCTAGAATTTAGTTGTCAGATTTTATGGTTTATTTCTCCTAAAATCACAGCTGAAGCATCAGAAGGACCGACGTGCACAATCACTGAAATAGTGAAGGGTGAGTACAACTTCAATATCATGTCAGGATTAAGTTGTTGTGAACCTGAACTGTCAGCAGAGGGCAGCATGCATCTATTTATGAGCACAAAGGCTGTTTAAAACTTTGCAAAGACAGAACCAGCAGCAGGATGAGGAACCTAAAGTCAGACATGTGTTCTCGTTCATGACAGGTTTATACTTTGTGCCTCTTTATAGATTCATTAATGCATCACTGCTCCTCAGTTTAAACTGTTTCCATGCACTCACACTGAAAACTGCATCAGGATGATGTCGCCAATAACTCTAATTGTCATGTTGGGTTTTCTGAGTCAGGGTGACAACAAACTCATATCAAGCAGAAGTGAAATTTTTTAATTATCTACAGTAAACCCTGTGAGTAAATGATGTAAATATGTTCCTGTGTTCCATTAAGATCATAGATGGTGTAAATCCAAGCAGTGTTTCTCCTGATGTTGTGTCCCACGTTGCCTTCAGTGTGCTGAGAGCAGAGAAATCATTTCCATAGAGAGGAGGCTTTGCATGGTCAGCTGATCCTCCAGTGAACTGAGAAGGTTTATAGTCCTGTGAGTTCAACACTGCAGGACTCACATCTGTCAGTCAGCACAGCAGAAAGCACAACCAGCATGACTCTCATCACCATCCTCATCTGGACACTGGCCTGCTGCTGTTTTACAGGTTGGTTCACTCAGCAACATTTCAGACATGATGTGCTGCCTTTTCTCTCATTGATTTCTGCTGATAAATCAATGATTTGTTTCTGTGTGCAGGATGCAGCGGTCAGGTGACTGTGACTCAGCCTCCAGTAGTGACATTCACTGCAGGATCCACTGTCACTCTCACCTGTAAAATAAACCCACAGTTTTATGTTTGGTCAGATGGAGATAGTAGAGTAAACTGGTACCAGCAGAAATCTGGAGAAGCCCCCAAATTGGTCATCAACTTGGGTAAAAATCCCACAAGTGAGTTTTCATCCCGATTCTCTGGCAGAGGAGACGGAGTGAATGCTGCGATGACCATCAGTGGAGTTCAGGTTGAAGATGCAGCAGTTTATTACTGTCAGACTGCCCATGAAATCAACAGTGCTTGGGTGTTCACACAGTGATTTGTGCTCGTACAAAAACCTATATATACTTATTGATAATTTAACACAGTTATGATTACCAACATCCCACAGTGTCCGTTTTCACTTTACATTTTCAAGGTATGAAATAAGCATAAACATAAGAAAAGTGTATCACATACAAATTCTGATATACAAAACCATGTTACATAACTTTAAATTTAAACATTTTAAGAAGTATATTTATTCGTTTTCTAGATGACAGATATAATTCGCATATCAGTCCATTAGCAGTTAGTTAGTTTAGTTTCGCGTGGAGGTTGTAAGTAGGGGGACACAGGTTGCTTTGCTCGATACAAGTGTGAGAAAATCCACATTTACACTGAAACGACCAAATATTAAAAAACAAAAACCTTGACACAGGAAGAGGCAAACAACTCCACACACACTGAACTGGAAACTAAACTTCTATGGATAAAACTGACAAGGAATAGGGTGCAGGTGGAGACATAGATAGATAATCTCAGATGAGGTGAATGAGGTGAAGAAACAGTTATTGTGAGGTCAGTGTTGATGAAGTGTGCCAGCAGGGGGTGATATAGACCTGTTAATGAGGACAAAGTCATGTGAGATCATAAAGATGTGAAATGCAGGATGTTTAAAATGAGGAGAAGAAATGTAAAACAGCTCAAAGTCTGAATTTTCCACATGGACTTTAAAGTGTCACATGATCCTCAAGATGATGAGCTGTCACTCCACCTCACCTCCTCTGTTTCTGTTTCACATCAACAGGTGTGTGTTTGCCTTCTTAAATATATTTTGCATGATTTTAATGCATCACTGCTCCTCAGAGTTTAAGTTCTTATGTCACAGAGAGTCTGAACTGTTTCCATGCACTCACACTGAAAACTGCATCAGGATGATGTTGCCAATAACTCTGATTGTCATGTTGGGTTTTCTGAGTCAGGGTGAGAGATTTAGAAAATGTTTGGTGGAAATTCAGTTTGTTCCTTCCACTTAATTTTTATTTAACTTGCTTCATTGTTATTCACAATATTTGTCTTTTCTCATTTCAGAGTCTTCTGCAAATCATTTCCTGACTCAGGCTGACAAATCCAAGTCTGTTAGTCTTGGAGGGACTGTGACCATCAGCGCCACAGGGAGCTCAGATA